>CAIGQQ010007205.1:3111844-3131141 GCA_903798035.1 Danio albolineatus | reverse complement strand
ATGCGCACACACACACGCACACACACACACACACACACACACACACACACACACACACACAAATCTCTAAAAAACAATTTTGTTACATATATTAATATATATTTTATTTGTTTCATATACATTTATATTTAAATAGAAACAAACATTTTCTCAAATATATGCATGCATATGCATTTATAATAAATATACACAGCACACACACATATATATTATGTCAAACTTATTTTGGATGCAATTAATCTTTGTCCAGCACTATTATTAATATTTACATGTTAAATTGTCTGGATTAATTCATTGTTTTTTAAAATGTATTTATTTATTTTCTTTTTTTACCATTTTGTAGCCATTTGTTTACCTTGATTTTAACATCGTATTCTGTGTAATTTTGTTACAGGAGGGTGAAAACACAACATAAAATTACTTCTTTGTTAGACACTACATTAATACAAAAAAAGTATAGTTCAGTGTTTAAATTCAAAGTCTCTCAATATTGCTGCAGCCGGATATTTACATACAGGGTTCATATGGTCATGGAAAACCTGCAAAAGTCATGGAATTTTGACATGGCATCTTCCAAGCCTGAAAAAACAGAAAAACCCACAAAGTTTTGAAAAAGTCATGGAAAACAGATATCTGTATACTTGAGTAAAAGTTAGTTGTCTTTACTTCTTTTCTGTCATTGGCCAATCACATACTCTCACATCATTAGTGATTATTAGTGCGGCGTAAGCATTATCTAAATACATTTTACATAGATATAAATTTTAACTAAATATATTGTAGCATGTTTTTAATGATATAACAAATTTGAACGTGTATAGTTTTTCTTTTACCATGTATATGTAGACATTCCATGAAACATTAGGTTATGAAGTTTTACTTGAAATTATTGTAGAAATCATGGAAAAGTCATGGAATTTTAGTAAAAAATCTGTATGAACCCTTTATATAAAAATTTCTTTACAGAAACATGCATGTACTATTAGACAGATTCTTAATCTTATCTCTGCAAAGGGTCTGTCTTCCTACATCATCTTCGCCATTCACTAACACGCTTTAAGGAAATAACTTGTCTTATTTGTCTGCTAAAAGTCTGAGTTGTCTTTTTTCACTTTTGGCATTGTTAAACATTCATACGCTAACATCTGTATACTTTCACCAGTGTGTCCTGAGCGTGTCATGACAGTGTCTCTCTGCTGACCTCGCATCTGGGACATTTAGAAACACAGACACGACTGCAACTGATGTTTAACAGATTGATGAGATTATCGCTCATAAATCCATTATGATGAGACTGGGGAATTGTTTTGGAGGGGTTATCAGAAGAGTGACCGAACTCCTGGTGCAGATTGAATACGTGCTTCTTACTGTGAGTCCTATTCATTATATTCCAGATATTTCTTTTTTTTCCCGCTCTGTCAGAGGAATCCATTCCACCGCGCCTGTTGAAGGTTCTTCTCAGAGCTGCTAATAAGTCTTTGAATCGGCTGCCGAAAAAAACAGGCTGAGAAAATGTTTCTACAGCTGTTCCCAAGCTGTGCTGTTGGTGTGCGCTGGACCTTTTTCTAAGCCACTGGATCAACTCTCAACAGCCACGGTCATTCATAAAATGCACTGTATACCCCAAGAGCACCAAACCATCACTGAGAAACTTGTCGCCACAGAAACCTTACCAGTAAACCAGTCGACACTTTGCAATTTACGAGCTGAGAATGCAAGTTGTTGGAATGTATCACAACATCGGCACTCAGATGAAAATACAATGTATTGAATGCTTTGTTTTTCAGTTTTTAATTTAAAACAAATGTGTTACTTTAGACTCTACTATGCAAGTTGTTTTACAGTTTGTGCAAATCATGTTTATGCTCTGATCGCCAGAACAAAGGCTCACTGGGATTCGAGGTCAGGGTAGATGTCACATGACCTACATGATGCTAGGTGTAGGACACTGTAAAAAATGCAGGGTTCCACGCAATTCTTTCATGTTGTCCCAAAACAAATCAATTAAGCTTTCTTAACAAATTAAAGTGCATTGAACATAAAACAATTAAGCTGTCCCCCCCAAAAGAACTGTATTTGGAACAAGCAACAAAAATATTTTTGGAGTAGATATTGCATTATTAGACAGTAGTTTAGAAGTGTGCAAAAGTTTAAAAATATAAAAAGTATACATTTAGTTAGAGCATGAAAACGCTGAAGACTTTTTTTTTTTTCTCCTTAGTTTAGAGATTGTCGAAGTTAGTGTTGTGCTTTGTTATGTAAGTTATGGTCTTTTAACTACAGCGGTTCGAACTGTAGTTCTGCCGAACGAGTTATCAGTATGATGGTAAAAAACTGTACATTCTAGTCAAACCATCCTTCTGCAATCTTATACCAAAAACGGAAATAAGGGCAGTATTAATAGCTTTAAATGTGGGAGAGCGTCGCTATTATGTGATTATATTGTATTGCTATATGGAGCCATTAAATGTTGATGTTAAATCAAAAGTAATTCACAGAGATTTGAAAGTGAGATGAATTAATGACAATAATTCTCTATGGTTACAACTGAATTAATTACAAAATAACTGTATAAAACAATAAAACATGAAATGATAAAAACATATGATAATAATTTTACCCAGCTTAAATGTAAATTAAAGTTACCTGAGATGGAGAGAGAGTTGGGAGAGAGCCAGAGCAGGAGAAGAAAGAGCGGCAGAGCCAAGTTTACCACCTATTTTGTACCTTTTTTGACCATGTGACCAAAGCCCAAATACCGAGACATTCAAACTGACCAATCAACATGTGACTACATCATAAAACCCCGACAGTCCACACAGCAGGCCCTGATCTTATCAGGAATTTGTGTGAGTCTTCTTTGGTAAAAAAGACATGTTCTGCCATATAAAAAAAATGCATATAATTTTCATCCCTACAGTTATACAATTTTTCTTTTCTTTGGTGCTGCTTTTGTTCCTCTTTCTTTTATGTTTGGTTATTGCAATCTTTATCTTATAGTGGCTTGTTATACTTTATTTATAAATTTACTTTTTTTTTTTTGTGGCATATTTGGGTTTTTCTCTGCTTCCTTGCCGCCACCACAACTCAAAAGAAGTCAGTACAAAAGAAGTCAAACTAAATGTTGCTTCTTTTAAAGGTGCATTAGGTGATCTGTCCGTTAACATAATAACTTTGAAACACTGTCCCTCCCCCTCGTCTAATGCTACGCCTCCTGAAATTACGAAAACACACCTTAAAGATGACAGTAGACAACCCACTAGATCATGTCATTCGCCAGTTAGAAAACTTCATAGTACTTTATAATACTACAATTCTAAATGAAAAACTGTATTTTATACAGCAAAACCTATCATACTGTGTGATATTTCATGCATGCAAGAATCGCTGGTCTCACTCTCTCACACGCTTTGTCCTAAAGCAGGGATGTCAAACTGAATTCCTGGAGGGCCGCAGCCCTGCACAGTTTAGTTCCAACCCTAATTTAACACACCTGATCAAGCTAATTGAGTCCTTCAGGGTTGTTTAAAACCTACCCGTAAGTGTGTTGAAAGCAGGGTTGGAACTAAACTGTGCAGGGCTGCGGCCCTCCAGGAATTGAGTTTGACATCCCTGTCCTAAAGCGACTACTTGCTCAGTGGTCGGCCGGCGGCGTGCAGGTATTACACTTATTACTAAGCCATACTTTCATGCTATTTCAGACTGAATGTTCAGAGTTGCATGGTAAACAATATAGGGAGTGTGTCACATGTTATCATTGTTTAAAAATGAACCAATGTGAATGTTACGTCCTTTTAGATATTAATATTAAACTAAGGGTATTTTGACATAACTGTGTGTGTGACCAATGGATGGAGAAAGAAACAGCTGAAAACCAAATATCACTGCAATTGATTATTGATTGCCCATACTTCCAATGAAAACCGGTGAAAGAATATTGTACAGTAAAATATTTACTATAAATAAATGATAATTTACCTGATGGAGAGGAGGTAGTTAGAAGTAAATATAACAAAACATACTAACTGTGTTGAACAAACTAAACTAAATATCAAATAAAAAGCATGAAACGAAAAACGCGCACTACGTTCACCTGCACGCGCAAACGGCAGATCTGCGTGAACGGCTGTTCAGATGTACAAATCTACATTTCTTGACAGACAGTTTGGGTTTCCTATCAGAATTATGGGAATTATCGGCCCGACAAATTTTAACAGGATGAACATTTTAGTCTTATGCCTTACCCAGAAAAAAAAACAACTTATAAATACATTTAGATCGTTTACTTTAAACATTACTAGTGGAATGTGAAGAGACTTTCAACCAGCACAACAAAACATGTTTCTGAAGACAATCACCTACTGCACCTGTAACCCTAGACAGGGACTTTAAACATTCGTAACAGATGACGCTGAAAACATTCTTCTATATATTCTTTACTGTATATTTTGAATTCAGAGCAGCCAAGCTTTATCTTAGTAGGTTTAACAGATTTCGGTTACATTTTTTGGCAGGCATGTTGTACCCATAAAACGAGCACTAGAGTGGCCTCCTTAAAAATCCATTTCGATGGTTCGTTGAACGAGATTTGATAGCGTTCCACACTTTACCCTCAGACTTTTACTTTCCTGTATTAAAATTAACAATCTAGAACTGCATGAAATGTTCTGGGCCCTGAAGCCCCAAGAGCATGAACTATAGAGACAAATTTATGACGATTTTCCGTACGTTACCACAGCATTGCGACAATGTGTGCATCTGAATATTATGTTCCATGGGTTTTTACCCTCTGTTTTCCTGGAAGTCATTAGTAAAGATCTATATTTTTAAAAGATGCATTTTTTGCTAGTGATATATTTCACTTTATTGCTATCTAGGGAGTCTAAAAAAAATCATATTTGTTTTGTGAGGCAGTCAATAACCTGCTAGCTCACAAAATCCTTAAAAATCTGCTGATTTTGGTCTTCAAAAACTGGCCAGACATTGGTCAGGAGCCTTTGTCTCACCTGATGAAATAATGATATTTCAAGACTGGAAAAACCACAGAACGAAAGGGATTAACTGAACCAATTTTTCATGAATGAAGTGGCTGATGCCTGTGAGGCCGAACCACAAAGTCTTTGTCACTTCACTGATGGAAAAACAGACCAAATATAACACATTATAGATTGTCTCTAGGCTTATTTTTCCCCATAAACTTTGGAATACTTAACTCTTTTGTGGCTGTTTGAACATATTCAACAACATTAGTATCTAGACTACAAATGCAGTACACTCAAATGGGTTTATGACTACCTTTGGAGTAGGTTAAATGTATACAAGCTCAAAACATTTTAAACCCCATTTACAGTGTAGTTCACTTAGTATAAAGACGCATTTTCGTCAATCTGATCACAAGTTTAAACTTTTTGAAAACACGCACACACACCTTACTGAAAGTGCTTGACCAGCATCTGTTGTTCACATGCTGCTGGAATCCACTCCTTGGCATCTGTCAAGTACTTTTAGCATTTGCACATGGCTTTCCGAATGCATTTTACATTGGCATCACTCTTGCACCTGTCTCATCAAACGGAGGATAAAGATACATTATGAAGAATAGTCTAAATTTGGTTCTAGTTTGAAGCCTCAAGGCTTTCAAAGTTTTAACTTTTACAACAGAGCCTCACATGAGGTCTTTGCCCCCTTTATTGATCCTAAAAACTGGAACCGTTTGATCTTGATGTTGCATTTTTTCTGTATGTTGCCAAGGAGTCACTTTTTTGAGTTTGTGTGTTTGTAAGAGAGAATAAGGCATCTGATATCTATTGGCAATTCTGAACAAACCGTTTCCATCACACTTCTTAAAGGGATAGTTCACACAAAACAACTTTTTAAACATCATTCATTGTCACAAAACTGTTTAAATTGACTTTCTGTTGAATACGTAAGAAGATATATTTTGAAAAATGCTGAAAACCTGTAACCATTGACTTCCATAGTATTTGCTATTCCATTGGTCTAAAGGTGCATCCCAAATCGCATACTTGTGCACTGTTCTGTGCCATTTTGGAGTATAAATATTGTAAGCAGTGGATTCACAATCACATTTCTAAAAATAAGAAAAAATTATTATTATTATTATTGTAGAAAAAGAATAAGTGCACTTTAAAAACCTGGATGATGCACTTATTCAACAATTAAACATAAGTGTGGAATTTTGAACACTTCATTCACTCAAGAAGCAGAAGGGGAGGAGTTATATGGCGCTGTCATTGGATTTCTTGATTTGTTTTGTATTGTTAAAAGCTAAATTCTCCCACAAAAGTGATTATGCCTTATCCTAGATACTGGTAGTTTGGTAATTTATTTCCCCATTTTGGCAACCATTAAACGTCACTTGGGACGGCACTAAACTCTATACTTTGCGGTTTTATATAAGTGCATAAGCGTATAGTATAGAAGTGCATTGTGTATGCAACCTAACACTTTTAAAATTACCTTTTGTGTTCATCAAAAATAAAAACACGTTAAAAAAAACTCATTCCCAGAGATGGGTTGCAGCTGGAAGGGCATCCGCTGCATAAAACAAATGCTGGATAAGTTGGCGAATCATTCCGCTGTGGTGACCCCAGATTAATAAAGGGACTAAGCTGAAAAGAAAATGAATGAATGAATAAAAAAAACTCACAAGCTGCTTCCCAAATGGCACACTATACACTATGCACATACACACTCAACAGCATAGTATACGTATGTAGTGTTGTCCCAAATGGAGCACTAATGGTTTTATACTAAGTGGAAGTTCAATCCGTTTCCCTGATGACGTTTGACGGTTGCCAAATTAATGAAATAAATGATCAAAATACTAAATAATACCTGCCATCAGTATAACCGCATTTACCAGCGGGAGGCGCTGTAATCACTCTTGTAGGAGAATTTTGCAGCGGCCATTTGAGTGCGTGAAATGTCCATCATCACACACTTCATTTTACTGGTGCATCATCTGCGTATTTAAAGTGCACTTATTATTTTCAGTGTGAATGCACTACTAACACTGTTTATACTACAAAATGGCGTAGTATAGTGCACAAGTACATGTATGCGATTTGCGACGCACCTATTGGTTTGAAACTACTCAAGGAGTAAGTAAATAGTCAGTAAGTGTTCATTTTTGGATGAACTGTCTCTTTCACTAGCACTACCCAGCATAAACATGCCTAGGAGTGTCCACTCCATTCAGTAAAAAAACAAACAAACAAACACACAAGCAAAAAATTATGTTTTCCAAATGGGAAGACACTAAAGTCTACACTACATGGTTGAGAGTATAAGTGCATAAGTGTAAAGTGTATACAGTAATTACATAGTGTATTCAATTTAACATTTTTCAAGTTGCCTTGAAAAAAAAAAAAAATTAATAGGTTTGAAACCACATGAGGGTGGGTAAATAGTCAGGTTCATTTTTGGAAGGATTGTCTAGCACTACCCAGCATAAACAAGTCTAGGAGTGTCCACTTTCCATTCTTTCTCACCTTCTTCATTTTGCATACAAACCCATTTGCAAGTAAAACAATCTTCTTTGTACACCGCAACCAAATGCAGCCCTTAATGTAACTCAACAGCACTGTGGTACATCTTTTTTCCCACAAGCCAGTTGTCTAAAACAGAACCTTGTGTCTTTTTTTCTTTTCTTCTCTCCCACATCTTATATGATTTCTGACATCTTTGCATTACTCAAACTGGCAGCACTTTACACCATTTCCACTGCTCTTCAGCTTGAAGATTGCCCAGATTGTGATTGTGTCCAGAGGCAAGTGCTCTTGGAATGAGGATATACTACTTCCCAGCTTGAAATACAGATGCTCTTTAGGAGGAAGGCCCATCAGGTTGACAAAAAGCAACTCTTTAAAAAGCGGCTGGGCTGCCCTGGTGATCCAGAGCCAGGAGCAGCGAAAGGTTAAAAGCGCCCGAGCCACACAGATGCATTCTTCAAGAGGCGAGTAATGGGATCAGGGCTTCCATAACTCTTACCAAGAGCCAATCCTCCCTCATTTTGCCCTGGTTAGTCCTCAAAGGGAAGTCTGCGTGTCAGTGGAGCCTGGGTAGAGATTTTAACTGCTTGCTTCCTCTGCTGGCCTAAAACTCGATTTCCATGGTGTGCTGGAGAGGGCACCATTTGAAACCAGGAAATAAAGATCTTTTAATATGGCCCATATAACCTGCTCTGGCATGAAGCGATTGAAATAGCCATCATTTGAGACATCCCACAGCCTCCACAAGAACCAAGGAAAGTCCAGTGTTTCTGTTGTATTCCTAAGGGGTTAACTCAAATGGGTGATTAACTCGAATAAATGTTTAATATATATATATATATATTTTATTTAATAAATATATATATTTTATTTTATTTAATATATTTGAAACATGTTGAGTGCCTCGGCAAACAATTACTTTTTTAATTTACAGTTACACTTATAGTTAGTTCAACTACTTTGATATTTTGGCTGCCTGTATTTAAGTACTGTATTTTGATATGTAAACAATTCCGTTCATCTATTCATCCATCCTTCCCTTCCTTTGTTCCATCCATCGATCTATATATTTGTCATTCTGACTATCTGTCCATCCATCCATCCCTCTGACTATTTTCCACCCATCCATTCATCCATCCATCTGTCCATCTATCCGTCCATCCATGTGTACTGTACGTCCATCTATCCATTTGTCCGTCCGTCCGTCCGTCCATCCATCCATCCTCCCTCTATCCATCCATTCATCCCTCCATTGTTCTATATATGCACCCATCCATTCATCATCCATCTATTCATCCATGTACTGTATACTGTCCATTTATACATCCGTTAGTCCATCCATCCATCTGTCCCTTTATCTTTCAATCCATCCTTTCATTCTTCCATTTATTTATCCATCCACCCGCCCATCCTTCCATTCTTCTATTCATCTATCCATCAGTCCATCCATCCAATCACGAATCAATCCATCGGTCCATCCATCTATTTATCCAACTATCTATTGCGCTATATATCCATCCATCTGTCTGTCCATCTACCTGTCCATCCATTGATCCTTCAGTCTGTCCATCCATTTATACGTCCCTCTGTCCATCCATCCATTTATCCAACCATCCATTGTTCTATATATCTGTCTTTCCGTCCGTCCATCTGTTTATTCATGCTTCTGTCCATCCATCCATTGTTCTATATGTCCATCCATCCATCCCTCCATTCATCTAACGTTCTATATGTTTGTCCATCCATTGTTCTGTATGTCTGTCTGTCCATCCATTTATCCATTGTTTTATATGTCTGTCCGTCCGTTCATCTGTCCATCCATTCATCTATTGTTCTTTGTCCATCCATCCATCTATTCCAGGGATGTCCAAGCCCGGTCCTGGAGGGCCAGTGTCCTGCAAAGTTTAGTTCCAACCCCAGTCAGACACACCTGGGCTAGCTAATCAAGCTCTTACTAGGCTTTCTAGAACCATCTTTGCAGGTGTGTTGAGGCAAGTTGGAGCTAAAATCTGCAGGACACCGTCCCTCCAGGACCGAGATTATCCATCCGTCCGTCAGGCCGTCCATCTATTCATCTAATGTTCTATGTGTCTGTCCATCCATCTTTTCGTCCGTCCGTCCATCCATTCATCTATTGTTTTAAGTGTTCGTCCTTCCATCCATCCATTTTATCCATTGTCCCTCCACCCAGCTGCCCTTATAAAAACCACAGAATGACTAGTCTTATTGCTATTTTTTTCTACTGGGTTAAATAATTTCAACAAATCCAGAATCATGGTGATGTATTGCTTATTTTTTTATTTTTTACTGTTATTTGTCGTTGAAACCTACTGGAACTACCCTGTTTCTGCCATGATTCTCATCACTGTTTCGATTGGCCTTTATTCTGGATCGCCGTTCCTCTATTTGCAGAAGTCTAACTCTTATTCTGGTCCGCCGCAGCCTGAGAAAGTCCAGAGAGAGGACTCTATAAAAACACAAACTTGACCTCTCACCTCTGTTTCTTCTGTAAAAACCCACACGTCTGTTCAGTGACCTAATGCCAGGAGAAAGTCACTCTGAACTACTGTATCCCTGTGATGATATGTGAGTTCACCTTACCTCTAAATCTCAAGCGGGACCTCATTTGTATGTTGTTGGCGTTTGTTTCTGCTCCGGTAACTCGTTTGTCATGGTGGTCCCGTGTACTGTAGTGGGGGCAGGATTTGGGGATGTAAGTGTGGTCAGACTGCTGAACTCGGGAGATGGAGAGCCAAAGGCCCAGCAGGCGTGTCAGACTTCCGCTGTTGAAAGAAGCCATGGTGTGTTGCTCATTATGAGAAGCCGTATTTCAGTAATGTGGGCTAGAGAGGGGCCTAAACAAATACAGGCTTTCTGAAACCTGGAGGTTAGAAGCGACGGCGTGCCTGCTCAGTGCTAAACGTCAGACTGATGTAATTGATTTAGAACATTTGTCTTCTGTGAAAAAGAACACCCAGACAATATGCTGACTGCCTTTATCAGTTTTCCATAAAAAAAATACACATTGTTTTTAGTTTGTATCTTTATTTTGTTGTTGTTGTTGTTTGTTGTTATAATAATAATAATAATTATTATTATAGTATTTGTTATTGTAGGCGTTTTAAATAATTTATTCTTCTTGGCTTTCTGTACATTTTTCCTGCATTCATAATAATAATAATAATAATAATAATAATAATAATAGCTTAAATTAGCTTTTTATTTTATTAAACAATTATTATATTTAAATAAATATAACAATATTGCTTAAATTATCTTAATTATAAGTAATGGTAATATTTTGTTGGACCATATGATCAAATTTTTGTCATTACTGTATCATTACACCAATTTTGGCATTTTGATCTTTTAAGTTTAGCAGAAATGGTAGATTTAAATATTTAAATTTATATAATTTATATAATTTATCAATAAAATGAAAATATGGTTGCACTTTAGGGTGAAAAGCCAAATATTTGTAGTAGTAGTAGTAGTAGTAGTAATAATTAATAGTAATAATAATAATAATAATAATAATAAGCAAAAAGGTCGCTGGTTCGAGCCCCGGCTGGGTCAGTTGGCATTTCTCTGTAGAGTTTGCATGTTCTCCTCGTGGTTGCGTGGGTTTCCTCCGGGTGCTCCGGTTTCCCCCACAAGTCCAAAGACATGCGGTACAGGTGAATTGGGTAAGCTAAATTGTCCATAGTGTATGTGTGTGAATGAGAATGTATGGATGTTTCCCAGAGATGGGTTGTGGCTGGAAGGGCATCTGCTGTGTAAAAAACAAATGCTGGATAAGTTGGCGGATTATTTCTCTGTGGCGACCCGGGATTTTTAAAGGGACTAAGCCGGCAAGAAAATGAATGAATTATTATTATCATTATTATTATTATTATTATTATAAATTGTTTTTAATCTTGTAATCATTTGCACAGTGCAGTCATATAAGACCAAAATTGTGCAATAAGTAAACGCGTTCAGTTCTGATTTCAAATAGACTTCAGAAACTGATACTGATGGCTTGAATCCCGATTCTCAAATGATGTCAGCTGATAAATGTGAAGCACAGAGCAATTACAGTACAGCCTGTGCTGGCGATGCTCGTCTTTCATCAACTCCTCTCAAGTGAATCCCAGCGTTGCTGCTAATTAAAAGGGCTTCATTGTGTTGATCTGATCCCCCTTTTCACCTCACCTTGGATCAGGTGACGCCAACAAGGGAGAAAGGGATCGAGGGATTAGCAATGCAAAACAAAGCTCTGTAGCGTGTCCTCAGTGTGCTCCTGGTTCGCCACCTGGACTCTGTTATCTGACCCTAGAAGACGCACATACAGTAGATGCCACCACACTAACCTGGATCATATTCACCCGATCACCTTCAGCCAAATAGGGGCTACAGTAAGGCCCAAAACCAGTTCTTTTTTTTTCTTTCTTTTTTTAATCCCTTGCCCTTGGCCCTTATATAGCGCTTAAACAATGTAGATTGTCAAAGTACTTTAACATAGAAGTTCTAGTAAATTGAAACTGTCAGTCCAGTTTTCAGAGTTGAAGTTCAGTTTGGTTAATTTTACTGCTGAAAGTCCAAACTTTGAAGAGCAAATCCATCAATGCGCAGCTCCTCAAATCCCAAACCAATCAAACCGGCGACAGTGACAAGAAACAAAACTTTACCAATTGATGAAAGTGAAGAAGAAAACCTTGAGAGAAACCAGGCTCAGGGCACGACCATTCTCCTCTGGCCAAACTTTTTGTGCAGAGCTGCATTTTACGCTCTGGATGCTGGAGAACGCTAGACATCCATCGTGGAGAAGCTACAAGTGTGAGTAGGTCACCGGCGGGTGATCAGGCTGGCCCATGGGATCAATGCGGACACACGTCTGTCACTGGGGTCTTTCAGGAATCAGTCTATAAAAATATATAATTTGGCAGTAAGCTCAAAACTGTACTGTGTATTTACACCTGGCCATAGACACTGTAAAATGCTAATTCCCAGCCACTATAATTTTCTGACATGGGATTGGAGTGTCATCGAGCAACAGATGTGAAAGTATGTGTTGGAACTACTAAACAGGAGTTATTATGGATTATAGATAGCAGATTTCTTTATTATTTATTTATTTATTTATTTATTTATTTATTTATCTATTTATTTATCTATTTATTTATTTTTTATAAAGCATGACCATAAAAGATAAACACTGTCATGAATATATTAAAATGTATGCTTGTTTGTTGTAAAAACTCTTAATAATCCAAAAATTACTTGCATTTGTGCTTGTTTTAACTCGCATGTGCTGCCATGTTGCCATTGTAACAACAGTATTTTAAATTTTTTTGTACCCCTTGGTTTCGAGCGTGGTCCCGGAAAATCTCCATTTTATGGGCTATCTAGCCCTTCCTCTTAAGCCTCATTAACTCGACTCGCAGCAGTAGAGCAACAAACAACCATTCATTTTAACGGAGAGTGAGCAACCTCCAGCGACCTCCATCTACGTTAGCGACAGTGACCGTTGGCAACCATGTGGGCATGTCGAGCAAGGCAAAAAAGTTAAGAAACGTTCAACTTTATTTTTTTGAGTGACAGCCAATAAGAGCACGAGTAGAGCTCACGTCATATTCTCTCAGCTCCTGCAAAGGCCGGTTGAGTTCTCTGTGCTGTAGACCTACACAGACCTCAGTCTCAAACTCTGCACTCCTCCATGACCACCACAGCATCTGCTTAGGATACGGCCTGGTCCAGGATTTTGGAGACCTCAGGATAAGGAAAAACATACTACAAAGTCGCTGCTAGTGTGACTGAAGCATTAGCCCTACGCCTTCAAGATGAAGAAAATTGGGACAACCGTACTCCTTCACATGAACTCGTAAAACCAGAGTTAGGGGTAAGGGTTATAATTGGAATTGGGCCTAAATTGAGACTAGATTGAGCTTATTTTGTCTGAATTTATGTATGCATAACGAATCAAGAAGCGTGTGTGTAACGATGAAGCAGACCTGTAAAAATGAACTTGACATGCCATTTTTATATACATTACGTTAGTTAAGCGCTACAGCATGGCCGTTGTTTATGAAGAGTTCAGCCAATGCATCAGTGTAATTGATGTCTTTCTTTGATTTTTCAAATTGCCAGCCAGTCTGTAATTGTAGGCCCTATTCCATAATAAATTCCCCAAAGTACAGTATGTCATGTAGCTCGTGTATATGTCTCAGTTATAGGTGCCTAAAGCAAAAACAATGGCACATTTCATGTCACGTGAAAGCCAAACATGGGATGTCTGCGTGAATTTGTCTGGCTCAAGCGCTGGCTCAGACGTAACATAACCTGTTTACGCTGTCGTCAGGTTTTCGTTACATTAATCATACAGCGAGACCTTGAGAAAGCCCACTCCTGCCGAGAAATAACAAACTTCCATATTTATAAGGTTGTAACTGGGTCTTATAGACTCGGTGCACTTCATGGAAGCACATTTGTCATGGCTGCAGAAACAAACTAAAAATAAATGAGGAAATTATTGCATGATGCGTTATATAGCAAAAGGCAAGATGTCCTTTGGAATTTAGTTGTTTTCAATTAAATACAAGGTTTTCTTATGTTTATTATCTATCTATCTATCTATCTATCTGTCTGTCTGTCTGTCTGTCTGTCTGTCTGTCTATCTATCATTCTTTTTGATCAGTTAAAATAAGTCATTTTATTTTGCATAGAGTATTAATGTAAATGTGCAGTGTCTAATATTAATATTATATTAACATAATACCAATCATAACTGACAAATATCCATTATATCTGAACCTACAATATATGTGGATTTAAGTATGTGAATATGTAAATCTAAGTGAAATATATACATCAAGTGAAACATGAATAAAAAAGTTTTGCGTTGGTTTATAGTTTGTTGTGAGAGGGCAATATTTGACCAAGATACAACTATTTAAATATCTGTAATATGAGATAAAATCTCAGAATTGCATTTAAAGTTTAAAAAGTACTTACTAGCAATGCATATTACTAGCTATTTTTTTTATTTACATATATAAATTTGCAGTATTGCTTCATGGAAACACACACACAGTGGAGGACATTAGTATTCAACAGCTGCTGTCTGAGCTTTCACTGCCTTTACATGTACTTCATGTGTTCCATACATTTTTCCTGGGTCATTTAATTTTATTACACAGAACTTCATTTAAAAGCTAATTAGTTTTGTTTTGTTTTCATATATGTATTTCTTTGGGTGTTATCAATATCTGGTGAAAGTTTCGTCAACAGCACCTTTAGAAATATGTTTTCTGTGTAAAATGATGACGCATTAAATTCTTATTTCCCCCACTGTATATAATGTCAGACCTATACAGTACTATACATCACGCTACTGTTGCATTTCAGCGCGTTTTTGTAAAGTTCTAAACAACATACTGGTTGTGTACTTTCTGTTATTACTACTTTATTCCCTATAGTTTACAATTAGGTAAGTATTATTTTTATTTTTATTAATATTTTTCTTTTTCCTGGTTGGGTCGTGCCCCAGTAGTCATTTAAAATATCTCATTTTTGTTTATTCCTTTCTTTTTTGGGTGGAAGTAGGAGTAGGAAACCCATGCTGTGATAAGAGTAGGGTGGCAAGTAAATATAGCTTGCTGGCTTGTTCTCCCGATTCCCTTACGCATCTATCAGAGACATTGTTCTTTCTCCGATCCATTCTTTTCAACATTCAGAACAATTCACCTTCCTTTAGGAGGTTAATCGCCGCCCTTTGACCTTTTCTTGCTTGAGCAGAATTGATAAGCTCTCCACAATTTCCATCCCAACCACACGCAACCTTCCAGATTTATCCAGCAAGACAATGTGTCGGCGCACAGAAGCCAAGAAATCCAGACTGCATTTCCAGACCGCTCTTCAGTAAAGTGTGCTGCGTTGTGATGTTGACTGGGATGGCAAACAAGCTATTTAGGTGGCACCCTGTCCATCACCGCTGTAGCTTCTTGATCCAGCGGGCCGCATGGTGTGCCGGGGTCATGAATAATTCCCTGCTCAAGTCGCTGACTTTGCCCCCCGTCTGTTTGCATGTCATCTCTTAGCATGGCACTTTGGCACTCGGACGGCGTTAATTATTTATGATCTTCACCACCGCCTGCTTTGCTTGACTGAGCTGTGCTGTTCAAGTGTGTGTGTGAGTGTGCATTTTTAAGTTTCGTCTGCGGTCGTGTGAGAATAGATTGCGCCATAGCGTTGGCAGCTTATTTTCTTCATAATGAGTAGCTTTTCTTTAATTTATCAACTTACTGAATGGACAAACTTGTTTATAACTTATTTAGAGGCATTTGTTGTGGGCCACCGAGAAACAAGACAGTCTCACGCTGCGCTTGCTTTCTGTCGCTATCACAAGGACGAACCATTTATCAGCATTTATATTTGATGGAGTATCCGAACGCGTTCGTCAGTTTCGATAAGTTGATATGGTCTCATCATGTTCACAAGTGTACTGGAAGAGGAGCGCTAGCTAAATAAGATAAAAGTCTATTATTGTAATAAATCAGTGTCAGAGTTTGCAGTGGAATTCGGTTAAAAGTGCATGTGTTTTGTTCTTTTTTTTTTTTTTTTTTTTTTACCAGATAAAATGTGTACAGGATAAAACTTACATGATAAGTTTCCAAAGTATCCCACACAGGCTCATTGGAAATATGTGCAGGCAGCTGCATGTAGGGCGTCATTGCGACCACACTGTAAAAAAATCCAAGTTACAAATTGTTAACTCAGTTTAAAATCATAAGTTAGGCGGACATATTTTTGAGCTCAGAATTGAATTTACTCATAAAAATTATTCAACTGCATGTTTGGAACTGTTCGTTCAATTAAAGTAAAATATTTAGTCGAGGAGACCTTTTGATTTCTTCATATCTTCAAAAAATAAAAAGTTGAATAAATTCAAAATTTTAAAGCAACCGCTGCAAATAAATTTTGAGTTTATTAAGCTTCGGTGGTTGAAGTTGTGCCAAATTATTCCGTAAAGTATAATTGACTTAAACCAGCGTTTTCGGTCAACTTAAAAAAATAATTTGGCACAACTTCAACCACTGAAGCTTAATAAACTCAAAATTTCTTTGCTGCTGGTTGCTTTTAAAATTTTAAGTTAACTCAACTTTTTATTTTTTACAGGGCAGCGTTTTCCGGTAGAATGTTTAGAACTTCCGTTTATGGTGTTTACAGTAGGTAATTTGCGATCCGAAAATGGGTTTTAATAGCGTTTTGAGGTGGATTACGGAGTGTTTTTGTGACAAAGCTTTAAAAGGTGTGTGTTAAAGCCGTTATAATCTGTCAGTTGTGGTTCAAGCGTGAGAGAAAAACGTTCTCCTAGTTCACGTGTCTGCCGTCAGAAATACTGTGTGTGTCAAACATTTTGGTGAACTACATTAGTTTGGGTTGGTTATATATTTGAGAGAAACTGTTGACTTAAGTGATGACGAGGCTTCATTTACTGTAAACGGCACAAGATGCTGTCTGACAACGAGGGGGTAATGCCTCACAGCAGCTGTTTTCCATCCTATTAGATCGCATTTTTAAAATGGTCAGTCTAGGAGGTGTTGCTGATCGACAGCAGTATTGGTGCAAAGACGTTAAGAGCAAATAAAATAGATTATAACTATCATTTCAAAGCTGTCCAAATGTGACTATTTATACGCATCAGCTGCCGACCGGAAGTTCTTAGCATTGTCCCTGCGCATACACGCAAAGCATAATGGGTAATTTTGCATTCCAAGAATAAGGTCTATACTAAAAAACGTACTTACTCAATTGACAGCATTTTCTAGATAAAATTAATGGAGTACGACTACAACAACTTTTGTTTCTTTTCAGACTAATGATATTTATAGTGACATATTATTAACAAACAAATGCTAATTTTTTTTTTAGGTTTTTTTTGTTGCACAAAACCAAGTTAATACCCCACAACAACTCAAATATGTGTATGATTTATTATCCAATATATTTACCTGTTCATATTTCTCTATATGGACAACTGTTCTGCCTTTGGTCAGTTTGCTTGGTAGCTCACCTTGTATGGAGGTAAAAGCTATGTAGAATCAAGGTAAAACTAAACGTTTACAATGTGCTTTTTCTTCTGTTTGCTTTTAAAAATACTATTGGTTGGGATCTGTACAATAAGTGACATAGTGAATGTATACAAGAAGTACAAGAATCTGAAACATATAACAGAAAAAATGCTAAGTAACTAATTTCAGATACACAAAAATAGACAGCATCCTCTAGTGGATATGTCATCTGAAACGTGCACCAAAATGTAACTAGAGCAACCAGTTTGAGCTGGATCATTATCTGGGAATTTTCAGATTTTTGTGTTTCTGAGTTAAAATTATCTTTATTATTTTGTTGTTGTTCCTGATTCAAGTTGAAAATCAAGCTGCTCTTCAATACTTATACTGTAATACTGTATACTATATACTGTAATATGTTTGGGGAAAAAAGAGCTGTGAATAATTTGAACATGTATAAGGATTTTGATGGATGTACAGAAACCTTTTGAGACTTTGTAACTTTTTTTTGCACTTTGGGTTAAAACCATTCATTCATTCATTCATTCATTCGATCATTCATTCCTTTTCCTAGCTTATTCCCTTATTTATCAGGGTTTACCACAGCGGAACGAACCACCAACTCATTCATTAATTTTCCTTCAGCTTAGTCTCTATTTCAGAGGTCGCCACAGCAGAATGAACCGCCAACTATTTCAGCACGTTTTATGCAGCGGATGCCCTTCCAGTCGCAACCAGTATTGGGAAACACCCATACACTCTCACATTCATAGACTACAACTGATTTTTGTTTACCCAATTCACTTGTAGCGCATGTCTTTGCACTGTGGGGGAAAACGGAGCACCCGGAGGAAAGCGTCTTTTTGAAGTGCTGCTGCTGCTGCTTTTTCCCCCTCAGAACAGTTGTGTCCAGTATCCTAAGTGTCATAAATGGGACTGTTGCCTGTGCTCAAATTGCCCAATTTTGTCTATTTTTCTTTCCAGCCTGGCACTTGAAAAGGAATGGCTCTGTAAACAGCATACTTCCAGTCAGAGTGACAGCTGTTCATAAAATACCTCTTAATCAGATCTTAAAAGAAGCGGTCTGTTTCATGACAGGGACAAATGAGTCTATTAAACGCAGATTTTGATATGTTTACCCAGGGCGTTTGGCCTTGAGCTCTGCCTCGCTTGAAAATCACTCGCTCTTTGTCTGGACTGTATACATCCACACGAAGATGAAACAGAAACATTTAAAAACCCATACGAGACGTGGGGCTGAAAAGCTCTTTTATTAATACAGGCTTTAGGCTGCGCTTTTGAGTCCTGTTTGCTCTGATTATAAAGATTAAGCAGGTTTTCAGAGATCCAGGGAAAACAAAGTGCAGATCCCTCTGATGGCCAACCGCAGACACGATATGATGGTAGAAAGTCGCATGAGTGAGTTGTCAAGACCACCATCACTTTTTGGGACCTTTGATCCCCTCCACTTTCTCATTTACATTGCATGACTTAACAGAGCACGCAACATCTGTACTGAAAGACTTATTTTGCTGCTCGAAACTTTAAAGCGCTAGATTTGGTAACACTTTACAATAAGGTTCATTAATTAATGCAATTACTAACATGAACTAATCATGAACAACACTTGTACAGCATTTATTAATCATAACTGAACATTTACTAATGCATTATTAACATCCAAGTCCATGCTTGTTAATATTAGTTAATGCACTGTGAGCTAACATGAAC
>CAIGQQ010007205.1:3087149-3111444 GCA_903798035.1 Danio albolineatus | reverse complement strand
ATGAAAAGATATAAATAAATATTTGCAGAAATGTGAGGGGTGTACTCACTTTTGTGACATACTGTATATATATATATATATATATATATATTTTTTTTTTTTTAAAGTCTTAGAAACACCATAATAATTTAGTTTATTTGTTGCTAGGAGCATATGAAACACAATAAAAGGACATTGGTTGAAGTTTCCATTTTATTGCTCACTCAAATAATGATTAATTCAGCTAATGATACAATAAAAAAACACCCAAAAAGCATCAGTTCTTTTCAGGCATTTTTTTTCATTCACTCATTCTGTCACCACAGCGGAGTGAACCGCCAACTATTTCGGCATATGTTTTATACAGCGGATGTCCTTTCAGCCTTAACCCAGGACTGAGAAACACCCATACACTCTCGCACACACACTAAGGCCTATTATATTTACCCAATTCACTTCAACTGCCGGTGTTTGTACTGTGGGGGAAGCTCGAACCAACAACCTTCTTGCTGTGAGGTGACAGTGCTAACCATTGAGCCATCGTGCCGCTCCAGGCATTTTTAATGTCTTCAATATCTTGATTAAAAATACCTTGAATTTTTCAGATGTTGTTTATATATTCACATTGTTGCTAAAGATGCCATTTTTAATGTTGTTCCATCTCTCTCTCTCTCTCTCTCCCTCTCCCTCCCCCTCTCCCTCTGTTAAAGCAGGATGAATGTGTTATCAGGGCTAACAGGTGACTGAAAGAGGATAATTGTGTACACGTGACCCAACACAGGTGTCCTCACCCTGCCAGACCCTCACTGACAGCTGGGCACAGGTACAGTTTTTTTTGTGTCAGAGTCTTTGTGAGTCAGGTTTTCCCTCAGTTTGGTGCTAATATAAACACAACAGACAGCTTTAAATGAATACCCTTATCGGTTTTAATTGAATTGTGTTATTCGCAGTGCTTCATGGCCCTCTTCCTGCACATTTTTGTAGGTCCCTCTTATCTAACACACCTGATTCAGATTCATAGACTGTAAAAAATATAGATGTAGTATCCGTGGCGTCACACATAGGTTTCTGAAGAGCGCAAAAGAGGCCACAAGTGGGCGTGGCCAATCGGCGCCATTTTGTTTGTGCGTCACTGCTCCAGCTGGGGGTATCCAAATAAGGACAAAGAGGTGCAGCATGAGCGAAGCTACAGACGCATGCTAGCAATTCGCTTAGTTTGGTAGAAAAGCATAATACTTCATTACCTGCAACTCGTTTGTGTTCTGACCACATGCGCTTGGTTGTAAACTTTATTAATAAAGTGTTTGTCGGCGCCAACAGCCTAGTGGTTAGTGCGTCGACACATAGCACCGAGGTGCTTGCGGCGACTTGAGTTCGATTCCCGGCTTGAGGTCCTTTGCCAATCCTTCCCCTATCTTTGCTCACCATACTTTCCTGCCTGTCAATCTAAACTATCCTAAATAAAGGTGAAAACCCCTAAAAAATAAAATAGTGTTTAGCCTTTTAAAAATACTGTAGTAATATACTAAGCCACTAAACATTGTTCTTACGATGTTTTTCTACAGGAGGGAAATGCAAACTACTTCCAAATACTTCTAGTTTGTGTGCAATATTGTGTTAGTAAATTGATGAAATCCAGGCATAACCCTGTATGACAATGCTTCAGATGATTGTTTTATAGCCTTACATTACAGGTCTAAAGAACATTATAAATGATAACTGATCTTAAATAAAGCAAATACATTTATAGATATAGTATACAATTATTATTACACTCACCTGGGAAACGGAGGCCTCGTGAATGGTTTGTGAGCACAGCATGCCATGTTATCTGATAACTGTAGGAAATAATTCCAAAAGGCAACTGACTGTAAAGCCACATAAAACAAAACAAAAATACGACGTAAATGCCCAGTTCAGTGGCTAATCAGGCGGAATCAGCTGAGGTGAAGTGACTGAGGCCCCGTTTACACTAGTGCGTTTTAGTTTTAAAACGATGTTTTAGCATGAAAACGATCCGCGTCCACACCATAGACTGTAAAAAATATGGACGTAGTATCCGTGACGTCATCCATAGGTTTCTGATGAACCCAAAAGAAGCCACTAGTAGGCGTGGCCAAACGTCGCCATTTTGTTCGCGCGTCATCGCACCAACCGAGGCATACCAAACAAGGGCAAAGAGGCGGAGCGTGGGCGGAGCATGAGCGGAGCTACGGGACGCATGCTGGCATTAAGCTAAGGGCTTTCTTATGGGAAAAACACATCATATTTCATTACCTGCGACTCGTTTGTGTTCTGAACACACGTGCTTGGTTGTACACTATATCGATAAAGTGTTTAGTCTGTTGAAAACACTGCTGTAATACATCAAGCCACTTAAAATCGTTCTTAAGACGTTTTTCAACAGGAAGAAAGTGCGAATTACATCCAAACACTTCAGATATAGTCTGTGTTAGTAAATGCAGGGCTATTTAGGAAATCCAGGCAGAACACTGTATGACAACGCTTCAAATGGCGATTTTATAGGGTACAGCTGATCAATCTGTCAGATTCTGGAGTGCATTAGAGTTCTGAAGAACATTATAAATCATAAATTATCCGAAATAAAGCAATTACATTTATAGAGATGGTGTATAAGTATATAATTTCACTCACCTGGGAAACGTGAGTCCACGTGAATGGTTTGTGAGCACAATTAAGTGCACACGGCATGCCATATTATCTGATAATTGCAGGAAATAATTCCAAAAGGCAACTGACTGTGTAAAGCCACATAAAACAACACAAAAATACGTTGAATCAGCCGGAATCAGCTGAGGTGACGTGACGGCGACCAGCGCGACTAGCTGTCACTCAAGTGGCCACGCCCTTAATTATGCAAACTTAATTTAGCTTAATATAAAGGAAACGGATGAGTTATAAAAAAATTCACCCCCCTCACAGTTGTCATGAAGGGTAATATAAGCTATATGAACCAAAATCGTTCTTTGTACCAGGCTGTAAAAACCTTTTTTTCTGCTGTAAAATTGGCCATTTCGCCAGTGGGCTCATTGGAGATTTGCTCTATTATGGAGCCAGGACAGCCAGGACTAGCGGAATTTTCGATGAATTGCAAGTTTTAGTTACTTCCGTATTGGCTTCCCAAGGGAGAGCGGGAGGTTGCCGCTTGGTCCACACTAGCGTTTCACCCAGCATTTCTGAACATATCTCCGTCCACACTACTCCACCAGAAATGTATATCACGTGACCATTCGTGCACTCTGGGCATGCACGTTAAAGTATAAACAAGAAGCACGTGTCTCGCTCTGCATTCTAAATAGGGCTTCCGTTGCTTGAAACACGAGCGATTAGCGAGTGCTCGAACAGTAGCTTGCCTCTTGCGAATATATGCAGCTGTTGTAGTAAAAAAGGCAGAGTTTAACTGCACAATGGCGCTTACAACTCTCCCATTTCAAGGCTGGTCTGCAGTCTTCCGGTGGTGTTATAGTCATGTGATAGGGGCTTGACGAATAAGGGAAGGTTGCGCAATCACCCATAAGCCCCAATCTAGTAGCGAATCTCTGCAGCCACGCCTTCGTTTTCAGATGTCTCCGTTTCCCCCATCCACACTGAGATGGAGCATCAGCATTTTAGAATGAAAACGGCCTATCCAGCGTTTCCAAAATGCTTCGTTTTCGGGGCTGGAAAACTCCGGCGTAGTGTGGATGGATGGCGTAACCGTAGCAAAACATGCATTTTAAAACGAAAACGCATTAGTGTAAACAGGGCCTGAGACTAGCTGTCACTCAAGTGGCCACGCCCTTAATTATGCAGACTTAATATGAAAGAAACGGATGAGTTCTAAAAAAATTCACCCCCCTCACAGTTGGCATGAAGGGTAATATTAGCTATATGGACCAAAATCGCTCTTTGTACCAGGCTTTAAACACCTTTTTTTTCTGCTGTAAAGTTGGCCATTTTAACAGTGGGCTCATTAGAAATTTGCTCTATTATGGAGCCAGGACTAGTGGAATTTCGATGAATTGCAGTTCCGGTTACTTCCTGCTTCCAGAGGGAGAGTGGGAGGTTGCCGCTTGTTCAGACCATTAACTTGTAATTTAGCAGAGCTCCATGAACCAAACCTGTCAAAGGCCACAATCACACCGCATACATAATCATAAACTGATCATTTGTAAACATTTTAAATATTTTTTTTTGTTCATAAATGTGAAATCTGCTATAAATACGTAGGCTACTAACTAAAGCTGCGGACAAAAAAAATTATAATAATGACTTGGGCTAAATTACACAAATGTCCACTGATTAAATGCGATATTGAAAATCGTTTATATGCATATCACCAAGTTATTCGAGAAAATTGCACATCATGCAAATCGTTGCCGATTTCCAATGATGGATGTTTATTTTGACATATGGATTATTGCTTGTGTTTACGCACTTGTGGGCTCATTAGTACGTTCTCAATCCTTAAATTGGACAGCTTTACATAGATGTCGTTGATTAAGATTGTAATGCGGTTGAGCTGAGTAGCTGGAACAGAGCCTGCGCGAAACCCAACCTGTGGAATGTAATTTTGATGCGAGTCAGGTTAACACACTGTTTAAGTTCATAATGAACACTGTCAGATTCCAGCCTGACTGCCGAGGCTCTTTTTAAACAAACGCACCGAGTGGATCGACGGGACTCGAGGGAACGCAGATGAAAACAAACCAAAGCCAAGGAAAGAAGTATTGCCGGTGGCTGTCAAGAGCCCCAAAGCCGCGATACATTTGCAAGTGATAAAGCGAGAGAAGATAAAGGTTGGGTTAAAAATCCAATTCCCGCTCGAGAGGTTTTATTTGCACGTGGACCATCCAAAATATCCATTCCATCCATGTATTGCTGATTCTCTTTCCAGCAGTGCTCAACAAACGCTCGTTAACCAGCCAAATTAGAAAAGCAAACTCCCGACAGGCTTCAGCACAATCCAGAAAATAATAAACCCACAATGAGGAGCATCTTCTGAGGGCCTCGGAGCATCCTGGACCAGAGACAGATAAGCTAAGACAATGAGGCTGGATGGAGCGGCACCGATAGGACTGCGGCCAGCGGAGGATGAGGACCGCTGTCTGCTGCCACAGTCTTTAGCCTTTCTGGAGCCAGTAAACACTTTGCATTTTGATTATTCCTCATAAAGTCATTTATGTAGCATTAACTAGCCACTGAGTGTCATAATTCTAGACTAATACGCTTTGTATTGTATTGTAGGATTGCAAATAGACTCACAGTCTGGGAAATGCTATGTAAAACAAATGTTTATTAGTAAAAGTGTGCTTTATAAAATCCATTATTCAAATGAAAAAAACTATAAACGCTTAATGTCACTGATAATAATGTGAAAACGAATTCACTGTCTTTGTGCTTAAAGCCTATTTGTGTAATTTTAGCTTTATGCATAAAATCGACCCAGGCTTATTCTGAAAATGTACCACTATATACATTTCTGGAGTTCGACAAATACGTCCCAGGAGCTACATTTTATTGTAGCTTTTGTTTCCGCGAGACCACCAGAGGCCGCTGTCTAGGCTTATTTCAGATCTCAAATTTCTCTCACGAGTGCCATTCCCGCGTCCTGTTCTCTGCCGCTGTTGATTCATTGTCTGACTGACTTACTGACTGACCGATCGACTGACCCACCCTCCTCTTTCCCTAAACCCAACCAATAGTGTTTTCAAATGCACCGATTGACCCGCCCACCCACTTCCCTAAACCCAACCAACAGTTTTCAAAACAATTCAGAAAAAGAAAAGCCCTCGCCTAATTTTTACCACGTTTTCAGATTTTACCACATTCTCACTCTGTTATTTACTTAAGTTTGTTTACAAAATGCAGCCATGCGTACTTATGGCTACGTAATTCGCAATCTCCAGAAATGTATATAAGGCTACATTTTCAGAATGAGCCTATGTTTCAAAGATAATGATGCAGATTTTAAAGCAATTTAACAGTTTAATTGTAATAATTGAACAATTTAAATATTCCTCATAAAGTAATTTATGTAGCATTAACTAACCGAGTGTGATAATTCTAGACGAATACGCTTTGTATTGTATAATAGGATTGCAAATACAGTCTGGGAACTGCTATGTAACAATTTAATTGTAATAATTTAACAATTTCAATATTCCTCAAAGTCTTTTATGTAGCATTAACTAACCACTGAGTGTCATAATTCTAGACTAATACGCTTCGTATTGTATTGTAGGATTGCAAATAGACTCAGTCTGGGAACTGCTTATTAAAAACAAATGTTTATTATTAAAAGTGTGCTTTATTAAATCCATTATTCAAATGAAATGAACTATAAACGCATAATGTCACGGATATTAATTTGAAAACAAATTCACTGTCTTTGTGCTTAAAGGCTATTTGTGTAATTTTAGCTTTATGCATAAAATCAACACAGGCTTATTCTGAAAATGTACCACTATATACATTTCTGGAGATCAACAAAGGCATCCCAGGAGCTACGTTTTATTGTAGTTTTTGTTTGGGCTGGGCCGATATCGATACTTATACAATAAAAAGCATTCACTTGAATCTAAATGTACTTTTTTGTAGGGGAGAACAGTGATAATTTATGAGTTGAGTGCTCTCAAAGCAGCTATAATTAAATGCATATGTTAAAACCCAGGACAATTTATAAACACTTTTAAGCCAAATAAAAACATTTTATTATTGTAACAATCTGGATTTGCAAACACAAACTTATTATTAGAGGACAATGATTTCTTAAAAACTTTGCTTAATTGTTTTTTCCTACTAACACACTACAGCAAAAGATAACGGACTTAAAATCCTCTTTTAGCTGGTGAAAAACCTACTGTTCTAATCATGTATATTTTAAAATTCCAAAATAATTCTTTATAGATAGCAGGTTTAAATGTGCTGAATATATTGGCTATATTAAATTAGCCTGATGATGAAAGTAACAAGTTCTAGTATGACCAAGTATTCATTTCATTTTTTTTTTTTACTAATATAGAATGTCCTATATAACTGAAATATTAATTTCACCACTGTAGCTAGCTACCTGGATATTCATTGCCTCTCCGAAACAACTCAGCCAGTGACCTCTGTCTCAGGGCTGGCACTGCTGTGGGTCTGTCTGGAGGATTTGCCTCCTCTTCTCTCCTTTTTTGCAGCTCGGCGTTCTTTTTTTTGTGTTGTTTTATGTGTTTGTGTAGATTTGTGGTGTTGCCACAGTATCGAATAGACTTTCTACAAACATCGCAGTTTGCAATATTTCCATATTTGTTCCATATAATTCCAAACAGCGCTCCTCTTTCTTTCTGTCATCTCAAAACAGCAAAAAGTGCTCACGCTTTGGCGCTGCTGAGTCACGTGATGAAAGAACAACTAGAGCAGAGAAGAACAACCGTGCATACAAGATATAAAAGGAGTGGGGTATTTAGAGACATGTCCGCTCTTTTATGAAACAGGAGCAATGTACTTTAGCGTAAACTAAATAAAAGTATCGATCTCGAAAATCTACTATCGACCCGATATCAATACCAAAGTTGATATCGATACTATCGATTTTAGGATCGATCCACCCACCCCTAGTTTTTGTTTCCGCGAGTCCACCAGAAGCCGCTGTGTATGCTTTTTCAGATCTCAAATTTCTCTCACGAGTGCCATTTGAGCGTCCTGTTCTCTGCCGCTGTTGATTCATTGTCTGACTGACTGACTGACTGACTGACCGATCGACTGACCCACCCTCCTCTTTCCCTAAACCCAACCAGTAGTGTTTTCAAAAGCACTGATTGACCCGCCTACCCACTTCCCTAAACCCAGCCAACAGTTTTCAAAACAATTCAGAAAAAGAAAAGCCCTCGCCTAATTTTTACCACGTTTTCAGATTTTAACCACATTCTCACTCTGTTATTCACTTGTTTATTTTATGTTTTGGCTTCTGTTTTTGTCTTACCTTATTTATGGAACTGTTCTTCACCGGACTCGAACCCTATTGTCGTGGTCAACTTCTCTCTGTGTCTCAAGTTCGCTGACGTACATGGTGTGCTAACTGGACAAACTGGTAACAGCAGGAAAGCTGTCCATACAGAGGTAAGCAGTCAGCTGGTAAGCTTGAAAGGGAATGCCGTCATACTGCCCCATAGCGTTCGATTTAAAGACAAAATGCAGCCATGCGTACTTCGGGCTACATAATTCGCAATCTCCAGAAATGTGTATAGGGCTACATTTTCAGAATGTGCCTATGTTTCAAAAAATTATGATGTCGATTTTAAAGCAATTTAACAGTTTAACTGTAATAATTGAACAATTTAAATATTCCTCATAAAGTCATTTATGTAGCATTAACTAACCGAGTGTCATAATTCTAGACGAATACGCTTTGTATTGTATAGTAGGATTGCAAATACAGTCTGGGAACTGCTATGTAAAACAAATGTTTATTATTAAAAGTGTGCTTTATAAAATCCATTATTTAAATTAAATAAACAACTATAAAAGCATAATATCACTGATAACAATGTACACATGATTTAAAGGACATTTGTGTAATTTCAGGCATTATTCATAAAATAATGACACAGATTGTACAGTAATTTGACAATGGGAAATTACACAAATCACCTTTAAATTAGGAAATCTGATCATTGTTTATTTTGCGTTGTAATTGTGTCTTTTACTCAATTACACACAATGTACACTGTTTAACCGTAACGTTCACCATAGAAGTTGTAGATTTTTAGAAGCTTGCTGTTAACTCTCAGTTAGACATTAATTTGTGGAACCAAAAAGCCAAACCTGGTAAATCCATTCAGTCATATTCTGCACATTTCCACAGTGGCAGCCCTGTTGTTATGGCTTGAGAAATATTTTTGAGATCCCACAGAGAGATATATATATATATATATATATATATATTGTATGCTAACTCATAAATGTCATCATGAGAAACACTTTGAACTGAATGATGATTATTTAAATGTGCACATTTCAACGTCAGACCACATGAAAGATTTCAGAAAAGGCATTGTGTTAAAATACAAAGGAAACTACCCACCCTCCACAGGCAAAACAAAGGTGAAGGGAGGCGTTTAGTGAAAATTATTAAAAATAGGTCAACCGTATATATGTACTTATTTATTCTAAAATAAATAAATTTGAAAAAAATACACTTATTTATATAGTTTTGATATTTTCTTTCAAATAATTTCAAAGGTATATAAGCAGCTAGTTTATCTACATTAAATATGGCAGAAGGACTAAACTGATCTCCAACTAAAGACACTGTGGACGATTCTTCTAAATGCATAGTTCTAGAGATCGCTTTAGCTTTCAGGTGTCTCTTCTAGGTCCTTTTGTGGTATTGCTGTTTAAATGGCTGAAAATGGCCAACGCCTGATTGGGTAACACAAGAGTCGATTTCAACAAAGGTAACAGCTTACCTCCTTTTCATCTGCTTAATCAAGATGTAAGGAGATACAATGCCACCTTCAAAGCTGGAATCTAAATAAAATCGGTACAGTAATGGCAATGTGAACACATTTACTTTTGATTTCTACATCTGCTTATAAAGTTTTGTAACTAATTTGAGTTGAATGTGGATATTTTTGTAATTTTCCACAGTCAGATTGGACCACTTTTTCTTGGAGACAAGAACTCTTATCAAACTTGTTGCTGGTGAGGTCACAGTAAGGTTGTTTCTCCCTTTTTACGACAATCAGGGTCTATCTTACAGTCTACTGTTAGTCATCCCATCCAAATTTCCTGCCTGTCATCTGGTAGAACTTCATGTTGAAAGGCCTGTAGAAGTCTCGAAGTCTCTGCACGACCTCCGGGTCAATGTTTGGATGCGTTCGCCCTTTGGTTTTACCCAGGCAATGGGGCTTGCTGCTGCCCTCAGCCTTTTTGAGACAAGGGAAGCCCTTGGTCTGGTTGAAGTAGAAGTGTTTATCTGTGATGATCCTCTTCAGGCCTAAGAAGTCCTGCACGCGGCCAAGCTCTCCGGCCGGGTCGCTGATCAGCCTCTCTCCGCTCACGAACAAGATCTGGCTCATGGGAAAGAACTGCAGCCAGTTGTCCAGGTGTTTGGCGTAGATGCCGATCTGAATGGCGCTCCACGAGGTGTCGATCAACCCTGTAGTCCTGTTTTTGAACGTCAGGCTCTCAAAAGTAGGAATGTCCGGCTTCTTGGACAGAGTCTGCGTGTAGTCAGAGATGGCTCTTGTGACGGGGTCCCGAACCACCACTATCAGCTTGGTGTCACGGGACATGGCGTAGATCCGGGACGGAGCTTCACGGGTGACGAAGTAGCTTGGTGTTTTCTCCATGGTGATCTGGCCCTCCAGGGTCTTCGGCATCAGGTCCCTGTACACAAAGAGAGAGATTAATTAGGAGAGCAGGTATTTGCTACATCTGTGGTTCCATGAAGAACCATTAAAATAGATCTTCTTTAGACAGCCTTGTCTGTATCTGAAGCTTTGTGCTTTCACTTCAAACCCGCATCCAACACTCAGTTGACCTCTGTTCATCTCTGAGAGGATGAATGCTTTTCTCAGAAGCTCTTAGTGCCAATCAAGACTCCATTAGACCATCAAGCGATGACCCTAACATCACACGACACCAGATACGTTTGCTATTTTATTAGCTTTCTTCCCAAGTAGAGTTATTGATAAAGCAAATGAATATCCTAAACTTCAAAAAGGATGAAGCAAAATATGTTGGCTTTTATCTTGATACTTCTTCAGGAAAAATAGGCCTTAATTTTTGTCCATTACAAGTCAGCAAGGGCAGTATTTAGCAGTATTTTGCGTGTGGTTTTTCTCCTGTGCTTTACATTCTAGCTCTGTCATCTTAAAGAGGAAGAATAGAGTGTAATTTGTTTGTCCGCGCCACTCTCACTCTCTCTTCCCACCACTCTCTAGTGCCTTCAGGACACTGACCTGAACCAAAGAGGATAAAAGCAGTGGATTAATGATTTACAGCACTCCACTCCACCATTTAGAGCCTCATAAGCCCCGTTCGCTTCGGATTCAGCCCAAGTGCAGTATGCAGCCTTCAATTATTTATCTCCCTCCACCAGGGGGGTTTAGGCCCTGACAAAATAGCCTCCCTCAACCCCCGATGGTGGTTTATGGGCCGTAATGGCATTAGTGGGCTGGGGGTCAGCAGCTTTAGATAGCCCTTCAGGTCACTATTTTTCATTGCCAATTGTTTTTCGTGTCACATGCCACCACAAATTCATGCCTCCAGATAAAAAAATAAGAGCCCTGGTGGATTTCCAGCATGTGGCAGTGAGTGTTTATGTGCAGTGCAGCTGGTCCGTTTTGCTCAACTGAACACCACAGGTTGCTGATTGAGTCAGTTTTTTGCAGCACTCCCACAGATGGAAGAAGTTTCTGGAGCACAAATTAAGGTGGTGATGTAACACGCGGAAAAACTTTTTGCATATTAATTACTTGTTTTTCTATTTTAGCTGGTGTTTTAAGTGACTTATGCTTATAAGAGAGCCAGCCTCCCAAAAGTTAGATGGTGTAAAGCAGGGGTTTTAAACTCAATTTACCCGGGGGCCTAGGTGAGGCTGGGCCGCATCAGGAAATCAGTTTTCTACAAGAAATTAATTATATTATTAATTAGTAATCAATTATATTATTAATTTTTAATTTGTTTATTTTTTTCATTTGTGTTAAAGATAAAAATAAAGAGATTTGAGAAGATTAGAAATTAACACAACATAAAAAAAATATTAAGAAAATAAATTAATCAGTAATAAATAATAATAATAATAATAATAATAATAAAAATAAGAATTAGATTTACTGTAATCCGCTTTGCTGTTGTTGCAGGGGAAAAAATTAATTTTCATTTGTTTCAACTTGAACGGTAACAATTTGTAACAATAACTCATTATAACAACACCTAATTTATAAAAATAGCTAATTATAACTGTAACTAATTGGTCCGGCTTACCGGGGATTGTGTGCCCAATAGAACGAGGTAGCCAGCAGGCACTCGCTGCGGTAACTTTCACTCACTGAGAAAGGTTTCTGGGCGCCACGGTGGCGTAGTGAGTAGCACGTTCGCCTCACAGCAAGAAGGTCGCTGGTTCGATCCCCGGCTGGGCCAGTTGGCATTTCTGTGTGGAGTTTGCATGTTCTCCCCGTGGTTGCGTGGGTTTCCTCCGGGTGCTCCGGTTTCCCCCACAGTCCAAAGACATGCGGTACAGGTGAATTGGGTAAGCTAAATTGTCCATAGTGTATGTGTGTGAATGAGAATGTATGAATGTGTTTCCCAGAGATGGGTTGTGGCTGGAAGGGCATCCGCTGCGTAAAACAAATGCTGGATAAGTTGGCGGTTCAATCCGCTGTGGCGACCCCGGATTAATAAAGGGACTAAACCGAAAAGAAAATGAATGAATGAATGAGAAAGGTTTCTCTGCCTGCGTCAAGCCGATGGTCCACCTCTGAGAGCCATATACCCCACCGTGATTGGTAGGTTCGCTCAGCTCCACAAACAACACAAGTGCTATATATTAAACTCGAGGGCCACGCTAATGTTGAACTTTCAAATTAAGGCAGGGGGCCACAAACTATCATCCCGGGGGCTGCGAGTTTGAGATCTCTGGTGTAAAGTGTCTCGACCATGACAACAATTGACAGCTTGAATCTTGTGAGGTTGCAATGATTATCATTCAAGAGTTTTAACTGGAAGACTAAAATCCCAGCTTTAACCATTGGCTAGTGATGTGAGAATTACACTAGTCTCGAAAAGAGGAGGGAAAGACATGACCGGACCAGGCCTGGGAGATTTCATGTTGATGTTTTTTTTTTTTTTTTTTTTTTTTCCTGTTTATGCTGTTGGTCAGGAGTGTTTAACCCTTTTCCTGGAGCTCTATCTTACTGCAGAGTTCAGCTGCAACCTTGATCAAACACACCTGTCTTTAATTACCAATTGCTCCTTTGGATCCTACTTGGTTTAAGCCGTGGTCACACTGCAATTTTTGGCCCGTAGTCTTCCATTCATACTGGAAACACAAGCTCGTGTGAGAAGTATCCCATGTCCCTGTGTTTTAAAGTTCAAGCTTGGTGAACTCTGACCTGCAAAATCGCATCAGGTGATTTTGTGAGAGTGTAATAGAAGATCAAAACATGACCTGTCTGTACAGAAATGTCAAATTTGGAGCAATCACTCACTTTTTAATGTCTAATCGTCTTGTTGTTTCATTCTGCCCCTTTTCGCATCGCCATTTGACAGAATTTCGCAAGCTAAAACTCTAGTGTGACCGCAGCTTTAGCTGTGTTTGATCAGGGTTGGAGCTAAAGTGTGCAGGAAGGTAGATCTCCAGGAAAAGGATTGAGCACCCCTTCTGTAGGTGTTCAAATTTTTTTTAACAAATAAAAATGTATTGGTTTAATATTTTTCATTTCCTTCTTCCCTATACCTTGAATTACATCACATTGGTGCTGAAACCTGGGACTGAGGGACATTTTGTTGGCAAGTTCTCACCGATATAGCAATATTTTTGGTACAGACTTGGAATGATGGAGAAGAGTCTGCCATCATAGATGCTTGAGGCTGCTGGTGCTGAAAGAGTATACCAGTTAGCATGGATGGACTTGCTGTAATTAGCTTGGGACCAGAACCTGTATGAGGAACAAGCAGACGTGTGCCTATATACAGAGCTTCACCTCCAGCCACTCCGGTCTTGAGTTCCACTAAGGAGCTCCAGAAGGATAATGGGCAGTAGTGAAGGAAAGCTATTTGTATTGCTGTTTTGTTTATGTAGCAGTCATCTTTTACCTTTTATCAAGTAACTTCATTGACACTGATCACAATATCATTTTCCAGTTCAAAAGTATTAAGTAAAACTTATAATTATGTAATAACCCCAGAAACACTCTTAAGTGTGTCCACTAAGTTCCGTATTTCAATGAGCGCCCTGTTAAACAGGCTTAACTTTAAAAAAGCCTCATCCGACCTACTTCCCCATACTTTGAACTTTGTTACTTTTTAATGAGCATGTCTTGTGTGCAAATATGTTAGCAAAATACCAAAGCTAGATTTTTAAAAGCATTTTTGTGCATTTTAAATACACTTGTACACTAAAATTGTGAATGGATCTTTTTGCTTCTATGCCTCTGCATATTTTGCTTGTCCAAGTTGAACTTCATAAATTCACAACGCTGTGTTTCTAAACATTGCATCAGTACATCTTGCAAAAAATTACACGTATGAGATGTATAATTCACAGGGTGATTTAACCATGTAAACAATTTAAAGGCAAAAGCCAAGTCAGTTCCACCTGTGGTGATGTGTCAAATTATTGATGTTTAGATACCTGGTGGCCAGGTGATGCTGATGTCCCACTATATAGTGCAGGTCATGAGGCCATCAGGGACAACCTTCATACATGCCAAAGTGAACAACATTGCCTCTTTAATGAAATAGACATGAGCTTGGGCCAATGGTGCCATTTATATTTAATAAGTTGCAACCATCTTGTTGTCAAGGTGAAAAAACCTGAAAGAAACTGTAGTCTGCAGAACTGTATAGGACAACTTTATACACACTTTACATTTTAAATTACAATTATTTTATTAATTTATTTGTTTATTTCTTTATGTAAAAGTAGTTGAAGTCATAATTATTAGCCCCTGTATTTTTCGTCCCCCAATTTCTGTTTAAAGGGGAGATTTTTTTCATAATAGTTTTAAAAGCTACTTTTGTATAACTGATTTATTTGATCTTTGCCATGATCACAGTAAATAATATTTTGATAGATGTTTTTACTAGATATCAAGATACTAATATATAGTTTAAAGTGCAATTTAAAGGCTTAACTAGGTAAATTAGGCAATCATTGTATAATGATGTTTTGTTTTGTAGACAATTAAAACAAATATTGCTTAAGGGGCTAATAATATTGACATTCAAATTATAAAAAAAAAAAAAGACAAATACATTAATTCATTCATTTTCTTGTCGGCTTAGTCCCTTTATTAATCTGGGGTCGCCACAGCGGAATTATCCACCAACATATCCAGCATTTGTTTTACGCAGCTAATGCCCTTCCACCTGCAACCCATCTCTGGGAAACATCAATACACACTCATACACTACGGAAAATTTAGCCTACCCAATTCACCTATACCACGTCTTTGGACTTGTGGGGGAAACCGTAGCACCCAGAGGAAACCCACGCAACCACGGGGAGAACATGCAAACTCCACACAGAAATGCCAACTGACCCAGCCGGGACTCGAACCAGCGACCTTTTTGCTGTGAGGCAAACGTGCTACTCACTACGCCACCGTGGCGCCAAGACAAATACAACTGCTTTTATTCTATCTGAAATGAAACAATTAAGACTATAATATAAAAAAATATATAGGAATTACTGGGAAAAAAATCCTTGCTCTGTTAAACATTTGGGAAATAATTGAGAAGAAAAAAATATCACAGTAAGAGTGAAAAATTTTGACTTCAATTGTATATGTGTTTTAAAAAGAAAGGAACAAGATGTCAAAATATTATTTTATAGGGTGCACAAACCCTTTATGGATCTAAGAAATGAGTAAAACGTCGGAATCCTCTTTTGGGATGCGATTGTTTGAAATAAACCAGCAGGCGGGATTTCTCAGACATTAGAGCCCGCGGAGAGTTTAAAAGTTAAACAAACTCTTGTGTGCTTATAAGTCTCGAATGATAAAAGCACGAGAAAGAGGGAAAAGGGAGATCTGGGAAGACAAGAGCGAAAAACATGACTGACAGCTTTCACAGCTTTACCGTTCTCTGAGGGACAGTATAAAAGGGAGGGTGCGACTGAAAGAATATTTTCCCCCCGTTTCCCTGGCAGGCGAAACTGAGGCTTTTTCTAACAGATGTTTATTGGCGGCGCAAATGATGTAACACTTGAAGTAGCTTTGCCTCCCAGCACAAATGATTTACAGTCCTTTCAGAGCAGTGTTTGATGTCTTCTTCACGCTGTAAGAATATGATTCCCTGTGCACACATTGGCCAGTTTCATACACAGTGAAAGCCTCAGCCATTAAACACATCCGGTTCATTGCAGGGTCCGACACGTAGAGATCCAGCTGAAGAATATCAGCCAAATGCTTTGTCTCATATTCAGACAATTAACTTTACAGTGACAGGTTGACCAGAAATGTTAAATTCTGTCATCAGTCAGTCGCCTGCATGGAATTTAGCTGTTTATAAAAATACACCTAATAAAATAACAATCTAAAATTTAGAATAATTTACTAGATATTTTTCAAGATACTAGTATTCTTAAATTGTGATTTAAAGGCTTATAAGTAGGGCCAGATGGAATCTGCTGACATTTTTTGCTGTTTTTGCGGTGTATCTTATTAAAAATCTGCGGATTTATGCGGAATGATTTTGGGAGTATCGTAACTGAAACCTTAATATATGAAATAAAAAGTAATACCTTTTTAACTTTTATTTCATGTTTACAATGAGAATCCAATTAGATCCACTTTATTTGGTAAACAAAGCAAGTCTCTCCGATAAAATCTCTACTAAAAGACAGAAAATATTACTTTACAGACTGTATCGGGAATAAATCACATGAATATTTTCATATTAGTCAATATTATTACTGAAATTGATTAGAAAACTGAATTAATAAAAATTGACACACATTTACACCAGTAAATAAACAGAATCAATGATGGGCTAAAAATCTGCGGAATTCTGCGCGCGCAGATTCTGTGTGGGCCTACTTATGAACTAATTTACTTAAGGCAAGTTAGGATAATAATAATAATAATTGTAATATAATAATAATAATAATAATAATAATAATAATAATAATAATTCCTGACATTTATATAGTGCTTTTCTGGCCACTCAAAGTGCTTTACACATTTTTGGGGGGAATCTCCTTATCCACCACCAGTGTGCAGCATCCCCCTGGATGACACGATGGCAGCCATATGGCTGAGTGATGAAGCCAATTATGATACGCGGATGGTTAGGAGGCCATGATGGACAGTGGGCAAATTTGGCCAGAATGCTGGGCTCAAACCACTACTCTTTTTCGGTTTAACATCTCATCCGAACGATGGAGCTCACTGAGCTGTATCCTCTTCACTATACTGGGGCATTAGGATCCACACAGACCGCATTTTGAGCAACCCCTGCTGGTCTCACTAACACCACTTTCGGTAGCAACCTAACTTTCCCATGCGGTTCAGATGGCGACCATGTGAGAAAGCTAGCTGCCGAGAATTAGGGTAATTGGGCATTACGTTACATTATAATGATGGTTTGTTCTGTAGACAACAAAAAAAAGTGCTCAAGGGGGCTGCAAATTTTGACCTTAAAATGGTTTTAAAAATTAAAAACTGCTTTTATTCTAGCCGAAATAAAACAAATGACAGACTTTCTCTAGAAGAAAAAAGATTATAGGAAACACTGAAAAATTCCTTGCTCTGTTAAACATGATTTTGGAAATATTTGAAAGAGAAAAATCACAGGAGGGGTAATAATTTTGACTTCGACTGTAAATATTTATTTATCTTTAGATCGATATTTTCCCAAGACAATATTTAAAAATTTGAATTAATATAAATATTTATTTTTAAAATGCATTATTATGCTTTTGTAAATGTTTAGCTTGAAAATGTATGTCTATTGAAAGTTGTACTTTTGTGTTCTACAGAAAAAGAATCGTACGAGTTTTGACGACATGAGGGTAAGTAAATAATGCCAATTTCTTTTTTTTAAGTGACCTAAAACTTTAAGCAAAGCAAATGGGTGGATATATAGTATCTTGATGTGGAATTTATGGAGAAAAAAAATGTATTTTGGCACTATGGCAGATTATTCAAATCCGTTCAACCTTTTCTTAAAGCATTCTGCTCCATTTGTGTTTAATGCAAACGAACTGCTGCCAAGCAACTCGCTTCATATCAGAGCAGATTTACGTCTTCCTCGCTGTAGCACAAGTGTGGTGTTCAGGGACTGACGGAGGGCATGACGAGTCAAACGGCCGCTAATAGCCAAAAGCACAAGGGTACAGAGGCCACAGAGCAGCAGATTCATGTCTCCCCACAGAGAGGTAAAGCACCCATAAATATCACACACAACTCCACGCTGGCAAGCAGAGCAGATAATTGTCATCTAATTGGCTCAATATTTCTAGCCTTTGGCCAGACAGTCTCTTTCTCTTCTTTCTCTTTTTCCCCTCAGTAGAGGTCAAAGAAGTGTGTGTGTGAGATTTACAGTCTGTGTGGGTCTGTGTGTTTTCAAATAATACACATTTTAACCTCTACTGTCTGACTTTGTGACCCCATCAGCCAGTGTTTTAAGCAACTGTGAGAATCCACCTTTTTCTATGGCCCATGCTGCTTTGCACAAATTATGGGGGTAACTTTGGTTAAACATTAAACAGTCAGTAAGCATGTTTACGTAATTGCTGAAAGTCAGCTGTTGTCATGGAAAAATAAGCGGTTGTCATGGTTTCCCTTCTTATCAATAACCCAGCATTGCAAGTATACCACATTTACAAGACTTTATTAATAAATAAGTTTACATTAGGGTTCCATTAATTCATGTATTTACTAACATGAAATAAGAATGAACAATACTTGCGTTTGTCGCAGCATTTATTAACTTTTAATATTTACTAATACATTATTAACATCCGAAGTTGTGCTTGTTATCAATAGTTTATACAGAGAGAGTTAATGATACCAAACAACAATTTTTCAAAAAGAGAAGTTGTAACATTACCGGTTATTTGCCGTAATGCTGCTCTGTGAACGCAGAAGGAACATTGCCAGAAAGAGCACGTTCACGATTAGAACACGCTGACGTGAGACATCTACTCCAGCCAATCAGAACATTCCGACACATTCACATATGCGCTGTTTATAAAAATAAAAGCCTTTGAATATTTTTCCAGACACATTTAGCTGCTAGATATTAGTCAGATAACGTTTCTATGTTCTTTCTTAATGCAGACTGTGTAAATAATTATCGATAAAATGCTTATGATAAACCGCTGTTTGTTTACCTTCAAGCTTTGCTTCAGTTGCTTGTGTGCACATGAAGCAGCCGGTGAGCACACACACTTATTATGTACATGTCGATCTGCGAAACTGCGAAAGTGTTGTTCACAATACTCATCCATCCACAGAACTTGTAATGTCGTCAAATGTGTAAACATATAGCTGTGGTCAACACTTCTGCCTTAGGATGTCTCTGGGACAAAGCAGCTGCATGAATGCTAAAGCTTTAAATAAAAGTGAAACCATCAACAAAAGCCCTTCTGTGTTTACAAAAACATTTGGTTAATGATGTCAGATGTCATTACCAGTATTTTGGAATACATGTGTGAATGGTCTTTTATGGAAAATTAAAAATCTGGTAATTTTCCGGATATTTACTGTTATCATTGTGTGGGCCAATAACTAATGTTGAAAAAGCTTAATAAACACTTAAATAAATGAATTTGTACAATCAGGATTTTCAGTAAATCAGCCGGGCAGTAAATTGACTCGGGTATCTTAAATATATTAATTTAATTAAATAATTAAAGATGTTTCCTAATTCAATTAAATATATTTCCTAAATTGTCACTCAGTATAACATTAAACTTCGGTCAAAAACTGTTGCTTCATCTTTCTTTCTTTTACTTGTATACAGTGAGGGGAAAAAATTATTTAACCCCAGCTGATTTAGTAAGTTTGCCCATTAACAAAGATATTATCAGTCTATAATTTCAATGGTAGGTTTATTTGAACAGTGAGAGAGACAACAATAACAAAAAAATCCAGAGAAATGTGTTTCAAAAAAAGTTAGAAATTAATTAGCATTTCTATGAATGAAATAAGTATTTGATCCCCTCTCCGTCAGCAAGATCTCTGGCTCCCAGGTGGATCTTATACAGGTAACGAGTTGACTTCGGCAGCCCTCTCAGCTCGTTACCTGTATAAAAGAGACCTGTCCACAGAAGCAATCAATCAATCCAGATTCCAAACGCTTCACCATGGCCAAGACCAAAGAGCTTTCCAAGGATCTCAGAGACAAGATTGTGGACCTACACAAGGCTGGAATGGGCTACAAGACCATCGTCAAGCAGCTGGGTGAGAAGGTGACAACAGTTGGTGCAATTATTCGCAAATGGAAGAAACATAAATGAACTGCCAATCTCCCTCGGTCTGGAGCTCCATGCAAGATCTCACCTCGTGGAGTTTCAATGATAATGAGAACGGTGAGGAATCAGCCCAGAACTACTCGGGAGGAACTTGTTAATGATCTCAAGGCAGCTGGGACCATAGTCACCAAAAAAACTGTTGGTAACATGCTACGCCGTGTATGACTGAAATCCTGCTGTGCCCGCAAGGTCCCCCTGCTCAAGAAAGCCCATCTAAAAGCCCGTTTGAAGTTTGCCACTGAACATCTGACTGATTCAGAGGAGGACAGGGTGAAAGTGTTGTGGTCAGATTCAACTCAACTCGGAACTTAATTGTTTTATGTTCAATCCACTCAAATTTGCAACTTAATCCATTTGTGTTGGGAGAAGAAGTTGTGTGGAACCCAGCATTCCTTTTTTGACAGTGTAGGTGTGAAGATTGATTTATGCTTAAGCTGTTTTTGACTTTAACAGAGGAAATTGGATTAATGTTTAGATGACTACTGCATTGTTGGCTTATTAATCTTAATTAAGAATGTAAACACACTCAACAGCAACAACATAAAAACTTAGTACAATGTCCCATTATTCTCCTCACAATCCATCCATATAAACTTAAATGGCAGTTTATTCATTCATTTATTCATTCATTCATTTTTTTTCGGCTTAGTCCCTTTATTAATTTGGGGTCGCCACCGCGGAATGAACCGCCAACGTATCCAGCATTTGTTTTACACAGCGGATGCCCTTCCAGCTGCAACCCATCTCTGGGAAACAGTTTATTCAAATTAACAAATTAATTTCAGCATACTTGAGTCTTTCCGCAGCAATATTACAAACGTATATTGACAATTACTGTGCTGATGCGAATACAAAGATAAAACAATCTGGAAGAACAAAACACAGTGAATGTTGACCACAGATATGCTTGACATCATAAGACTACCGTCTAAGGACAATGTTATTTTACCATCCAATAACGACGTTGTGTTGCAAAGTGACCAAAATCCAACGTCGAGGCAACATCTTAAACCAACGTCATATTGAAGTCAAATAGTTAGTTTTTCGTCAGGTATGGCAACCAAAACCCAACGTTTGAAAGATGTCATAGTAGTAACGTTTACACAATGTCAAGCTCTAACATCATTAAGCATTGTTATTTAGTTGATTTTTAGGTTGAACATTGATGTAGGCCTGACATTGGGTTCTGATGTCAACCCGATTTTCATTTCCAAACAAAACGCAACTTCCCCACGACATTGGGGTACAACATCAAACTGAGGTCATGTTGATGTCCTGTGCCTTCTGGGTAATGGCACATTAAGATATTAAGTGTAAATTTATTTTCATGATGGATAAAAATGAAGCACATAGCCAAAGTTGCCTCTTCACTATATTTATATATTATTTTTGGCACATACTTATTATTCAAAAGGATATGTTTTAGTTCTTTGAAATGAAGGTTCCCCAAACTGGAAGTGCAACCGATGATTTAAAACATAGATGAGGGATATTCGAATATGTGGATGCAGAAGCTAATTAATGTTGAAGGACAACAGAGCAGGTGAATGCTGAAAATGAAATGTGTTTCCACTCAGAGATCAGTCAACCATCAAGAAGGCTCTTGCTGTTGAAAACGTCCAGAGCAAAAGCATCCCCAGCTGTTATTGTGTGTGACGTCTTAAGGTAGTATTTGTTATTTGAAATTCTCACAGTTCAGTTTTAAAAACATCCATCCACCCACCCATCCATCCATCCATCCATCCATCCACCCACCCACATTCCAAATCCAGACTTACGTGGGTTAATACATTTTATTTCTATTGATAATTTCTTTGTGATTTAGTTGTCAGCACATTGTAAAGAACAAAGTATTTAATAAGAATATTTCATTCATTCAGATCTAAGATGTGCTATTTAGTGTTCCCTTTATTTTTTTGAGCAGTGTTAGTTTTTTACCTTAGCTTTTAGCAATAATTGTGTATTATATTTTAAGCAAAGACTGACATTGAGTGATTGTTGAAGCACTGCAGGTTGCACTAGAGGGATGGAGTTATTGTATTATTCCAATTACAAAGAAAAAGACCGGAGACCATTTGAAATTTCTCAGTTTTAATTAATTTAGGATTTTTTGTTATTTCTTTGAGTAAAAAAATAAATAAATAAAAATTATGTAAGCTACAAATGATTTTTTTTCTCCAAATAAATAAAATAACGAATAAAAAGGTTGTCATTTACAGCATTTTTACAGCATTAGTTTTTCCATAACTGTAAATATTATATTATATTATATCATATTATATTATATTATATTATAATATAACTAAAATTCCTTACACCCTGGGCCAGTTGGCATTTCTGTGTGAAGTTTGCATGTTCTCCCCGTGGTTGCGTGGGTTTCCTTCGGGTGCTCCGGTTTCCCCCACAGTCCAAAGACATGCGGTACAGGTGAATTGGGTAAGCTAAATTGTCCATAGTGTATGTGTGTGAATGAGAATGTATGGATGTGTTTCCCAGAGATGGGTTGTGGCTGGAAGGGCATCCGCTGCGTGAAACAAATGCTGGATAAGTTGGCGGTTCATTCCGCTGTGGCGACCCCGGATTAATAAAGGGACTAAGCCGACAAGAAAATGAATGAATGAATGAAATTCCTTACACCATGGCCATTCAAACATACAATTATTCAAACTGAGTTTTGGAAACTACAGAATTATCGAAAGCTCTGGAATTTCAGCTCTGGGATTTATAGCTGCAGGTTATGCATTGAAATCTCCAGAAAGTTGTGCTATAATTCATTTAATAAAGTGAACAAACTGGACAAAACTGCTAGGACATATTTCTCATGAAGACTAAATATAGGAGCTGAAACTTTAAACAAATGGTTCATTTCATGACATTTTCAAGAATGTGTGCACACACAGATTTTCACTGGTACCTTATGGTATTAATTCAGTCAGTGATTTAAACTCCTGCCATAATCCAATAAAATCTAATTTAGGCATTCGAGCAAAGTTTCCAGACCTGATACACACACACACACTGTACTTTATTCAAACCACAGTCAAACTAGGCCAGTACAAGGGAAAATGTACAACGATTAAAAAAAAAAAAAAAAAAAAAAAGATTGTTTTTAACCGTGCTCCGCTCTTCCTTTAACATGAATGATGAAGCCGGAAATTTGCTTAGTATTTCTACAAAAATCACAATATTGAATGCTATTTATTTCAGCCCCATTTTGGACAAATAAATCTTTCCACAGAAAGTATGGTAGAGTGTTACTGTAGTGTGTTGCACGTGTTTTTCTTTTCCCCTCTTTCTATACCAACTGCCTTTGCACAATTTAGTAAAAATTTAATAGAGTTAGCTTTACAGTCTGTTCTTATAAATATATCAGCAGCATTTTAAGCTTTCTCTGTCGCTCTCTCAGTCTCCGTCTCTCTGTGCCTCGAGTAAATCCCAGGTTTATTGTGTAAGAGAAGAAAAAAATCAGCAGTATCTCTGTGGCATCCGTCTTGTGAATAATTCAGCCTCTCTAACTGTAGAGAACGATGGGCTGGAAAGAAAGACAGAGAGAAAATACACTCTGTGCCATCAGAGGATGAACGTACTTTTACGTTTTACCACACACACACACACTCGCGCAACCTCGTCTTCCCCTTCTTACGGCCTTCCGTTATGAGACGGGAAACTTTAATGTTGCATTTGCTTTGAGGGAAACCCTGACCGCTCCTCTGATCCTCTTGGCAGCTAAACTGGGCTGTGGATTGAAAAGTGAATGCTTGAAATGAGCTGAGTGTGGCTGAAGACATTTGTGGATTTATAGTCCTGATCCCCCACCCTGCTGCCGTCCCAAAAACAGACAAAACAGCATGGGTTACTACAGAGGCAGTTCAGGTTAGTGTGCATGTGTGTTGTTACATTCAGATTGCATACTAACATACTGCTATTATTATTGCTGTTGTAAATAGTAAGTATATAGAAATGCTGTACATTTTTGATAATTATTACACTTTTAAATGTTTTTAGTAAAGGTGAATTGTGATTAATTGCATGCAAAATAAAAGTTTGTGTTTACATAAAGAAAATGTATGTGAACTGTTTATTTATTATATATATATATATATATATATATATATATATATA
>CAIGQQ010007205.1:3063558-3086749 GCA_903798035.1 Danio albolineatus | reverse complement strand
GTGGCTTGGGTTACCAGGTGTATGCATATATAGGGCAAATTCCATCTGTTATTGAGCTCTTCATATGCTACTGACTGGCCAAAAGGAGGGATTTTAGAGGGAGCAGGGTCCTTTTTTATCATAATTAAGCTACACTTGATCAATAGAGTGAAAGATGATGTAATTTCCTCATTATCTTAACCTAGAATGTTACAATAGCAAGGCAGCAGCAACAGGGAACCCTTATTATTACCCAGCATTATGTATCACTTTATTAAGTACAACTGCTTGTTACTAATATCTAATTAAACCAATTAATATCTAATACTCTTAATAAATTTAGATATGTAGACGTAATCAAGATTATCAGCTGAAGTTCAAATTTAGCATCAGAATGGGGAGGACAGGTGATTTAAGTGACTTTGAAGGTGCAGTGTTTTTGGTGGCTGACGAGCTGAACTAATGCTGGTGCTCCACATTTGGTGTGAACCCAGCATAAGTATTTCATTAACCTTCTCTAATTCTACTGAGATTTTCACACACAATCATTTTTAGGGTATAAAAGAGAAAGTGCTAACAGAAATGTCCATGAGTGGGAGGAGAATGACCAGACTGGTTTGAACTAAAAAAAGAAATGTAGCTTAAATAACTATAAATTACATCTGGGGTCTGCATTAGAGCACCTTCTGTCAGGCTACGTTTTGATGCGATAATAAACTGGACACAAGAATAATGGAGAAAAAAAAGTGTCCTGGTCTGATGAGTCTTGATTTCTACTGCAACATTCAAATGGTTGAGTCAAACTTAAGTGTAAAGAATATATAAGTTGTGTGTCCAATACTAAATTGAGCATCATTTAAACCAGTGTTTCTCAACTGGTGGGTCGCGGAGTGTGTGGTCAAAAAAAAAAAAAAAAAAGTTCAATTTTTAACTTTTGCGTATACCGGACTTTTATTTTGAAATGCGCGCATGACAATCCTTCCCTTTGGAATCGACGTGGAAAGCGTCAAGTTGCCGAGCAACACAGAGAGTCAGCTGGTGGAACTGTCGTGATAAGACACTGAAAAAGAAATTCAGTGAAGTAAGCCTCTCCCAGTTTTCGCGATCTGAGAGTGCGATCAAACCCATCCCATTCAGAACTACGTATCTGTGAAAGTGGCTTCTCTTCCTTGGTGCAGCTTGAGTCAAAGCAAAGGAACAGGTTGTACATAGAGCACGATCTTGGGGTACGCTGTCTACCATCACTCCTGACTTTGAAACTCTTATCAGTAAAGCACATCCTTAGTTATCTCATTATCTTCCCAAATTACTGTGCATGTTTATAATTGCTGTCATATTCATTCATTCATTCATTTTCTTTTTGGCTTAGTCCCTTTATTAATCCAGGGTCGCCACAGCGGAATGAACCGCCAACTTATCCAGCATTTGTTTTACGCAGCGGATGCCCTTCCAGCCACAACCCATCTCTGGGAAACATCCATACATTGTCATTCACACACATACACTACGGACAATTTAGCTTAACCGATTCACCTGTACCGCATGTCTTTGGACTGTGGGGGAAACCGGAGCACCCGGAGGAAACCCACACAACCACGGGGAGAACATGCAAACTCCACACAGAAATGCCAACTGGCCCAGCCGGGGATCGAACCAGCGACCTTCTTGCTGTGAGGCGAACGTGCTAACCACTAGGCCACCTTGGCGCCAATTGCTGTCATATTAGATGTAAAAATGGTTATGGATGTTTTAATCATTTTACAATTTGCTGGTTTGTTCTGTTCAACAGGATCAGTGTTAAATGTTTTATTAACAGTTCAGTTTTGTTTATGGTAACAACCTTTCCTTACCCTAACCGCCGTTTACAGTGTTTGTCATTTTTACTTTGTAATATTTCTATAATTTGATACGTTTTGTTAAATGTCAGCAATAAAATATTGTTTATTTGTAAGTCTCATGATTTTCTCATGATTTTTCTTTCACTACTTGTGTATGTTAACAAATAAATACAAATTAATTATAATTCCTAAAATTATATTACAGTTCCTAAACAATTGGGTCACGGCTTGATGACCATGTAAAAATGTGGGTCCCGTGGCCAAACCAGTTATTTAAACACCCTAGCCAACCTGAGTACTATTGCTAAGCAAGTCCATCCCTTTATTATTACAATGAGCACGTTATGATGCCTATTTCCAGCAGGATTACAAAAAAGCTCAAATCATCTCTAACTGTTGTCTTCACTGTACTCGATGCCCTCCACAGTCATCAGATCTCAATAAAGTAGAGCACCTTTGGGACATGCTAGAACAGGAGATTTGAATCATGGATGTGCCACTGACTGCATGATACTATCAAGACAAAATGGAGCAAAATCTTCTAAGAGGTAATGATTTCAAACCCCTTGTTTTAATCTACCGTATGTCACAAGTCAAACTAAATCCAACCCAGTGTCCAACGAGCAAGCTGTGCCTGATAAAGAGGCCAAATAAAGTAGCTGTAGCTGATTTAAAACTACACTCCAGCACGGCATCTGCATTACTTTTTCATAGCTTTCTGACCCACTTGTTTCTTGAGTCAAAGAAGAGCTTAAATCATTCTCTCTCAGTCTTATACACATTCTCTCTTCTTTTTCAGCAAACTCAAGTGGATATCAAGAGCTTAAGAATGATAAGACACCCAAACTTAATGCTGAGCTCACTTTTTGAGGGTTTCGTATTACCTGAAGATCATCAGAATTCTCAAGCTGCACATCATAACCAGATCATCTGAGAGGTACATAATATTCAAGTCAGGTTATTGGTCAAGTGAACGTGCCATTTAATTCTCACTAAGAGATGTTTGTTAGGAGTCAGCATAGAGTAGTTTATAAAAAACGGTGTGTCTGTGTTCGATTGCTGAGCTGTGCAGAGATTAGTTAGCTTTAAACAACCTATTCTTTAGTATATCCTCTTCCATTTAAGCTCCGCGCTAAGAGGGAGTGATTTTTGTGCCAGGTTCATTCTTTCTCCCAGGCGTGGATACTATTCCTCGTGAGGAAGCTGGGGACGATTAGACGTCTGTTACTCTAGACCTATTAAAAATCCCTCAGCAAGATCCACATGAGGAAGAAATAATAAAGAAACTTCACCTCTGCGAAACAGCTATTGCTCCATCACCATCTAGAGACTGCTACAGTGCTTTAAAGTAATGTCTTAGATCTTTAACTATTTACTTATTTTATTAATGTATAGAGAAAGATGCCCTGTTTACACATGATCAATCAGATCACAGGCAAAGGCATTCGGAGAGCCCCAAACGATGCCCTTTAGTATTTGAGGCTTTGTTGAGGGGGTTGTGTTTGTTTGAGTTATTTGCACTCACCGGCCACTTTATTAGGTACACCTTAGTATTACAGGGTTGGACCCCGTTTTGTCATCAGAACTGCCTTAATCCTTCGTGGCATAGATTCAACAAGGTACTGGAAATATTCTTCAGAGATTTTGGTCCATATTAACATGATAGCATCACACAGTTGCTGCAGATTTTTTCGACTGCAGATCCATGATGCGAATCTTCCATTCCAACACATCCCAACAGTGCTCTATTGGATTGAGGTCTGGTGACTGTGGAGGCCATTTGAGTACAGTGAACTCATTTTCATGTTCAAGAAATTAGTCTGAGATGATTTGCGCTTTATGAAATGGCGTGTTATCCTGCTGGAAGTAACCTCACTGGATATTTTCTCTTTCTTAACATTCTCTACCAACAACCATGCCATGTTCAAAGTCACTTAAATCACCTTTCTTCCCCATTCTGATGCTCAGTTTGAACTGCAGCAGATCGTCTTGACTTTGTCTACATGCCTAAATGCATTGAGTTGCTGCCATGTGATTGGCTGATTAGAAATTTGTGTGAACCAGCAGTTGGGCAGGTGTACCTAATAAAGTGGCCTGTGAGTGCATGTGCTGTGATGTTATTCATTTTAGTTGGGCAACACTGTGTTATATAAAGAAATACACAAATGCTGTAGATTAAATCAAATCAGGACTGGTGTTGTATAAGAGAATTGTGGTTGAAAAACATCACCCTCAAGTTACTTTAATAGTTCCAGGCATTTTTAGATGATACAAGAAGCACATTTAAGGGCCCTGGATTAATTTGAAGGAGCTAAAGCAGAATCTTGGATTGAAAGGTTAATCCACGTTCTACTAGATAAAACAAAAAAAAAAAAAAAAAAAGATGATTCCTTGGATTTACTAACAACTTTTTATGTTAAGTGGTTTTGTAAACGATATATTTGGGCTGAATTTAAACAAAAAAAATTAAGAACATTACTAAATTGAATTTCTTTGTTTAAATTCAACACATAAATTGTTTGCAACAGTTTTGCAGAAATTATGTTTTGTCAGTGTACGGTTGACTGAATCTCAAACTGAAAATGTTGTTACTTGAAATGAAAAAATATAATTGTGTTTTTACATAGTTTTATCACTACTTTTAGTTTTTATATGAATGAAAATGCCATTTATTTAATTAAGCTTTTTTAATTAATACTGTTTCCAAACAATTACTGTGGAATCCTCGCAATTATTTTGAAGTGCTCTTTTACATTACATGCTATTGACCTCATTCTTCAATGCGGAAGTGCGCTCGTTTTTGTGATTGTGGTAGAACTTCCGATTCAGTTGCCTACAGGAGAAATGACAAGGAATAATGCATGGCAGAAAACAGTCAAACTACTTCCTCTATAAACAAGTGTTTGCATGACTTTACAGACACAGCAGAGTAATATAATAAGAAAAGATCAGTTTGCAACATCAAGCAGCGCATCAAGCTCTTTTTAATGTCTAAAAATGAAGAAAAGTGAATGAGACCGGAAGTCTCGAGCCAAAATGATTAAAATGGCTGCGCTCACTCGTAGACGGAGAATAAGATGAATAAAATAGTACGTTTTTCTACTAGGAATGTTGTTTAATATAAATATAATATATATATATACAAATATATTCACAAATCCCCCAAATACATGCTTCTTTTCAATTTAGCCTGTACCAAAACTGTCCACAATATCATTGTAATGTTATAATTATGCTTTTTTTACATAGTTTTTAGATTTATATTAATGAATATATATTTAATTTCAATAAATCTAATCAGCTTAACAAATAGTAATACTGATTCCAAACAATCACTGTGTTAATACAGCAATTATTTTCACATTTGGAAGTACACTGTTTCGTTACTTGCTATAGAACAGTATCTTTTCTACTGGGAACATTGTGCTGTTGACATGACTTTGACTCGAATATCCCCAAAAAAAATTCACAAATCCCCCACATAAACGCTTCTTTTCAATTTAGCCTTGTACCAAAACCGTGCCGAAGCAGAAACACACACGCTGTGACCACATTATGTTCTTCTGTATCTTCCACAGCTGAGGTGATCAAAACCCAACACATATGGCGGCCATGCTGTGGTGATGCTCGAAGTATCATTAGTCTGGCTCTCCTACAGTGAAATCTGCAGGTACTTGCTTCTTTCTCAATGACTTTCAGACCTGCATCTGGTCTCTATTATAACTGAGGCTCAGCGGATTCGCTGCACATGTCAGAGTTTTTTCCTGTTGTTGTGACGCTGTGGGTGAGAGACCTGCACTGACTGCTGGTTCATGTTGTCCTTTAGGCACTACTGTGATGTTTTGCTCTGTGTTTTTACCCCTTCTGTGTTCTCCACAAGGACTCTAATATCATTGCCAGCAGGTTTTGACCTCTCTATCTGTAGTACTGCATGCAAAGTAAAAAATCTGACTCTAAATTCAAATTCAAGAGTTCACACTTAGCTGATGATTGATTATAAAGCTTGTTTGGCGTGCTGTCCCGGGAGAGAGCCCTGAGCTCATAAGATCCTCGAGCCCGGGGCTCCCTCCTGTTTGCAAGGCGAGAGGAGAGTTTGAGCTCAGGTAGATCTCGAGAACTCCCCTGCGGGTAGCTAATGAACGGATAGTGATTGCTATGAAAAGATAACTACTTATTAGGAGCGTGTCTATGTTGCTGATTTGGATTTGTCAATTAACTTAAGTTGCTTGTTTTTGGACGGTGGGAGGAAACCGGGGAACCCAGGGGAAACCCACGTGAACATGGGGAGAACGTGTTAACTCCGTACAGAAACGTCAGCTGGCTTGGTAAGGACTAGAGCCAGTTACGTTCTTGCTGTGAGGCAACAGTGCTAACCATTGGGCCACCGTGCAACCCATCTAGGAAAGGAGGAGGAGTAGGGGTGGAAGATATGGAACTTAGGGTATTTATAGTGGCTTAGGAATCATCTGACTGGTGAATCATAAATTGGATAATGCAGGACCAGCTGCAAGCAATCATCTGCACGTGATCCTCTCGAAATTAGGTTATAAATAAACTTCACTAAATTGTAAATTCTGATTGAATCTTAAAGGTCCTTAAATGTGCATTTTTATTTGATGTTTGACGATCTCTCAACTGAAGAGCCTACATGAACTACATGAAGAGAGGGTGGTACATTGTGTAGCTCCTCCTCTTTTAAAAAAAACAGCCAATAACGTTTTGTTTTTATCACCTATCTACCAATGGGAGTAGTTGAGCTCAAGGGCATCAAATGTGAAGCGTTTTGAAGGGGGCGGGGCATGTCAGATACTAGAGAGCATTTGATTGGTTAAGATTTGATGAGAAACCGATGGTCATGTGAATAAAACCGCCGGAAATGGCAAACTAAAAGCTTTACAAGTTTATATCAGCTTTATATCTTCTAGATGTGAATTTTGTTACAGTTTTGGTGTGCACTAGCTTGTAAACATCCTAAAAACTAACAATACTGATGCTAACATCTAATTTCATGGGGACCTTTAAATTCTCTCAAATGTTTCTCCATTGCTTGTCAAGTCTCTGAAATATCTGATCGGGCACTAAAATGGCAAAATAACCCCTTTTTAGGGTTTTCAAATTTATGTTACTACTGTCTGTTAATATTCAGGTGAAAGACCAGACATCCTATTTTCTTTCACATTGAATTTACACAAGTGTTTTTTATTCACAGAAAGCATATCAAGTGCAAGTATAAATGTGTGAAATAATGTTCACACGTCATTCAACAAAACATATAATTATATAAAAATTACACAACAAACTAATTCTGATCTGCACTTATGATTATGTATAAAAGAATAAGAGATCGTAATAGTTTTTATGATTTAAATTACTAAAAAACTTAGTGCTGAAAAATAGGTAAAACCTATTTATATATAGACCTAACCTTCTATATAAGATATAAACCTTGTACACAGCAAAAATTCCAGTGTTAAATGTACAGAGTGATTTTTTTCGGTGTTGTTCAGTGTTAAAACCGGAGTACATTTTAATCCACGAGTGTGAATGAGCGCATATTTAAGAGTTTTTTTTTTTTTTTTTTTCAGTGTGTAACTTTTAACACAATATGGAGTGTATTTCCCACTAGCGATGAGAAGTTTAGTTTTTTTACTCGAACCGGTTCTTTCAGACAGACAGTGATCAAACCAGTATGTTTTACTTAAACTTGAAACATGTCTTGGTGCATTTTAAAATGTATTCGAAATGATTTCTGAAAAGATTAATGAACATTTAATAAATTAAAACTATTTTCAACTTATTTGATCACTGTTATCCGTCACACACACCAATAGATAATAGGAAAAAATAGCACTTTTTAAAGGGTAACACACACACTCCAGTTTGATATAAGAATAAACTCTTAAAGTGTTAAAATGAACTCTGCGAGTGATGTACAAATTTCACACTTTAGACAGTGTTATTTCAACTCTAAAATGGAGGGAGTCATATTTACACCCAAGGAGTGTTAAGTTAAACTCAAACTGAGTTAAATGTACACTGATGTTTTTGCTGTGTATATAAGGTCATTGTATAAATAATTAACCTGACAATTATTAAGAATTTTGGGGGCTTTTAATATGTTATCAAATGATTCTTGCTTTAGATATGCCTGACAGCATGTATATAAACTAGTGTTATACCGAACAACAATTTAATACACTGTACATAATACCTATAAACTTATCACTTTTAGATTTGTGAATAAATCGTTCAGTCTGTTTTGTGAACCTAATGAACTACTTCATTCAAAAGATCAGGATCTAAAAGAATTTGGGTTTTTACAATTTTGGCCCATACTGCACTGTAGTTTTTAAAGCACATTTTGTTTGACTCGCATAGACTAAAATACATGTAAGATTAACAGGACGTTTGAGGATTTAGTTTGAAGAAGAAATCTGAAGAAGAAATCATGTATAATGCATATACTGAAGAAGAAAAAAGAAGAAATGAACAATAATCAGAATAAAAAGAAAAAAAATAAGAAAACGAAAAAAAAGAAAAACAGAAAAGAAAAATAATAGTAAGAAAAAAGACAAAGAAGAAAAAAAATAAAAATAAAATGCAGAAGATAATAAAAAGAATAATAAAAAGAAAAATAGAAGAAAAGGAAAAAACAGTAAAGAAAAATAATAGTAAGAAAAAATGAAAAAAAGAAAACGGAAGAAAAGAAAAAAAATAAAAAGTAAAAAAGAAGAGAAAAGAAAAAGCAGAAGAGAAGAAAAAGAATAATAAGAAAAAGAAGGTAAAGAAAAAACAGAAAAAAGAAATAATAGTAAGAAAAAAATGAAAAATAACACAAAAGGGAAAAGAAAAATACAGACGAAAAAAGAAAAAAAAACGATAAAAAGAAAAAGCAGAAGACAACAAAAATAAGAAGGAAAAAAAGAAGAAACAAAGAAGGAAAAGAAAAAACAGAAAATAAAAATAATATTAAGAAAAATAAGAAAAAGACACAGAAGAAAAAAGAAAAGAAGAAAATTAAGAGTAAGAAGAAAGATGAGAAGAAGAAAAAAATAAGAAGAAAAATGAAGGAGTGCAAATGTTAACAGAATTTACAGTTTTGGTTGAACTATATTATAAGTCACTGTAGAAAATTGCTATCAGTGCAGTGACCAATATAAAGCAGAAAGGCGACAGCTGAAGCACCCGGATCGACACTTGCGTAAAGGTTATTCACCATTTCTAGTCTCCATTCTGTGAGGAAGACCAGAAGAGGCTGAGCTGCATTCTCCCATAGAGAGAAAATCATCAGGGCCACTATAAATCAAACTGGGTGAAGATGACACCAACAAGCTGCTCTGTGCTCAAACTCTCCTCTATTGTGTGTGGCTCTGGTAACAGGGCTATAAATTAGACATCGTGCTCTCATTGCTTGTCTAATATGGACCAGTGGTTCTGAAACCAATGCCCTATGGCTGTGAAATCAGTGCATGCGGCTCGTTTATCATCTGGATTTTTTTTAATCCGCTGAAATCGAGAGACTGATGTCACCGTTTGCTCATAGGTTCACTCTCGGATCATTTGGATCTGCTGCTTTGGAGAAACTGAAGTTATGAAAGCTGATGTAATTATGACTTAATAACTAATAATGTGGGATACGTTTGTGTGATTGTAAACAGGACGGGCATATGGCACACGGGTGCATATTCACACACAACCAGTGCCGTTCAGAAGGGAAATCCCAGCTCCATTCCTGGCACCTGGTCCTTCCTCAATATAAGATCCCATAGAAGAGCAGCTGTATGAAGGCAACCATTGTTCTGCTCTAAAGAGGTAAGAACCTGTCAGGTTGTGTTGAAATAAGGATAGGGACAATGATTGGTCTTTAAGATGAGTTAATGTACTGTAACAAACTGCATTTTGAGGTCAGTAAGATTTTGTAGAAGTTTTTAAAAAGAAGGTTTGCGTGCTTGCCAGGGCTGCATTTGTCTTTCATTCATTCATTTTCCTTCAGCTTAGTCCTTTATTCATCAGGGGTTACCACAGCAAAATGAACCACCAACTTATCCAGCATATGTTTTACACAACGGATGCCCTTCTAGTTGTAACCCAGTCCTAGGAACCATCCATACACACTCATTCACACACACACACACACAGTGGCGGTGCTAGCTTGAATGGCACCCTGGGCGAACCACCCTATATACTGCATGCCCTCTCCTCCTCCCTCTAACTTTTAAATAGTTGGTTTATAGAAGTACAGTTCTAGTATGATTCTAGAAGGTTACATTAGTTCATATAGAAAAGGACTATTAAACATCTACATTCTAAACAATGTTTGTTGTTTTACCCTAATTTTGGGTAAAATATGGACAAAACCAGGAATTAGCCAAAACCTAATTATAAATAACAACAGCAACAACAACAACAACAACAACAATAATAATAATAATAATAATAATAATAATAGGGGCTATGCGGTGGCACAGTGGGTATCGCTGTTGCCTCACAGCAAGAAGGTCTCTAGTTCGAGCCTCGGCTGGGTCAGTTGGCGTTTCTGCATGGATTTTGCATGTTCTCTCTGTTTTGGAGTGGGTTTCCTCTGGATGCCCCGGTTTCCCCGACAAGTCCAAAGACACGTGATACATGTGAATTGGGTAAGCTAAAACTGTCCGTAGTGTATGTGTATGAATGACTGTGTAAGTGTGGATGTTTCCCAGTGATGGGTTGCAGCTGTAAGGGCACCTGCTGCGTAAAACATATGCTGGATTAGTTGGCGGTTTGTTCCGCTGTGGCGACCCCTGATTAATAAAGCGACTAAGCCGAAAATAAAATTAATAATAAAAATAAAATTAATAATAATAATAGTAATTGTTGTTGTTATGGTTGTTGTTGTTATGGTTATTATTATTATTATACAATCATTATTATAAATCATCATATTATATTAACTTCAGTTTTGTCAACTAGCAAAACTCACTGCGAGCTCACACCTCGTATCATAAGTAACATAAAAGGCTGTTACTCTGGTTTCACAGCGCATGAGCGGCGCATATTTTAATCGGCGTACAGGTAAACACCAGGAGGCGCACGGGAATGGTTCTCTATGCGCATGTATCAGTTTGCTTTCACTAGCGCTGTTTTAGTTGCACAAGAATAACAAACTTGTGCGTGCAAAAGACGGCAAATGTGAATGGCCATTAACGTCTTTATCCAACATTATTAGTCTTGGGATTTTTGCGCTTGCGTAAGGTAAAACATATATCAAAACTTACTGGGCCACATATGATTTTTACCGGCGCACGTTGTTGTTTTTGTTTTGCACCGTCTCCCTGTGCCGCCTCACCGCAAAAATGCCGCCCTGGGCGATCGCCCATACTGCCCATGCCTAAATCTGCCACTGCTCGCACACTATGGCCAATTTAGCTTATTCAATTCACCTATAGCGCATGTCTTTAGACTGTGGGGGAAACCGGAGCACCTGGAGGAAACCCATGCAAACACAGGGAGAATGTGCAAACTCTACACAGAAATGCCAACTGACACAGTCGGGACTCGAAACAGCGACCTTCTTTCTGTGAGGTGACTGTGCTAACCACTGAGGCACCATGTCACCCCAGGCTGCATTTATTTGATTAAAATCACAGTAGTTAGTTAGTTATATTATTTTCCAGGATTCTTTGAGGAGATGACTCAAAAAAACCAACATATTTTAAATACATTTCTTTTAAATATATTTTAAATACATAAACACCTGAAAATACCTTCATTCATATGATAAATGTTTAAATGGGATATATTATAGCAGTGTTTCCCAACTCTGTTCCTGGAGGCACACCAACTGTACATATTTTGTATGTCTCTCTCATCTGACGCATTAACTTCACGTGTTGCAGTCTCTTCTGATGTTCTGATGAGTTGTTTCATGTGTGTTTGATTAGGAAGAGGTTGAAAATGTGTACTGTTGGCGTGCCTTCAGGAACAGAGTAGGGAAACACTAGTATAGCATATAGAAAATTAGTTTTTAAACGACTTGTACAATTTTGATCAGTGTTCTTTAACATTAAATATCTCATTTAGGTTTGTAATATTATGGTCCAGATTATACGTAACTTGTGAAATATGCTTAAAAAAAGCTCTGAGAGGCAGTTCACATTAAGGCTGCACGATATTGGAAAAACCTGACAATGTTTTGTTCTTCTGCGATATATATTTCAATACGAATAATATTTCACCAGATGACTTAAATAGCTCTGTTTGGAATGAATTCAGGTACATGAATTGAATAATCAAATGTAAAATAGCACTGCATAGTCTTAATTGTATAAATAATTCAATAAAATATGTTTTATTAAAGTTACAAATGGTACAATTTATTATGCTGGACTTAAAAACATGTACATGATAAACTTTTGCTCCTTTATATTAAAAATCTTCAATGGCTCTGGCTCCTGGTTACTATAATCCCAATAGGGTATACTGTATGTCGAACGTCACGTGCCCAAACCTGGATCCCTGGGTAGAACACTTCTGCTCATCGCCATTTCATATGCGCCATCGGTTTGATATTGAAAGTAGTAAGTAGTGTTTTATACATTATAATAGGTATATGCGCAACTTTCGCGTTCCAGTCAACCTGGGTAGAACACTTCCAGTTTTTCACTCTCCGCTAATATGGCGTTGTTTTATACAGGAACTACCAAAGTTAAGTATCACAGATGTCCACTACTAACTACTTTCAATAACAAACCGATGGCGCTAATGAAATGGCGATAAGCGGAAGTGTTCTACCCAGGGATCCAGGTTTGGGCACGTGACGTTCGACATATACCCTATTCAAAATTGCAGATCCTGCGATGTGACTATTGCAGATGCACATTGCGTTATCAATGATGAAATTATATTGTGCTGTGCTTTGATCATGGGCAGGGCCAGACAGAATCTGCGGAGATTTTTTGCTATTTCTGTGCAAATTTTTGTTAAAAATCTGCGGATTTATGCGGAATGATTTCGGGAGTATCATAACTAAAAAGTAATACCTTTTTAACTTTCATTTAATGTTTACAATGAGAATCCAATTAGATCCACTTTATTTGGTAAACAAAGCAAGCCTTTCATATAAAATATTTACTAAAAGACAGAAAATGTTACTTTACAAAGTGTATCATAAATAAATTGTATGAATATTTTCATATTAGTCAATATTATTACTGAAATTTATTTGAAAACTGAATCAATATACATTTACCCACATTTACACAAGTAAATAAGCAGAATCAATGATCTAAAAATCTGTGGAATTCTGTGCGCGCAGATTCCATGTGGCCCTAATCATGGGTCATGCCTACAGGAGCATTTCAGTATGCCAAACGTGCACATGTGGCAAGAACCAACCAATCAGCTGTACACTTTGTACGAATTATATACATTTCAGTAATTACCTCAGACAAAAGCAGAGATTTCAAACACTGGCGCTTTTTAATTGACTTCATAAATAAAATCAAGGTGGTTCCTTGGAGAGAGTGGCTGATGATTGCTTAGCAACAACAGACACCATGGGAGTGCAAGCTCATGATCGCATTAAAATTGTTGGAGGAAGTGGCACATCTCGCTTTTTCCACACCTCACGTGATATGCGAATGGCTCCTTAACCTTTATCTAAATTTACAAAATTGTAGTTTGTTTTCTAATTTGATCTCCACTGTGCATGAATATCAATCCAGCTGAATTGTAAACCCACCTGAAATGTGATGCTCTTAGCATACTACAGTTTTAAGTGCACTAACCGCAAGTTTACATGCCATACTTTGTGTAATATAGTCATCTAGCCCGATTCAGACATAACAGGCTTATAGAGACCTGTTTAAAGCATCTGAAGCTGTCGACCTGGTCGTGACATTTCCACAGGAGCCAGAGGATTAAGTCCTTTCAGTGTTCGAATACAGACATTTTGGTGTCTGCACCACTTTTATTGACCTATTTAGGCCAATAACTAGGAGCTAGAAGGAAGCAGAGACCAAGTGGTGCGGTTTGGGAAGGGATGAAAGTAAGGAAAAAGGGAAGATGATAAAGAGAAAAAAAATGAAGGCTTAGGGATGAACCATCAAGCACTTTATGGAAGAGTGAGGAGCAAAGCTGATTACACAGAGTCTGCTCTCTCGCTAAGTCTCTCTCTGGTTGTCTTAAACTTTTCTTCTCTTACTGTAAGCTATAATCTTTATTTCTTCCTCGTTTAATTTCTACTCTTTCATCAGCCTCACTTGCACTTCACTGTCACTCTTTTTCTCTCTCTTCTTTCTGAGCGTTTTCCATGTGATTGTACTTGAGTCTGTTCTTCGCTCAGTCTCTGTTCCTCATCATCATCTCTCGCTCTCTCTCACTTTCTCTCTCTCTCTCTCTCTCTCCCCCCGTAAGACTCTTATACTTTGAGCTTTGCTACAAAAGACTCCCATCCTGCAATGCCTGTCAGGATGCCAAGCTGAGAGACACAGCAGCAGTCGCAACTCTTCCCTGCGCCGCTACAGCCTGCCATCATACAGACTTTACAGCTCAGATTAGCATGTTAAAAAATGCTGCTTTATCCCTCGCTTCATATAAACTCATTACAGTGCTTGCAAGGCAACGCTGGATTGATATTCCTTCAACATTCGAGTTGGGGGTTTGTTTTAGACTCTGTTTAACCGCTGAAAGTAATGCAGCAACCGTATTACTTAACATAAAGAACACTAGCATTGTAAATACTGAAATGATATAAATGTTGCATATTGTACATATTTACATTTTTGTGAGAATTAAACTAATTTAAATAAGAATCAGTATTTACACTTAGGCCACTTTATTAGGTACACCTGTCCAACTGCTCGTTAACGCAAATTTCTAATCAGCCAATCACATGGCAGCAACTCAATGGGTTTAGGCATATAGACATGGTCAAGACGATCTGCTGCCGTTCAAACTGAGCATCAGAATGGGCTAGAAAGGTGATTTAAGTGACTTTGATGACTCAGTGACTCAGACTTGGTCTGAGTATTTCAGAAACTGCTGATCTTCTGGGATTTTCACAAACAACCATCTCTAGGGTTTACAGAGAATGGTCTGAAAAAAAAGAAAATATCCAGTGAGCGGCATTTCTGTATGTGCAAATGCCTTGTTGAGGCCAGAGGTCAGAGGAGAATGGCCCGACTGGTTCAAGCTGATAGCAAGTTAACAGTAACTCAAATAACCACTCGTTACAACGGAGGTATGCAGAAGAGCATCTCTGAACGCACAACACATTGAAACTTGTGGAAGATGGGCTACAGCAGCAGTAAACCACACTGAAAAACGTTGCCTGGTCTGATGAGTCTCGATTTCTGCAGCATCATTCGGATGGTAGGGTCAGAATTTGGCATCATCAACATTAAAAAAAAGCATAGATCCATCCTGCCTTGTATCAATTGTTTAGGCTGCTAGTGGTGGTTTAATGGTGTGGGGGGTATTTTCTTGGCACACGTTGGACCCAATAGTACCAACTGAGCATTGTGTCAACGCCACAGCCTACCTGAGTATTGTTGCTGACCATGTCCATCCCTTTATGACCACAGTGTATCCATCTTCTGATGGCTACTTCCAGCATGTGCCTTGTCATAAAACACAAATCATCTCAGACTGGTTTCTTGAACATGACAATGTTCAAGTGCACTAACAAAGTTCACTGTACTCAAATGGCCTCTACAGTCACCAGAACTTAATCCAATAGAGCACCTTTGGGGTGTGGTTCATCAACTGCTTAATGCTATCATGTCAATATAAACCATACTCTCTGAGGAATATTTCCAGTACCCTGTTAAATATATGCCACGAAGGATTAAGGCAGTTCTGAAGGCAAAAAGAGGTTCAACCCGGTACAAGGAAGGTGTTACTAATAAAGTGGCCGGTACATGCTTATTTTAAGTTTATTTACTTATGTGCTTTCAATTTAGATACATAAATATGTTCATTTTCTCTTTTAGAATGCAAATATTTCCTGTGATGCAGATTGGGAGGCATATTTCCAATAACATGTTTTATTCTCAATTATATTGCAGCCAAACATCTGTAATTTGGTAACTGGCAAAATTAGCATACTGAATCACCATTGGTCTTCATTTCTGCATGTATTTGCATACTAAATTAGAATCATTCTTTCACATCTCTTTAATCATCTGACAGTGTCGGGTCAGGTCTGTCATAAAATGATTCATTTAATTAATTAATTTGATTAATTGATTAATTTGTGTAACAACCAGTTTAAACTTAACCTTTTATATGCTCTGTTTAAAGCAAATAGTTACGTGCATACATTAAAATTCAAGAACATTTTACAAGAAAACACAATTTTGTTTTTTTTTTTCACGTAAAATTTGTTTAGGTATTGACGAATTTGTCTGTAATATTTACATATTTAAGCACCAGCATGTTCTAAAATCAGACCGGGCAGGGTGTGGGTGTGTGCTGCCCGTCACAAAGGCATTTAGTAGTCTGTTGCTTTAAATATTTAATGGGATTTTGTCCCCCTTTCCTCTTACATATTGGGCGGAACAAGTAATGTGCCTCGTAATAATGTGTTAGCGCGGTAATTTATCCCAACGAGGAGTACGAAAGAAGGCAGGAGGGCTAGAAAATGGGAAAAAGCACTGGGTTAATGTGCCATTTCCATTTTGGAGGCCTTTTTTTTGCATTAGCCATTAAGTAAATAGCCCAAGAAAAAAAAAATGGAGCTGCATGCACCTCGTTCACATCCAACTGCGGCTGAATCATGCGGTACAGGTGACCGTGACGGCAAAATGAAAGAATATAGCTCTTCACGGTGCTTGTATTAGTATGTTTAATATGCAGGAAAATTGAAATAGAGGGGAAGAGATGAGCAGGACGATGAAGAAAGCCTTTGTGGTTTGTAACAGTGTCTGAACTGAGCGGCGGTCGAACTGGGCTCCAACCCAGACACAACAGAACCGAAAAATATGCGGTGAACCCCGATAAAAAGAAATATCTGTCCTCAGAGAGTAGAAACATGTAGAAATACCTCTTCCCTTTTTCCTACAGCGGAGTTAAATCCATTGCGCCGAGCAGAAAACGGTCTAGGAGGGTGTTGTGAAAAGCTGTCAACAATGGTTAGGTTTTCGTACGACACTGTTATTTAAATGAAGAGGAGAGGATTACAGAAGGGTGCTGTTGTAAGACTTCAACAAAAGACCCATTGAGAACTCTGCCTTTGTGTTGGAACCAAATGGAAAGATTGGGTTTTGATAGAACGACTGTTTGGAAAATAAGCCACTTTTGCAAATAGGAAAAACAATGGAGGGGTTTTTAGTTCTGAATGTTGGCAAACTTAAGAATCATGAAGCCTGTCCTGGAAAACAAAAGACTGGTAATTTGAACACAAACTGACATCTACGTGAGCGATGGTGCTTCTCCGTGTTATACGTCTTATAACTAATGTGCTCATTTCAAAACCGAACTCCAGCTAAACACAGTTACATTCGACACTTTTCATGGCAGTGATTATAAATGAACAGTTGTCTATTTGTCGCCCCGTAATGGCATATGGGGGTGTTAGAGTGGGCCGTCCCGATATGATAACTGGTCTAATCAATCAGAGAGATTTTACTCTTCTTTTTTTTAATACTGATGCAATCGCTTCTGAAAATGCATTAGCATAATGGGAGAGTGGTGAAGGAAGATAATGTGTGAGTTTTTGGGAAGTCGAGAGAGAGGGAGATTGAGCGAGGAGGCCATGCTTGAAAGACAAATGCCCCGCACATACCAAACAGAGTCTATGAATAAAAACGGGGCGTGAAAAGAATGATTAGAGATTGAAATGGATTATAATGAGGACGGGATCACTGTATGAGCATCGCTCAAGAAAAAAAAAAAACATGCAAAATATAGTGAATAAAATGCGTATTAGCTGCATTCATATTCTCGGTGATTTAACATCTGATATATAATACCATCTGATTTGCATATACATTAGCTCTCAAGAGGAGTACGATGTGTGGAAATTGCAGAGAAGGCAGTTGGTCATTTTTTTTTCTCATAGTTTGAGGAAGCAGAAATCAGTCAATTAAAAACATCTGTGTGTGTGTGTCTGTGTGTGTGGGGGGGGAGAAAATAATGATTTTTTATTTCTTTTTTGTCGCAGTTATGCAGATTGCAACATTCTCAGCAGCTCAGTGCTGTAGTTTAAAGCAGATCCCCGTCAGTATTTGTGTCAGTGACTTTACAGGTAAATGAGCAGTCAAAAATGACATTGACGTTTACACATCCTCCACATCATTACACACATTTGCACATATTTAAATTGGTCGTGTCAAATCTGGTGCACTGTGTCGCCCCAATCTAAGGAGGAAGCATAATTATTTTATGAGGTAGTGATTTTGTATGAATTCATGCTTGAATTGCACTTCTAAACTTTAGACTGAAAAAAGTCATTAGTTGACTTTAATTAAAAAGTGAGTAAACTTGCTACCTTGAAATTGTTTACTAAATGAAATATTTGCATAATTATAAAAATAGGTTAAGTCAACTTAACAGTTACAAGTTGCAACAGGTTTACTCACTGTTTTAAGTAAAGTAACTAATCACTTTTTTCAGTGTATGAATAATCCAACATATTCACAATTACTTTTTAATGGTCCTAAGAATGTAAATGAGTTTTGAGAAAGATTAAGGCAAAGACCTCCTGTGAGGCTTTAGACTTAAAATATAGATTATTACTATTATTATTATTATTATTGTTTATAATGCCCTTAATTTATATTGATATCCTTGTGTATTTTTCCAGCAGAAAGTCAGGTTTGGAAAAACATGAATGTTCATAAATTTAGCCTGTTTTCTACTGTGTTATTGTTCTATTATTTATAGTACAGTATTTACTAATGCGATGCACAGAAATGAATTCAACATTTTATTTGTTTACCTTGTTTTTAATTGTAAAACATGGCAATGATCAGATGCTCTTCATTGTCGTTTTTATTGCATAATTATTTATTTATTTATTGAGGGGAAAGAGCACCTCGTGTATTTATGTATTGATTTAAAGCAACTAGTGTTTGTTCTGAGTTCTACATATTTTTACAATTTTACTTTTTGAAATTTTTAATAGCTTGAATGTAAAAAAAGCTGATTTTCTAGTACTTCTAAAATAATAAATGCTTATAAGTGTCCTATCAGAGTATATGCAGGGATCCTAAAGGTAATTTCAATACGTTTTAAGACTTTTTAAAGAGCTTCTCAGAATATTTTAAGACCTCCTCGCCACTTCAAGTTCTATTGTCAAACTTTTAACTTAATTAACAGTTGTTAATAAACTGTTGTAGTTAAATAAATCAATGGAGCACAACCACACAATTGAACTCCCATAAACTCGGAAGAAGCAAAGCATGTAAGAATAAATTACACGGTTGTTTTCAGCGACAGGCTTCAGCCACTGTTTAATATCTTTCTCCAACCAAGAGTACGCAAACTTACAACTTCCCATTTTGTCGCCTGTTTCGCTCTATGCTACCTTCTATACCACCTTCCTGCATTTTTTTGTCAAATTATGTGATATCACCTGGACGGAGGAGCTTGGCCAGATGCGTCCTGGTCCGAACCAATCGCATGTGCAGTACTGAGCACGCTGTTGTTAATATTAGGAGGAAAATAAATATATTTATGCTTTTTTGGAGTCAAACACTTTGGACAATGCTTGAAGAAAATTTAAGGCTTCATAAAAACATGATTAAGACTTTTTAATATCTTTTAAGGGCCTTAATCGTCTCATAATTGATTTATCAACTTTTAATACATTTAAAGACCCCGGGCACACCCTGTATATACACAAATAATGTGCAACAATGCATAAATGGTTCGTTCACCAAAAAATTAAATTATTTTAGTGTGTTAGTGTTTTTTGGAACTTTTATACGATAACAGTTGCACCACTGAAGTCACACGACTGTTTTGACAATATTTTTGTTCATTTCTGAACTATGAACATCTTTTAACCCTTGCTGTCTATGGAGAGAGATTTTTAGATGTCTTATTTCATCTAAAAATATCTTAATTTGTGTTCTGAAGATAAACATCTGAGGACATTGAAATGACAAGAGGAGAGTAATTAATAACAGAATGTTTATTTTTGGGTGAACTAACTATTTAAATGATTTTATATATTCGTCATAACTGGCCTGATCACAAAATGGATTAGGTTAGCTTTGCTTTCCCCCTAAATATATTTCAAAAAATGGCACATTTCCATCAAAGAATCGCTCAGTTAATCCTTTGTGATATTGAATTTCCCCAATCCCTGTTTAAAATGAAATTCATCGCTCAGCTATGCAGTCCAAATTATTAAGAAGTATTAGATTAAAAAGATTTCAGTGATTACTGCATGAATCTCTGATGAAAACAAATGTGTCGTCTCTGGAATCAGCCCAGAAAAATACAGCTGTCCCAGCACATATTTCACTTATCTTTTGAATGAAACACATCGCTGTATTAACAATATGTCATTTCATGTCTTTCTGTTGTGTAGGCTAAGCACATTTTGAGATTTTCCAATAATACGCTTGGAGCAGCTTTTTACCTTCACCCACCCAGGGGAGGTTTAGGTTTCACCAGATGTTAAAAGCAGGTATGAAAGATTCTGTATTACTGTTTTTTTCTTTAGATTTTCTTATCTTTGTAAAACTCACAATGATGTGTGATATGTGTGGTTGCTGACATGTTAATATTGTATGTGGTTTTAGGATGTTATGAGTGTTTTTGGATTTTTTTTTTTTGTCGAGTATGTTACGTCTTCTGTATTTTTACCCCTTTTATCAATTGAAAGGCTTAAATGTACAGTGTAAAAAATGCAGGGTTCCACACAGTTCATTCATGTTGTACCAACACAATTTAATTAAGTCAGTGTAACAAATTTAGTTGTTCAAAACAAATCTCAAGGATTGTGTTGTTTTAGCTCGTTTTAAATAGTTTGGGCAGCAAAACAGCATTAAATAAATAAAAATAATAATAAGTGTAGGGATTTGTCAACAAAATATGACTTTTAAATCTATGTAACAATTCAGGGTTTTTATCACAATTGCATGTCCTGGGATTATGAGTTCATATCACAAGTTCATTTCGTGTAAGTTTTTTTTTTTCTTGGGCTAAGTACTGAGTAATGAATTATAATATTGTTTCTTATAATTCTGAAAAGTTAAGTCCTATCTGTAAGTTCTAAATTAAAAAGTTATTATTTTGAATGAAAAATCTATAAAAAAAATATTTATTAAAGACGATCTAAAATCTATAAATTCAGGAAATAAAATAGTCAGTATGTTATCAATTTAACATCTTACATCTTTCTCAAAGCTACAAGAAGTTAACTTTCTAAGAAAACAAAAAAGATTTGTGTGTGTGTGTGTGTGTCTTCTAGTTTATACTTTGAAACCTTGTTTAAAAAATATGAAGTGTGAGAAATAAAATGTCAGAATTATACACAGAAAAATGACAAAATATGACATTTATATCTAGCAATTCTGCCTTTATTCCTTATTATTCTAAGAAAAAAACGTATAAATTATATCTCAGAATTGCTGGAAAAGGCCAGTTGTATGATTTGTGTCATTTGCAATTTATGTGTGAGAATCAGCTAGCATTTTATACTGAACATTATACAATCAATTCAAAATCCCAAGAGACTTGGATTTGGGGAAAAAGACTAAATATGGCATTTATATTTAGCAATTCTGCCTTTTTTTTCTGTCAGAATTGCTGGAAAAAGCCAGTTGTATGATTATGAGGCATTAATCGCAAATTACAAATCAACTAGGACAGAATTACATACAGAAAACTATCAAATAAATTATATACAGTAAATTATGTTAGAAAATAGACTTGGATTTGAGAATATGGACAAAAAATAGACAAATTATTATCTTACAATTATGCACAACTTCTTATAAGAAATAATCTTAATATTCATTTCTTTGTGTATTTAAAAAAAATGAACTTACAATTGCAAGATATTAATTTATAATTTAAGCAACAGAATTGTGAAAAATAAAACATGAATTATTAGATTTAAAAGACATATTTTTTTGACAAATGCCCTTCCATACACACAAAAATGGCCCTCCGTACACACCAAAAATTGTTTTGCTTCTTATTTAAACTACTTATAATGAGCTGAAACAACACAATTCTTAAGCTTTTCTTCAGAATGCTTAATTGTTTTATGTTCAATCCAATTTGTTACGTTAACTTAATTTGTGTTGGGCCAACATAAATGAATTGTGTGGAACCTTGTATTTTTTACGCGTTTCAGTCAATAAAAAGAATAGATAATACAGAAGAAACATCCTGTCAGTGAAATATAGAATCTTTACTCTTACAAAAAAATCCCAAAACATCCTCATAACATCCTAAAAACCACTTACAATGTCAACATATCAGCAATTCTGCCTTTATTTCTCAGACTCATAGTCTTACAATTTATTTCTCAGAATTGCAGGAAAGAGCCAGTTGATTGCAAGTTGCAAATTACAAATCGGACAATTAATGTGTGAGAATCAGAGTCTTCTAGTAATAGTTATGGAAGTAGGAAGCACCAGAGTCTGTCCCATTCCAGCAGAGGAAGTTATTAAGGAGCTGGTCTGACCGGACGTCGTGTCATGCATCTGTGGGAGCTTCATTTGTGTTCATAAAATGTCTCAAAATAGTTTATGTAATGGACATTATGGTGCTTGCAGAAACTCTGTGAGACCTCAATTACGGTGATAAGCAAATGAAAGCAAATCACCCACAATGCATACAGTAAACAGCGAAAGGAAACAGGAAGTGATCTGACAGAGATTTTTTTAAGGAGGGCACAAACCTCTTTATTACTGTAAAGAGTTTTTTCCGCTCTGTTTTCCCAAAGGTCTCTTGCAATGAACAAAACAAGGAGGATTTGAAACTTCCTCTTCAGAGATAAAATGAGGAGTAATGTATACTTTCAGAAGAGCGCAGCCAAATATAGCTTGAGTTATGAGGGTTTGATAAACCGATGTGGAAAAGATAAGGCTGTTGCCTCTCCAGTTGATCATTCTCAGCTCTGCAGTAGAGCATGATGATTTACTGCAGTAAAGTGACTCTTCTAACTTAAAGGGACAGCGCATGCCAAATAAGAATCCAAACATTTAGATATTTTTTTTTTTAGTTGAAAATTAAAGAATATTTTTTATTTATTTTTCCTGCTAAAACCTGGGTATACATTTGAAGACAAAATGATTAGCCTAGCAGTGAAATTTTAATTCTTTATCAATTCAGGGTTTCATTAAGTCACATTTAAGACTTTTTAAGACCTCTTTAAGATCATTGTTATTATTATTATTATTATTATTATTATTATTATTATTATTATTATT
>CAIGQQ010007205.1:3052162-3063548 GCA_903798035.1 Danio albolineatus | reverse complement strand
ATTATTATTATTATTATTATTATTATTATTATTATTATTATTATTATCGTGTTTTCAAAAAAATTTATTATTGCATTTTTTTGCATTTATGTATCAACTCGTGTAATTTTTTTTACTGCGGCACATTTTAATATAGTATGTCTGCAAAGTGCCTTAAGATGCTACTTTAAAAGGTGCTTTATAATAATAAATTTGATTATTATTATTATTATTATTATTATCATTATCATTATCATTATTATTATTATTATTATTATTATTATTATTATTTATTATTATTATTATTATTATTATTATTATTATTATTATTATTATTTATTATTATTATTATTATTATTATTATTGTTGTTGTTGTTATTTATTATTATTATGATTATGATTATTATTATTATTATTATTATTATTATTATTATTATTATTAATAATAATGCAATTTCAGACTAAATGCTAAGGATTATTTTCTAATGGCCTTATTGGCCAACTGGAAAAATATTTTTACTTGCCCCATCAAAAACATATATTAATAATATTTTATAACAATAATTAGATATTTATAAAAAATATCAAAGTATTTATTGTTAGCGACATATTTTAATTGTGTCAAAACAAGCAAACCCTAGTTGTATACATGTAGCTTTAAAAATAGATATAAATAAAAAACATTTACAAGTTTAAACTATAATTAACAACTTACAAACTATAATAAACAAAATATATACAAATTTCCCAGGTCAGTGTCCTCACCGTATGAATATGGAACTTTTAAACAAATGTTATTGTAAGGAAGATAATTACACCACATTGGTAAATAGTTATGAATAGTTTTGTTATAAATTGAGAGACGGATTATTGGTGATTGGATGGATGTTTACTCGTAGCTTTACATTGCTATAGCATAATTAAGACCTATTTGAATGATTTATAACCTAGAATAAATTAATAAATTGAAATCGAAAAATTAAAACTAATGATAAAATGAAAATGTATTATTACTTAATTTTTATTTTAATTCACTTTTTTTAAAAATGTTTAGCTTGCAGTTAACTTGGTTTGTTAGTATATGAGGATATTTTGTTAATCACGGTGATAAATAATTATAAGATATAATTACAAAAATGTAAGATATTTTAATTATTTTCAATGAAAAAAAACTAAAAATTTATTTGCAGGAACAACAAAAAAAAAGAAACTTACAGAAACAAAATAGTCAGTCTTTCCCAGAGCTGCAGGACATTCACTTGTTAATGTGCTATTTCTAAGCAGAAAAGTAAGATTTTTGTGTCTTCTACTGTAGTTTGCAACCTTGTTTTAAAAAAAATGTAATTGTGAGAAATAAAATGTCAGAATTATATAAAGAATTAATTTTACAAGTGTTATCCAGTGCATGCAAGTCCAAATACTTTTTTGAGACCTGCGCTGTTTACAGTGAATTGCAGGCTGCAGTCAAAGAGCTAGATGTTTCACAGGTATTAACTTCTTGTATTAAGCGTATCTAGTGTAAGTGTCAGTAGTTGAGACAGTAGCTGAAGGGCGTGTCTCTCAAGAGGGTGAAGGAATGAGAGATTTGAAGGATCTCAGAGGCATCACAGTTCTCAGGGTGTCTCGTTTCGGGAGGATGCCATTAAAAACACTGTCTTCCTGTCTCATCTGTCCCAGCTCTTTAAATACGCTGTCACACTCACTCTCAAAGAATGACACAGATACAATACTAGTGCTCGGTTTGAGCGTTATTAAATGTCTAAGGCTCATAGGCCAGGTCGTGAAGAGGTCGTACAAAGCTTCATTTTTTTATTTAATGCATTTGCATGTAGACTTGAATGGACATTTGTTTATTTGCCTATTTTAAAAATTGACTTTTAAGTTGTTTTTAAGTTGAAAACCTTTTCAAAACAAAGCAGTAATCTGTCGTACAGCCAACCCAATTTTAAAATGATTACTTTTGTTCATCAAGGACACATTGGATATATTTGCAATACACCGGTGTTCTTTCGAAAGCTCAGTGAATCTGTTTTCTTGTGTTGTCACGGTTTTAACACAAATATTAAACAACGTTGATAATAAAATCTTTTTATGATTTCTGACAGATTTGACACTGAGGATTTGAGTTTGACTGGATGAAAATTCAGCTTTCCTATAACAAGAATAAAAGACTCTAAAACATTAAACATTGAAAAATATTTTACATTGTAATAATGCTGGCAATATTATTGATTTACTATACTTAAAGTACAGCCTTGGTATGCATAAGAGACGTATTTTAATAATAATAATAATAATAATAATAATAATAATAATAATAATAATAAAAAAGAAAAATATCTAAAAATAATCTTAATAATAACAACAATAATACTAATACTACTACTAATAATAATAATAAACTTGTTGATGCTAAACATTTGAAGTGTACTCCTGATGACATATGATAGGTAATATTTCTGTTATATAATAATAATAATAATAATAATAAACTTGTTGATGCTAAACATTTGAAGTGTCCTCCTGATGACATATGACAGGTAATATTTCTGTTATATAATAATAATAATAATAAAGAAAAATATCTAAAAATAATATTAATAATAACAGCAACAATAATACTACCACTAATAATAATAAACTTATTGATGCTAAACATTTGAAGTGTACTCCTGATGACATATGACAGGTAATATGTCTGTAATAATAATAATAATAATAATAATAATAATAATAATAATATTAATAACAATAATAATAATAATAATAATAATAATAATAATAAAATTAAATAAATTAAAACATGAAAAAATATGTATATATTTGTTTATATTTAAGATGTCACCGAACAACCTACAAAATTTCAACTACTTTTTTTTTTTTTTTTTGCTTTTGCGCCTTTTTCAAAATTGTATTTAATATATTTTTCTATAACATATAAATATGGGTGTGCTAGTTTTTGAACATAGCTTCCTATTAAAATATAAATTAATTAGTATTATTAATTAAGATAGATTTGTAAGGGGTGTACTTATAAATGTGGAGCACTGTGTGTGTGTACATATACATTTTTTAAAAAACTAAAGAAATAAAGAAAAAAACAATTTAATCAATCCTTCCATTTCATGTTGGGATATTATTCAAAAGAAAAAAAAGAAGTTTTTTTAGTTTGGCCCTTGAAAAAGTGAGACTGGAAAAGTGATGGGAATTTAAGTTTTAAAAGGGTTATGGAAAAGTCTGTTTCTATATATTCAATTTCCTTGCTGTACACTAAATTACTGCTTAGGTGAACCAACTCTTTATGTGACAATCTATAAAAAGATTGATATTTTAATATAAATATTTATTTTTACTATAACTTTTACTAGACATCACAAATGACTGGAAACATCATTGAAATGTTTATAGTATAGTATACATTTTTTCTTGGTCTTTTATAGACATTTTATGAGTGATCTCTGAAAATGTATTTAAAAAAAAAACCATTGACTAAAATATCACTGGTAAAGTAATGGAAAATCGTTGGTCAGAAAATGCCTCACAGTAAGAAGGTCGCTGGTTCGAGTCCCGGCTGGGCCAGCTGGCATTTCTGTGTGGAGTTTGCATGTTCTCCCCGTGTTTGTGTGGGTTTCCTCCAGGTGCTCCGGTTTCCCAAACAGTTTAAAGACATGCGCTATAGGTGAATTGAATAAACTAAATGGTCTGTAGTGTATGAGTGTGTGTGAATGAGTGTGTATGGGTGTTACCCAATACTGGCTACTTTATTTTCTAACACAATCCTCCAAGACATATTGTATTGGATATTATTGTATTGGATATTATTGTATGGATATTATTGTATGGGTTAAATAAAAGTAGAAATAGCAGTAAACATAACAAAATGGCACAGTGAATATTCTCCTGCCATATAATTTTCTCCTAAAAAAAACCCTATGAATGCATATGCAATAGAAATTAACTGTCCATATATCACCGCATGTCTTTAGCAAATCCTGAAGGTGTTTTTTTAACGGTAAGGAGTGTTTGCTCTGGCAAAGTAAATTTGTACCTTAGTGTTTAATCCTTCCCTTTGGTCTTGCTCTGTTTTTCAGCAAATACAACACCTTTTTTCACTTCATCCCAAGCCCACAGTAATTGATGCCTCATAAATGCTTCATTTTTCACCAACAAGAAAGCAAAACAAGCAAAGAAGTGCTTCTCCTCCATCACTCAGACACGGCGCTCTGTCAGAGTTCCTCCAGACTTTTTAATGGCGAGTCAAGGCTGGTTCCATTAGCAATTAGAAGTGTTCAGTTTGGGACTCATTAAATTACTGGAGCTCGTCTGAGGAGTCTGTGGTTACTGTATCCATCACAGGCTGTTCTGAGGCCTACACTCTATCTTTATGCAAAAGAGTGGAGCTCTGCCAGCAAGCCTCATTCGTCAGTGTTGCGGTGCCAGAGCGGGTCACTCTCTCCTGATGACTGATCTGTCTGCGAGCCCTACCGACTACAAGGGGGAGCTTACGTCTGGGTGTACTGTATGTATATTCATAAAGACGATCAATGAATTCTACAAATCTATGCAACGCACATCCACTGTTTATGTTTTATGTCTGAAACATGCTGAACATATAAACATGCTGGACTGTTCTATATACAGTTTAAATCTAAATTACCGTGAATTCCTGTGAATTTTTTTTTTCAAATATTTCCCAAATTAAGTTTAACAGAGCACGGAATTTTTTACAGCATTTCCTATGATATTTTTTCTTATTATTGGTTAAGTCTTATTTGTTTTATTTCAGCTTGAATAAAAGCAGCTTTTAATTTTTTAAAAACCATTTTAAGGTCAATATTATAACCCCCCTTAAGCAATATATTTTTAAGATTTTCTACAGAACTAACCATCGTTATACATTGACTTGCCTAATTAACCTAATTAAGTCTTTAAATGTCACTTTAAGCTGAATACTACTATCTTGAAATATATTTAGTAAAATATGATGTGCTGTCATTACAGCAAAGGTAAAATAAATCAGTTATTAGAAATGTACGGTGGCCGAGAGAGCTTAACGCGCTGCAATTTAAGAAAGCACATGCAATAACAAAAAACACCAGCAAATTAAGAAACGATCAAATTAAGAAACGATCTAAGAAACGCGCAGCAAATTGGTCCAAACACAATGGAAGAAACGCGCAGCAAGTTAGTCAAAACACAACGGAAATGTTTCAAGAGGACCCAAAAACATGATGGACCCAGCTGAGATACGGATGTAGTTAATTTATTTAATAACGCAACGTTTCAGTTGATCATTAATTAGACTGATAATTTACAAAAGACAACGGAATCGTGTAATAAGGATATTACACCTTTCAAAGACCACCAATCACTTCACTGAACAACAATCACGGCGGGTCTGTATCTCAGCTGGGTCCGTCATGTTTTTGGGTCCTCTTGAAACATTTCTGTTGTGTTTTGACCAATTTGCTGCGCGTTTCTTCCGTTGTGTTTTGACCAATTTGCTGCGCGTTTCTTCCGTTGTTTGTGTTTTGACCAATTTGCTGCGTGTTTCTTTTGTTGTTTGTGTTTTGACCAATTTGCTGCGCGTTTCTTCCGTTGTTTGTGTTTTGACCAATTTGTAACAGGTGTGCTGTCAAATTGATGAAGATTGTTTCTTAATTTGCTGGTGTTTTTTGTTATTGCATGTGCTTTCTTAAATTGCAGCGCGTTAAGCTCTCTCGGCCACCATAGAAATTAGTTATTAAAACTAGTATGTTTAGAAATGTGTTTATAAGAAATGTGTCCTGTAAACAGAAATTGTGGAAAAATATACATGGGTGCTAATAAATCAGGAGGGCTAATAATTCTGACTTCAACTGTATATAAAGAAAAGCTATTTCCTCTTCCTCAAGAAGAGTTAAAATAAGCCAAAATGAGCATTCGGATAAGACACAAAAAAGAAAAGAAAAAGAAAATAAGATTCTCTACTATATTTTTATTGTTTCTTGCTTGAAGAACCAGGCATTTCTGGCACAATCCTGCAGTTAAAGCAGCAATTTAAACAGAAAACGTCTTCACATAAATAAATTCAATTCAATTAAAAAAATTAAAATAAAACAAAATAAATGAAAAAAATAATAAAATAAATAAACAAAACAAAACAAAACAACAAAAATAAAATAAAATAAAATAAAATGAGATGATTCATCTCAAGGGGCTATTCCATTCAATAAATTCAGTTCAATACAAAAATATGCAAGATGCATTATTCAGGAATTTATTTATTGATTTTTAAGAGCAGCTTAGCGAGTGGGTATGTGATTACAGCCACTATATACGTCTGTAAATAGAAGCTTGCAATGCTTGCCCCGCCCTGAGATCTGCTGATTGGTCCACTGCTTTGGAACTGATATTGAGCGATGCTGAATGTAAAAGTTAAAATTCATTGAACTTTCTCTGGTATCTCACACCTTAATCATGTGCGAGCTGCTGCGAAACATGTGAGTGTAATGATCACACACATTCTTTAAGTGTGTGGTTACATACAGTTGGAGTCAAATGTTTACCCTTCCTGTGAATTTTTTTTTTTTTTTTTTCAACTATTTATTAAAAAAAATCATTTTAAGGTCAATATTATTAGCCCCCTTAAGCAATATTTTTTTCAATTGTCTACAGAACAAACTATTGTTATACAGTGACTTGCCTAATTGCCCTAACTTGCCTAAATAACCTAGTTAAAATGAAACTATAGAGGGGGGCTAATAATTTAGGAGGGCTAATAATTCTGACTTCAACTGTATAAAAACAAGAGAAAAGTAACATTAGGATGGAAAAATGTGTTGGGTGTAAGTGAGCCCTATCATATTATTCTGTGCAACTCCTACATCAAACTCTGTTTCTGGTGTCATTGAGCCAAAAACAGCGTGACATTTGTTAATTTACAATAATTTACAACTCACATTGAATGTAAAGCACTGATGTTTGCCTACAAAACGACGACTGGACATGATAGCCGTTTTTCAAATCTCAGATCTCTCCCTCCAGGAGCTTGTGTTTTGTATGCATCTATAAATAATATTTATTTAGAACATTTGTTTATAGTTACATTACATTGCACTTTCAATAATTTTTTTCTTTCTTTATTTTTACATTTACACTTTATCTATTGTATGTTCTAGCTTAGAAAAAGCAGTGTATTTATGAATGTTTACACTATAAAAGCAACCTGATCTAATGCAATTTTACTAATTCTTATCCTAGTGGTTTAAGGGTTACAAGCTCAAAAGGTTTACATCCCATTTACACCTGTATTTATAGTAATTAAATTGTGATTGGATTAATTAAAATCCATCCAAATAGCATGTGCAAACAGGGTCATATTAACATCCTTAGTCCTCCAAAATTTCTAACATTCATGTAAAAAAAACTAGTAAGCATTTTTAAAATACATTCAAGAGTTCACATTAGCTGATTGATTTAAAGAAAAAAAAAAGTTTGGCATGCTGTCCTTTCAGAGCCCTGAGCTTACACGATCCTCGAGCCCGGGGCTCCTTCCCGTTTGCAGGACAAGAGGGGAGTTTGAGCTCAGGTAGATCTCGAGAACGCTGATAAGGCAAAAGCAAGGAGAATTGAGGATTGCTATGAGGATATACTGCTGATTAAAGCTCTATAGTGCCGATCTGGTTTAGTCAATTTACTTTTATCGCATGTCTTTGGAGTGTGGGAGGAAACCAGCCGTGTCAGTCATAAGCACGTGATCCTCTCGAAATTACTTTATATATATTTTTTTATTATAATTTAAATTAAAATTTATTTTATGTATTATTTAAATATTTTTCTGGTTATACCAAACTATAAACAACAACAACAACAACAAAAATATATAGCATAAAAATTTGGAGTAAAAAGTCTGAATCCTTAATCCTTCCCAGAATCATGAAAAATCATTCTGCCTTTGAATAATTTCTTGGACATGTGGGGTCTTGAAGTCCAAAAAAGAACTATAGATCTAATGGATTCTGAAACAAGTCCAGTAACAACTGAGCAGGGAGTTCTGAGACTCTTTAAATCATGACAGGGATCATCACTTTAAACATATGTGGAATATGTAAGAACAAAGCAAAGAATCTTGGAACATCCCAACCTGCTAATTATGCATCATAAATCCACGGATATTGCGGTAGGGATTATATGATATTCAGACTAACACCTTAAACACAGAACCATGGTTTATTGCACCGTCTGCAGACTTTTAACACTACTTGTATGTTTACAGAAACGCTGGCCACCTGAGAGATTCGACCGCAAGAATAAGGATTGATACGCAGAGTCTAGCATTCATATATGAGGTAAGATGTCTTTCTTTACCACAGATGTCTCTCTCTCTCTGTCTGTTTTGTGTGTTTGTTTGGGAGATCAGCCCGGTTGTGTTGAGACTGCCAACCCTCAAGTGTCTGTTACCGGAGTTGTGGTGCGTTTGAGTTTTCTTACATGTTTCTGTAATGCTGGATTAGCCTGCAACTGACATAATACATTTCCCAAAATCGTTTCTAAAGTCATAACAATCTGCTTTAAACACCAACACATCAGTTCCTAAGAATAAAACCAGTATGTGTGCATATTGTGGATTAGGTTGCCTGTGATTGGGAATTACAGCGGAGTTATGACAAGATTCGGCTTATGTTTGCTAAATCTGGCATCCATGCACTGTAAATAATTGGAAGCAGCTTTAACTAATTATAATTTGGTAACTAGTTCGCCTAGTTCCACTAGAATGCCCCTTCACATCTATGTCTTTTAAAAAAAGTTTAACTTGTTATTTTTGGTTGGCCCAAACATTAAAAAGATTACAAAAGATTATCCAGAGTGGTAGATATCCCTTCTTTTAACATGTTTAAGATATATTTTTTCCCGTACAAGCAAGAAAATATTATTTACATTAAAATTTGGTGCTCGACATTAGTTGGTATTTTTACAATTAGTTGGTTCGTGTTTTACTACTGATTGCTTCAAAGTTGTTTGCAGCAATGAAAAAAATGTAAGGGTTTGCTAATAAAACACACAGATACACATTAGTGCATTCATTTATATTTACTTAAAAGGAAACATATGTGTTAGAGTATCTAATATCTTTCATTCATTCATTCATACATTTTCTTGTCGGCTTAGTCCCTTTATTAATCCGGGGTCGCCACAGCGGAATGAATCGCCAACTTATCCAGCATTTGTTTTATGCTGCGGATGCCCTTCCAGCCGCAACCTATCACTGGGAAACATCCACACATTCTCATTCACACTCATACACTACAGACAATTTAGCTTACCCAATTCACCTGTACCGCATGTCTTTGGACTTGTGGGGGAAACTGGAGCACCCGGAGGAAACCCACGTGAACACGGGAAGAACATGCAAACTCTTCTTGCTGTAAGGGTGACAGCACTACCTACTGCGCCACCGTGTCGCCCTATCTAATATCTTAGTATAGTGTTATCTTTATTACTATTTGCTCAGCTAGATTAAAAATATTAAGAAATACAATTTTATTTATGGGGCGGCATGCAATGCCTCACTGCAAGAAGATTGTTGTCCCAGCTGGGCCAGTTGACATTTCAGTGTGGAGTTTGCTCCCCATGCTCTCCTTGTGTTGGCGTGGGTTTCTTCCGAGTGCTCTGGTTTCCCCTATAGTCCAAAGACATACAGTATGAATTGGATGAACTAAATTGGCTGTAGTGTTTGAATGTGTGATGAAAGTGTACAGGTGTTTCCCAGTACTTGGTTGCAACTGGAAGTGCATCCGCTGCATAAAACATATGCTGGAATAGTTAGCGGTTTATTGCGCTGTGGTGACCCCCAAAAAATCAGGGACTAAGCCAAAGGAAAATGAATGACTGAATTTTATTAATGTAGCACTTAACATTAAGGCCCTTTGTAAAGGGATTATTATGGTATGCGTACAGATTAAAAACATGTTTACCAATGTGTTATAAATCATTGCTAATTAGTGATACTGTATAAGTACTTATAATAATTTAGCACAACACCTGCCAAATAGTGAGCCATTTTAACTTGTAACCATGTTATAAATCCTTAATGTGTATGTAAAGGTAAATAAAGTATAAAAATATTAAATATTTGAACTTTTGTTCAATATTTTCTTGCATAATATTGAAACAATATTGAAACTATATTATGAAGCTTATTCAATAATGTAAGATCAGCTACAACTTAATATTTACACAGCATCAATCAAAAGAAAAAACAATAAAAGGGTAACACTTTACAATAAGGTTGTATTGGTTAATGTTAGCTAATGTATTAGACAAACAATGAACAATATATCTATCACATTCTATCATTCACTCATTTTCCTTTGGCTTAATCCATTATTTATTAGGGATTTCCTTTCCAGCCTCAACCCAGTACTGGAAACCTCCCCATAAACTCTTACATTCATACATACACACACACACACACACACACACACACACACGCACACACACACACACACACACACACACACACACTTATACACTACAGCCAATTTAGTTCATCCAATTCACCTGTACCGCATGTCTTTGGACTATGGGGGAAACCCACGCCAACACAGTTAGGAAACATGCAAACTCCACACAGAAAGGCCAACTGGCCCAGTCGGGATTCGAATCAGCGACCTTCTTTCTGTGAGGTGACAATGCTAACTGAGCCACTGCTTATCTATTACATTTATAATAATAATAATAATAATAATAATAATAATAATGTTTTGTTGTGACTAGACTTCTTACTATTTGATTTGTTTATTTTTTTCTCTTTTCTGATCTTGCTTTAGAGCACAAGTGCAGACACACACACACACACACACACACAAAAAAGGGTTCAACTGGGCTGCCCCACAAACAACTACATTTTTGACTTGGCATTTCTCTCTATCTATCTTTCTCCTTCTGTGTCTTGTTTTCTTTCTGATTCACAGTGGCACCACAGGGCTGCCATGGTTTGTACTGCTGGCACAGTTCACATGGAAAGATAACACAGACTTTACACACAGCGGCTCTCTGGACACCCACAACTTTAAACACCCGACAATAAGAACCACATCAACACCAGTGCAAACAAATCACTTAAAAGAGCTCTTATAATACTTCAAATGTGGTTAAAGAAAAAAGCGAACCAAATACTCAAGAAAAAGATGACTTGGGCATTTTAGGATTGGCCCTTGAATGAAATAACTATTATAATGGATAAATACATAATATAATCTTATGGAAATTTGTAATTTTGGTGAATTAGATGTTAAATTTGTACGATAGCTTTCATATGGTTTTGTACAATGAGCTCACACCTCATTTGTGGTTATGTTTAGGGATGAGTTTATATGCTAACCCCCCCCCCCCCCCCCCCCCCCCCCCCCCCCCCCCCCACCCC
>CAIGQQ010007205.1:3006840-3017082 GCA_903798035.1 Danio albolineatus | reverse complement strand
TTTGTGTGCTACCAACCAGGATCATTAGCAGAAATATGACCATATTTGCCTTCTGTGCCCAAAAGTGACATCTCCGCTGTTCTGTCATGAGACTGTTTAAAACTTTATAGTTATAGTTACACAATATATATCACTATAGATGTTACTTTTTCACAGAATAGTTCTAAGAATAATGAGCTGTTTTCTTAACCCCTAAAAATCAATGGAAGTAAATGAGACCAGACACCTCAAGCCAATAAGGTTCCAGTTGATGCCCACTCATATATGAAAAAAATGGTCAATAGGACAACAGCACTCAATGCTACCTGAGTTCAATTACCACGTTGTGGTGCTTTGCCGATCAATCTGCCCTCTCTCTAATGTCCTATCTGTCCAAAAATAAGAAAATATTTAGATTTTTCCTATAAATTTCTTCATATAAGAAAGCATGTGTCCTTTATCCTGATTTCATTAGATGTTTAAAGTGGCACAAAAATGATATACACTAGTCTGGTCCAAGTACATACCATTTATATACCAGTGCCATATTGGCATCAGTACCCAGCACTAGTAGTCCCCAAACATGGCAACTTTTACACCCTCGGATTTGACAGCTACTTCAGCCAGTTGTAGGACATTGGACAGGATTGTGTGAATCAGCTGTAATTGTTGCCATTACAGGGTCAGAGACCCCCTGCCATGTGGAGGCAGTCAGACTGGGCTGTAAAGGATCCAGCTGGGCTACAAAAACATTCACTTCATACAAGCTAACTTTCCACCACACACCCTGCTCTGCCAGCTTCCAATGGCGAGTTCTCTCTCTAAGCGCTACAGTATGTTGGCTATTGATCTAAACTGGCACAGATCTGAACTGGTTAACATCAAGCTCCCATACAACAGGAACGAATCCAACTAGCATAATTAGCTTAAAGATTCATCTGCAAAATTATCTCTTTAAACAGGCTGTAAATTTCATCCAGCCAAACTGTAAAGAGTTTCTAATCAGAGTTAAGTGGACGGGCAGGACGATAAGACAGAGTGGCTCCAGTCATTATCACCAGGGATATTGAGCTTGATCCTCTTGTGTACAGACTGAGGTACATTGTCTCAGCTTAATGGATCTTGTTTAGAACTGTTTGATCAATAGGCTTCATCCGTATATTTAGTGATGGCCCAGACTGAAGTTGTTGGCTTATGATAAGACTGTGTGTTTGTGTCTGGCTGGGTTTAACACCCTGAATGCAAGTTAAAATACCAGCTTAAAGACAGTGCAGTCTCGACGGAGAGCATTCCAGAAATACCAGACATTTGTGCAACTGTAGGGTTAAATGTGGTTAGGCCTGCAAACCTAATGTATGTCCGCAGTATGAACCCAATGACGTATTAAAGTGTGCACTAAAGTTAAACCTGATAAGGTTATTACAATATATCTGGGGCTTTTGAGGTTGATGATAGTATGAAGCTAATGTATAGATTATTAAAAGTAAAATAAAAACATAAAGTTTGCCAACTTTACTTGTTTATACACCAACAATCCAGATGTAAATTACCAGACTAAGATTTTACAATGTTGAAAGCTTTTTTTCTTTCTTTCTTTCTTTCTTTCTTTCTTTCTTTCTTTCTTTCTTTCTTTCCTTCCTTCCTTCCTTCCTTCCTTCCTTCCTTCCTTCCTTCCTTCCATCCTTCCTTCCTTCCTTCCTTCCTTCCTTCCTTCCTTCCTTCCTTCCTTCCTTCTTTCTTTCTTTCTTTCTTCTTTCTAAAAAACTGAACACAATATAGAGCATAGTGTAGTAGTGTTTTTTTTTTTGTTGTTGTTATTGCATATTTGTTACAGAACAAAACCAACATACATAGCTTGCAACAACTATATTCAAGCCAGGGGTTGCATTAAAGGAAAATACGTAAAAAATTAATAAATAACAATAAACAGGAAAAAAAAAAAGAAAGAAAGAAACTCTAGGGTGAAAAGTGACCTTTTTACACCTCTAATATAATACTATTGATCTTTCAGTGCACTTTATCAATTTATTATTTAACACATTTTCTCAATAAATTCAGACTAGGGCTGTGCAATATGGACAAAATAATCATATTGCGATTTTTGGAACGAATATTATTATGATTTTATTTGCCATTATGGCAACTGTTTTTGCTTGTTCAAACAAGCTACATACATGCATTCTAAATGTATTCAGTGCACAAGAAGTGCATAACAAAACATTTCACAATGAAATAGCGTAGTATTAAGTTTAATAAATAAAAATGTAGTAAAATTGTCTTTAAAACAGACAACAAAATAAATTAAGATTAACTAACCTCAACTCTAGTTGAACATATACTGTACACAGCAATACTAACTGCTTGATCAACAAAACTGTAATAAATTGTCTTAAAAACAGACAACATGAAAAAATAAAGATTAACTACCCTCAATTTTAGTCATAACAATAAATAAAAACTAACGCAAATCAAAACCACCTATTCGGTTCTCCCGCTCAACTTTGTCATGCACAGAGTGAGCTCTGATTGGTTAACATCTTTCTCCCGCTCAGCTTAGCTGTAACTGCCCGGTGTGCTGCGTCAGCTCTGATTGGTTAACATATTAAAGTCATGCGCACAAGGCCGAAAACAAAAAATCAAATTAAATTTATAGATAAAATTGCAGCCTTTGTTATTTAGAAACTGCAGGTGCTTAAATCACGATTTTTTTGGCGATTGCGATTAATTGCATAGCCCTAATTCAGACCATGTTTGGGATTAAACTCTGCTAATTCTTGCTGTAAAAGGTTCTAACAGCATAACAATTTTTTTTTGTTCTATAAGCCACATTTTGTCCGCTGGGAATGTGGGTTCAGGCCGAATTTTAAATAACCTTCTTGGCTACAGATGCAGTATGAAATGTCTTAAATCAGTAAATGTCTAAATTAAGATCATAATCATCATTCAGTAAACAAATATTGGGGTATTTAGAAATAAATGTATTCTGATATAGTTTGAAAGACCATATCCTAAAATGTACTGATAAGTGGACCATCAAAAAACATATGCATATCCCCACAGAATTTGAATTACACAATGTAATAGTGTTTTTTTCAAGTATGGTACGCTCAAAAAAGATTACTGCTGCTTGTTCAAGCTACCGCTTTTAAAATGAGCTGAAACAACCAAATACTTGTCATTTCTTAGGCCAATTAATTTGTTTTATGCTCAGTCCACTCAAATTTGTAAACCATTGAGTTAACTTAAGTGTTTTGTGCTGGGACAACATAAAGTGTGTTGGTCCAGCTACCTGGTTAGGGCATTTGTAGTTCCCAGCATGCTTTGCATGGGATTTAATAGGGAAATGTTGATAATGAAAGTAATCTTAGGTGTATAAAGTTAATAGAAAGACTTGTCAGAGTTTAATCTTCACTTTAGTTTGAATATTTAGAGGAATTTCATGTAATGCTTTGAGTTTTGAGATTACCACCTTGCTGAAGTACTCATGCTTTGGGTTTTGGCAGCTTAACTAGCAAAAATGCAGTTTGTTGCTTTGCTCAGTGAGCAATAACTGTAGTAAAATTAGTTCTGAGATCAGTCTCAATCAACTGTACATACAATTCTTCATACTTAAAAATGTCTCTTTTAGCTAATTTAGGAAAACTTCAAATAAAATGAAGAGACTTCTAAATGTACAACACATATAGACGTGCATGATATTATCAGACCTTTGAGTTTAAGTTAAATAAAAATACTAATGTATTGAAACTTAAACTAAAACCAACTCAATTGCATTTAGTTAATGCTAAACAAATTAATTGGATGAGTTTTTTTGTTGTTGTTTTTTTCGTACAGGCAAGCGATTTGACTGATTTTACTTACAATGAGTACATGGATGATTTGGACACTTTTGAAAATGTTTGGTGCTGTAACAGGGCTTTGTGCTGTATGGATGAAACTAATGTGTTTTTACTTCCATTTGAAATGCACATGGTCTCATACAACTTGAAATGAATTATTTATAGTTGTATTGTGTTACTTTTAATAAAATAATATCTTGTAAAATTCTTTCTTTTATTCTCATCTAATTGTTTTTTGTCTTTACTTCTGTCTTGTATTGTGTGACATACAGCAAGGATGGATTCATCTTTTATAGTACCCGTATGAGACAACCTGTTTCAAGATATGTGATAAAACTTTCCAATGACCAGTCCAGTCATATTCAACAATGTTCTGGCCCAGCAAGGCCTCTCTACACACCCACATCCCAGCTGTCACAGACCCTGATCTTTATTTAATGCCTTGTCTGGAGGAATACGTGCAGCCATAATGCCTGGCTCTGAATTGTGGAACAGAAGAGGTGTTATATTGGGGGGTCTGGCTGGGGTGAGGGTGGCTTACGGGCCGTCACCTGCAGCGTGCTTGACTTGTCCATAAAGTAAGTGATGATTAGATTTTGGGTTGGCTGGAGTGGATGCAGGACTGCCTTTAAGGCCTGCCTATATCATATGCTTGGTTTTTATGGCGTTTTGAGTTTATGTTGGAACGGCTCATTCATGCTTTGTTTGGGTTGCACTTTTCTTGACACTCTACTTGTCGCCAGTTGTATTGACCTGTGCAAGCAGTACAAGAAGTATAAGAGTTTGATTTGTCATTCCCTGTGACAAGGCAGTAATTGTGTTGTTTTTTTAGTTTTCCTAATAAAGCTTGTTTGTTCCACCGCCAAACCTTGGTGGTTAGCAGAAGCCTCCAGTGGCGTGTTTCTCGCCTGAACTGCAGTATAGTACTTGCATTGGGTTTTTACAGAAATGTTTGGCAAATGTTCGAAACGTGGCGTTTGAAATAATGAAAAGCACAAACCATGATGAATTGTGAATTTAACAGAGCATAAATCATAGTGCGAAGGGAAAGTTAGAGAACCCATACCTAACAATGCCAACTAAAGCACAAATAGTGACAGGGACACTTTGTTCTGTGGCTTTTGGAAAAGTTACGATTGCCATACTTATTAAAGACATATGTGGTTATTGAAGGGTTTCTTACTATTGTTAAACAGACTGCAAAGGGAAGAGTTTATATAAATGCCCTTGAAAACCTTTTGGTGCATTTTTATCAGGTCATGTTTTGGACAAAACATATACAGTTGAAGTCAATATTATTATCCCCTCTGAATTAGTAGCCCCCCAGTTTATTGTTTTTCCCAATTTGTGTTTAACGGGGAGAAGATTTTTCTAAACATAACAGTTTAAATAACTCCTTTCTAATCACTGATTTATCTTTGCCATGATGACAGTAAATAATATTTTACTAGATATTTTTCAATACACCTCTATACAGCTTAAAGTGACATTTAAAGGCTTAACTAGGTTAATTAGGTTAACTAGGCAGGTTAGGGTAATTAGACATATTGTATAATGATGGTTTGTTCTGTAGACTATCAAATAATAATAATAATAATAATAATAATAATAATAATAATAATAATAACATAAAGGAGCTAATATTTTGACCTTAAAATGGTTCTTAAAATTTTTAAAGCCAAAATAAAACAAATAAGACTTTCTCCAGAAGAAAAAATATTATCAGACATACTGTGAAAATTTCCTTGCTCTGTTAAACTTCGCTTGGGAAATATTTTAAAAAATAAAAAATTCTAAATAATTCTTACTTCAACTGTAGATGAAATTATGTTGTGCTCAAAAACTAGGTGGCTTGTTCGGTTTTACTTTCAGAAATAAAGATAGAAACAAAAGGTACACATTTAAAAAAGAGGAAGCTTAAATAATGTGTCAGTATCCTTTGGGTAAGGGATTCGTCAGAATAAACAGCAAAAATCAGTCCAAGGCATTCAAAAAAATTTTGAAAAAAAAAAAAAAAATCCTTTATTCACATGGCTAATCATTAAAAAACCTACACGTCTCGACAAAGAACTGCCTTCATCAAGGTAACAGTGACTTTTAAGATTCTAACATGTAAATTTAAGGTACCAAATAGGTACCAATTTATGTCTTTAGATATAAATCTTTTAAATGTTTAGAAAAATTAAGACTTTTATATCACATTATTCCACATTAAATTGATAAAAAAATGACACCAAATATTTACACAATCTCACAAAAAAAAAAAAAAAAATTTAAATTAAGCATTTTAGGTAACACTTCATAATAACTACACACTATGAGTCATTTTTTTAAGCATTAGCAAATAGTTAATTCATCATTTGTTAAGCATTAACTCTACATTAACAGACATTGGTAAGCAGTTTATAAATACAGCTACACATGCTGCATTCTTGACGTATAAGCACATGTATAATGTGCTCAATCATTATGTTTTCATACTTTGTTAATGATTAATGTTTCGTTACTAAATTAAGTATTGCATCATTTACAAACCAGTTATTTAAGAATAGTTGGTGTTTTTTTAAAGATCATTCAGAATGTGTACGTAAATGATTAATAAACTATTCAAGCATATAATAATAGTCACTTTCTATGTTAATAAATGCTTTAAGTAAAATTTACCCAGTTTTGTGACCTAATCTACAGTGAGGACTATTTATATTTTATAAATCCACCATTTCTGAGGTTAATATATGAGTGACACAGCAAAGGTGAATACTTAGGCCCATGTGATATTTCAGTTTTTCTTTTTTAATAAATTTGCAAAAATGTCAACAATTCTATGTTTTTTCCATCAATATGCAGTGCTGTACAGTACGTACATTAATGAGGAAAAAATCTTAAATAATCATAATAAAAAACTTTACTAACTGATTTTAGCAAATGGCTGCAATATAACAAAGAGTAAAAATTTTAAGGGGGTCTAAATACTTTCCCTACCCACCAGTGCATCCAGGTATATTAATGGCCGCCAAAATATATTTAGTGACACATTTTTTTTAGTAATAATAACATCCTTTTACACTTTGTAACCGCTCAATATAACCAAACATCCATGATCGAAGTAGTGGAAAATCTTTACTTTATACTCAGAGAGGATGAAATGACATCTAAACTGGCTTTAAAATATTTGTACACCATTGGTAATGGTAAATCAATGCATTTCGTTTTAATCTAATTATGATCATTTTTAGAGATATTGTCTGTTTTTATTAACTTTTCTTGTCATTTATTTCTTATTTGCTGATTATTTTATTAATTTGATGATGTTAATATATTACAAAGGCATTTTTATATGCATGTCTAAAATGCGGTGGCCTTCAAGTTTGCTTTGAACTTGAAAGAGAGAGAGAGAGAGAGAGAGAGAGAGAGGGAAGCAGGTTTTCCTTGTCAGTGGGTGCTCATGGCTCCTAAATATCGTAAATGCTTTTTTTTTTTACTTTAACCCATTAAAAAGAAACAGTGTCATAATTAATGCAATTATTATTAAAAATGTAATTATGTTTTGTTTGTCACATATCACATATACTATAACTATTAATGTGATGTGGGTAAATGATGTGTTTTAACTGACACCACTGTATGTATATATTGTACATATAGCACCTGCAGAGTGATTTATGAAGGGTCTTGTGATAATAAAGACTAAAATAATCGCTGCTGAAAATTCCGCTTTGTCATCCCATGAACATTAAATTGTAAAATGTATTAGCTAGGTGTTGTTTCAAATTGTAATATTTCACAAAATGACTATTTAAACAAAAACTACTTTTACGTTACTACATTTTTTTTCAGAGAGTACTGTATTTTTGTATTTCTGATCCAGTAAATATATATTTAGTCAAAATGAAATACTTCTTTCAACAAATCTCTGTTGTTGTTACACACGGTGTACACACACACACCTATGTTGACATTTGCCATGTGTATTGATGTGGTGTGAATGGCTGAGATCAAGGATTAATGTGTTTGTGTATGAAGGAAGATTATTTGTCCTCTTTTATCCAAGGCTTTGTAAGGAAGGCTGGAAGATTGTATGGGTGTGTGCACTTTATGTAGGCCAGGTTTTGTCTACATTGTGAAGGCCCAATGTGTCCTGATAGACAGTAAAACCTGCAGTCACCTCATCAGATTGATGTGGTCAATGGTGTAGTATACATAATGTCTTTTTAAGAAATCTGTGTGAGTTTTAGTTACAGAAAATAATGTAGCTCAGTATTCATTTTCACCCATGTGTAGTTTGAATGTATACTTCCAAACTGAGGAAAATGGTACATTTATGCGTCCATCCTTATCTCCAGACTCTTGGCAGAATCTTTATGCACAAAAAGCTTTGCACTCAGACAGTCTTGTGGCATGAAGATGTCAGCTCTCCCTAAACAGTCGTAAAAGCTTTTCCATCAAATCTGCTTTGTGTTGGGTCCAGCTTTCCCTCGTCACTGTCAACGAAAGAGAAGTGCTATCTGTCTTCAGATACTGTAAATAGAAACCTTAAAAAACTTGTTTTTGGTCATAATTATTCATATAAATAAAGAAAATATTCTAGGGTTGTTGATTTACATGGTTATTTAATAAATTACTAATCATTTTTTTGTAATCTTAAAATGTAGAGATCTTAGCTGCTTGATGACAAACAGGATGCAAAGCGATGGCTCACTGCTTGATGATGCCTATAGAAGTAATGCAGTTGTATACTCCCAATAATTAAAATAGAAATTGAGGTAGAAATGCACCCTATCAACTTTTGGGTAACACTTTACTTGAACGGGGTATTCATAAGACTGCCATGAAACCTTTATAATCATGACATGACACATGTCATGAATGTGAATGAGATTTTATGCACGCTTATGACAACTGTTAGTAAGTGTCATTTGCTCAGCTACGTCATTTTAAATGCAAACACGACAATGTTTTTGTTTATGACAACTTGACATAAACAACTACATCACAGCAAGTCTTCATCTTTGTCATGACTAATTGACATTTCCAGGACAACTTAACTTGTCATAAATCTGTCATAAACATGATTGTCATGAGGCATAATTGTGTTATCAATATTTTTCTGATCACTTTTTTCAGTGGAACAAACTGTATTTGTCATTAAATTGTTTTATTAAAAGTGTCATTACACTGTCAAATACTTTTTTAAGAACGTCATTAATATTTTATAACGTTGTGATGACAAATTCAGCTTGTGCCACTGTAGTTGAGGTCAAAATATTAATGATGCTGTTATGCTGTTTGTCATAAAGTTATCTGAAGCTCAAATGACAGCATTCTGCATTTAGCTTTTCGCTTGTGCTGTGGCTCGGAATTGTCAACACCTCTCAAAGTGATTTTTCAGATGCGAAAACCAGACAAAATCAAACCAAGATTTTTTAATAATGTACGAAAGAGAGACAGTGAGAGACAGTGTGTCAATATGATTCACACAACATGACGTCAAATTTATTTTTTAACGTGCGAACATTACAGATGAAAATTTGGGATTCAGTGTGCAATAACCTACGGAAGTCCTAAGAGGCCATGCATTAAAATATTTTTGCTCTCTTGTTGTGTCGTGATCACGAATGAATTATCTCGTGATCTCGACATAACTAATTTTCTCGTGATCTCGACATAACAAAAAGTTGTTTTCTCGTGATAACGACTTAATTTTCTCGTGATCTCAACATAACGAGTTATGTCGTGATCACGACTTATTTTTAAAATTTATGTATTTATTGTTGTTATTATTATTATTATTATTATAATTATTATTATTATTAATAATAATAATAATAATAATAATAATAATGTCTGGCCGATGTCTGGTCAGGGAGAGAATAGCCTAGCTTTAGATGCGCATTCGTGTAACGTGTTAAAGGCGTTCAGAACAGCCATAATATTATCAGCGCAAACGCCCGTGATTAACGTACATTCATGATTATATTCATGTATATGATTATATACCATTATTTACAATAATATTCCCTCAACTGTTACCATTTTAAAGCAACTCTGTACTATATGGCACAAAATAAGTTGCTGCATGTATGAATTAAATTATGAAGAATGATGAAGATCCTGCTTTGCTTTAATCCTTTTCGCAAGTTATTTACAATTACTTTAAAATTGCGCCATTTAGAGCTGCTTTAAAATGGTAACAGTTGAGGGAATATTATTGTATATAATGGTATATAATCATGTACATGAATATAATCATAAATGGACATTAATCACGGGCGTTTGCGCTCATAATATTATGGATGTTCTCAACGCATTTAACATGTTACACGAATGCGCGTCTAGGCTATTCTCTCCCTGGCCAGACATCGGCCAGATATTATTATTAATAATAATAATAATAATAATAATAATAATAATAATAATAATAATA
>CAIGQQ010007205.1:2964772-2993802 GCA_903798035.1 Danio albolineatus | reverse complement strand
GGCGTGGATGCTGAGGGTGTGGGTGCACTGGCACAGGACATGGGTGCCGATGGTCTGCTGGCATGGGGCGGGGGTGCTGATGGTGTGGGTGCACTGGCACAGGACGTGGGTGCTGATGGTCTGCTGGCACACGCTGTGGGTGCTGATGGTCTGCTGGAACAGAGCGTGGATGTTGAGAGTGTGGGTGCACTGGCACATAACGTGGGTGCTGATGGTGTGGGTGCCGCTGGTAGATGGAAGATGCAGGATAGGGCTCAGCCGGATGTGGGTAAGAGGCACTGTGTGGTGATGCTGGAATAGCGTGTGCTTTAGATTGAGGATGGTGTAGTTCTCTTTTGCTCTTTGAGGTACTGTCTGAGGTACGACTGAGGGCAACATCTTTAAGATTTTTAGCAAACACATGCACATTGTCTCTATGCAGATGGACGTGGTCTTGAAGATGGTGAATGCCCAGTGTAGGGTGATGTGCGATGCGAATGTTTGGTATTTCAGCACATCTACGGGAGATCTCTGTGTTCACTCTCTGTATAGTCTGCGGGTGGAAATCAGTTCTGGGTAGAAGGTTGGAGATGATTATTTTTGAAGATGGGAAAGTCTCTGTTGCTTTAACCGCCACTTGTGTAATGGACTGCGCAACTCTCTCTTGTTGTACCTTAAGGTCATTTGTCCCCACGTGTATAATGATATGGCTGGGATTACCAAGTTCCTCTTTGTCCAGCTGAAGAAGGGCACTAGTTGTGTTTGGGCACCAGCGTTTCAATGTTTTGTGATGGGGGAATAGCCGCTTTTCATTGATGTACTTGCCATTTGAGTCCATTAAAATAACAATTTCTGCCTTTCTGGATGTGTTCTTCTGATCGCAGGAGTGTTTGGGCTCTTGTGTGTCTGCCCGCTGTGTGTTTATCACAGGTGGTGTCTTGGTGGTGCTCGATGTAGGCCGATTGAGGGTTTCTGTATGTTCTCTCAGGCTTTGTATTTCTTTTTCTCTGATGATCAATTCTTCTTTTACAGTCTTCAGCTCAGTGTTTAAGGTGTTTTTGTCCAGTTGTAACTTTTTAATTTCTCCTCTCAGTTCTTCAACACTATCCTTGTATTCTCGTGTGAGCTGCTGCAGTTTGTTTTCAAGTTGTTGAAGGCGTTTGTTAGATGTAGTGTGTGACAGTACCAGTTCTCGGAGCTCCACAAGCTCCACCTCTTGTAGAGACAGGCTGTTGCGTATCTGAGTGACCGACTGCTCCAGTTGGGCATCACAGTCCAGGACGGGCTCTTCCAGCTCCAGGTTCAGCTCCAGCCTGGAGCTCCTGCCTTTAGCGCTGCTGTCTTCTCTCTCTGATTGTCTCTCCTGCTTTACCAGTGATTGTATCTTATTAAAGTTATCTTGAACAGAGATGAGACTTGTTTCATGTCCCTGAAACATTATTGTTCCATTGTGGTATATATTTACGGTTAAAAAGGGGGTGTCACTTTCCTCATCATGAACTTGGATCTGTCTTCCATTACAGATGCCATGCTTTTTAAAGTTCTTGTAATAAAGACAGATAGCTTTGTGCCAAGCATTGCTATTTTCTGTATACAGCAGCAAATTAGTGATGGTGGATGTTTCTCCTCTTTGGTAATAGTCGGCCATTAGGGTCTCGGGGTGTGTCCTGAGCAGTTGATGTTTGTATACCTTCTTGTCCTTCGCACTCTTCACTCTTTGTGGGTATGTGATGGTTTGGCTGTGGGGGACGGGCACAGAGGATGCTGCTGCTGCTGCCATTTTTAACTGTCACTCTTCTCTCAATCACTGATATGTTGTTAATTTGTCTTTAATTTAAGGTTTTGTCTTCCCTGTTTGTTGATTGAAGCTTCTGAGATGATTTCTTTTACTGGATGCTTCTTGATATTCACAACAATGCTTCCTCTTAGTTGTTTATATTTGAATTCAATGGTCAGTAATGTTATCCTTTTTTGCTTTTATCTTCAATTTAACATCACTATAATGTAGTTTTGTCTGATTTTGTCTTGCCTTAATGTTGATTGAAGAGCTTGATCTTAGATGATTTTCTCTGTGGTGTTTTGTTGTCCTCCTATATGTTCCCAGCTGCTCAAAAAACTGCTGTCCTCAGTTGTTTGTTTTCAAAAAATATATGCATAAAAGCTGATTTTCGGTTATTTTCTTATCCTTTTTGTATTTATCTTCAATTTATCTGTTTGTATCCAGTTTATCTTCACTTTTATGTTGGTTTTGTCTGGATTGGTCCCTTCAAGAGTTGAAAAAAATGTTGAGTTTTAGGAGCTCAAGTGTAGCATGACTTCTCATTCAAATGGAACTCTCTCTCTCTCTCTCTCTCTCTCTCTCAAAAAAACAAAAAAAATGTAGCATTTAATTCTGAGCACTAACCATTCCTTTTGTATAATTATCACTTCCCGTGTGAACTGCCTCTTCTTGTCACTTTGGACAAAAGGGTCTGCTAAATGTAAATGTAATGTAAATGTAGTAATAATTATTGATTGATTGATGGGCGGCATGATGGCTCAGTGGTTAGGACTGTCGCCTTACAGCAAGAAGTTTGCTGGTTTAAATGCGGGCAGGAGTTTCCTCCAGGTTCTTTGGCTTCCCCCACAGTCCAAAGACATGCAGTATAAGTGAATTGGATTAACTAAATTGGCCGTAGTGTATGAGTGTGAATGTGTGTGTGTGTGTGTGTGTGTGTGTGTGTGTGTGAATGAGGGAGTGTATGGGTGTTTTCCAGTACTGGGTGGCGGCTGGAAGGGCATCTGCTGCGTAAAACATATGCTGGAATAGTGCAGCCTGATCTTACGAGGAAACGTAACTATTTTTCAACAAGTTCACTCGTACAAAAATGTACGATCTTAAAAATAGGCGTGGCACCAAACCCCGCCCCTAAACCCAACCGTCATTGGGGGATTAGTAAGTCGTACAAAATTTAACAAATGAGATCGTACAAATTCATACGAATTAGCCACTGAATCAAAAAGTTACGAATTGTCGTGAGATAGCATTGAATAGTTGGCGGTGCATTCAGCTGTGGCGACCCCTGATAAATAAGTGACTAAGCTTAAGGTAAATGATTGATTGATTGATTGATTGATTGATTGATTGGTTGAGCAAGCTTAATAAAAACATCCACGCAGATACATTAAAGATACAAGTAACCAATAAACTCATTCAAACAACCGATAATACAATACAACAAATAACAGTCAACTTTTTTACTCCTCCAAGAACCATAAAACTAACCTTGTGCAGCACAGGAACAAGAGGATCATTTGCTGAACCTGAAGGCATTTCTAAGAGCCATTAAAGAAGCTTTATTTGTAGCAGCGCAGGCCTGAAATGTACTCCACTTACAATCTCTTGGTGCTCTTCTCCATTTTCCCTTCTCTTTTTTCAGATACGGAGAAACGAGTGAGCATGAACGAAAGATAGAGAGAGAGAGAGAGAAAGCCTGAACGAGATGGAGAACGTACCCATAATTACAAGTGAGGTTCATTTGAGTGCAGCATGCATTTACAGTATATGTATATTACTCTGTAGATGGGATTACCCTCATAGCCCTGCATCCAATTAGATAAACTGCCTTTAATAATTCAACGTAAGCCACCGTTCCAGAATAATGAGTGAGATAATGCTGCAGTATCTCAGACACAGATGTAATTTATCGCTGAGAGAGCAGCATTTATGGAGAATGTGATTTTCTGCAGGCATAATGAGGGTTCGGGAGTTCACCGCAAATGTTGTGGACTCCATTCCTTTGGATGTACAAAAAAATAAAAAATAAAATGTTGCCGTGAGCTTCGTAAGTGCATTTAGATTAGATTGCTTTTAAAATTGGTTTATTGCAATAAGGTAATTGCTCAGATGAATCTGGCTGATAAAACTTTTTTGCATGATATTATTACTTTGTTGGACTGAACTTTTATGATGGCGAGTGCTAATAAAGGCATTTGCTAACAAAGTCAAATATTTTGGCTTGAGACTGGAAACAATATTGGTTAGTTTAGTAGTGATACAGGAGCAAAGGGAGCATTTTGCGGTCCTCTGGATGACTTTAATATTAACAAAACTCTCTTTTCATTATATTTTATTTTCTTTTTTCATCTTACTTTCACTTTTATATTACAACTTGTCATTCCTGAAACAACCAAAGAAAAAAGTAGATCTGTTAATCTGTGGTTGATTTCATTTCTGGTTTGTTTGTTTGTTTGTTTGTTTGTTTATATTTATATTTGTATTTGTATTTGTATTTATATTATATCTATTTATATTTATATTATTCTTCATTCATTCATTTTCTTTTTGGCTTAGTCCCTTTATTAATCTGGTGTCGCCACAGCGGAATGAACCGCCAACTTATCCAGCATTTGTTTTACGCAGCGGATGCCCTTCCAGCCACAACCCATCTCTGGGAAACATCCACACATTCTCATTCACACACATACACTACGGATTTATATTATATTTACTATATATTTACTTTATATTTATAGTATTTATTTTTAGTTATTTATTTAAAACTTGTTTTCCATTATAATTGCGCTTTTTCATAATTCATCCATATACATCTTTTTTGTAGGATGTTTTATTAAAATTGCTAATTTTTCTAAACAAATAATAGATTTTTTTAATTGCACATTGTTATGAAAATCAATGTTATTTTAGCTAGCGTTATTGATAGTTTTTCTATGTGTTTATTATTATTTTTTGTTTTATTTTTAATTTTAAAGTTCTGTTTGTTTTGTTTAGATTTGTTTGTTTGTGTTTTTTGTTTAAGCAAATACTTAATCTCAAGCTAGATTAAAAAAAAGAAAGTCTGTTGCAATAATGCTCAGACGAATCTGGATGCCCTTCCAGCCGCAACCCAGCACTGGGAAACATCCATACACTCATTCACACACACACACTCATACACTACGGCCAATTTAGTTAATCCGATTCACCTGCACCGCATGTCTTTGGACTGTGGGGGAAACTGGAGCACTGCAGGAAACCCACACGAACACAGGGAAAAACATGCACACTCCACACAGAAATGCCAAGTGACACAGCCGGGACTCAAACCAGCGACCTTCTTGCTGTGAGGCAACAGTGCTAACCACTGAGCCACCATGCTGCCCTAACTTTTTTATCATGTAATCTGATGTGTCCATGAGGTTTGTAAAATTAATTAAAAGTTGTTTTTTTTTCTATTTATTTATATATTTTTTTCTATTTATGACATGTTTCCCCTGTTTGGTAATCTTGTTATGTGCTGTATTGTTTAAATATTTTTTTAATTATTAATAACTAATAATATTTTTCATTTTTTTTATTATTAGTTTTGGTTCTCCATTTCACCTTAATACCAGAAAAACTGTTTCCATTTTATTTTCTTGCTTTTTTTTCTCTCATCTTGCTTTCCTGATGTCCTTGACTGTCTGGCTCCTCCTGTAAACAGCACAGGAATCACATCCTGGCATTCCTGAAACAACACTGGATTTGATTTTACAACCCAATTAAAGTCGGGCTGTAAATCAGTGGGCCAGTGGAGCCTTTTCCCCTTCATTCCCTTTTCCTTTTTTTCTCTCTCTCTCTCTTTCTCTCTCCTTTCGCTTAGCACCTTCAGCAGAATTTAGTATCCCAGTAGGCTGTGAACCAATATCAGGACAGCTTATAAAAGCAACAGGGCAGAGAATAGAGGCAGGACTGATGAGGGTGTTTACAGGGCAGCCAAGGATGCCACCCCTGAGCTTCCTAAATCACATAGCTGTGATGGCGAGCGAGTGGCTCAGTGGCTTCGGTCCATGGAGACCAGAACTCTTTTAGTCTTCAGCACTAAATCCTGGATGAGTCTGGGTGCTGTCGGCTCAGTCTACAGACTTTGAGCAGTATCAGGAGCTGTAGAGGTCATTTTAAATATTAGTATGGGATAATTATGTTCTGGATGAAAACTGTTAAAAAAATTATGGGGTTAAAACGCGTGGAGTATGTGGGAGTTTGTGGAGTATGTGGAGTGTACAGCACTTTTTCTGGATATTGCATTCATTTGTATCCTATTTTAAAATGTATTTTTTCAGAATTAATTATTCATTATTTTTCTAAATATGTATTTTTGTAATATATTTTATGAAAATAGATATTTATTTACTTATTTATTGGCCTTTTCATTATTACTTATTTATTGTTTTTTCATCAGTTCATTTGTTCGTTGGTTCATTTGTTTGTTGGTTCATTCGTTCATCTGTTCGTTCGTTGGTTCGTTCATTGGTTCGTTCGTTGGTTTGTTTCGTTGATTGATTGGTTGGTTCATCTGTCCATTCGTTCGTCCGTTCGTTGATTTGTTTGTTTGCACACTCGCTCATTCATTCGCTTGCTTGCTCGTCGTTCCCTCGTTTTTATATAGTAAGATTATAATTTTTTTTTTCTTGTATTGTTTCAAGTAACAAGCTATACTAACCTTGATATATTAATTTTAAGTTATGGGTTTATTTCTGTCTGTAGTTTAGCATCAGCATTAATAATGTATTTATTTATTTTTAATTCATTCATGATCGATTTTTCAGAAAATGAAACAGGAAAATGTGTATGCTTTATTTAGATTAAATCTTTACATAAGACACAGGTATCAACTCCAGTTCCTGCAGGGCCCAAGCTCTGCAAAGTTTAGATTGAACTCTGCTTCAACATGCTTACCTGTCGGTTTCAAACATAACTGAAAAACTCAATTAGTTTGATTAGGTGAAGTTCGACTAAGCTGAAGGAAAATGAATGAATGAATAATGAATGAATGAATGAATTAATTATTTTAAATTTTAATATTATTTATTTATTTATTTATTTATTTATTTTTTTTCACAGTTACTGTTTTCACTGCATTTTTCAATAAATAACTGTAATTCTGCTGCAGCATAAACAACTAAAAACTGAACAGAGCTAAATTATATTTCAGTGTTCTTAACATAATATATTATGTTAAATAGATTATATCAACATAGAAAATCATTATTTTAAATTTTACTGTTTCAATAAATTACTACAAGCATAAACAACTTTTAAAAAATGTACTGACCAAAATTAGTGTCAGCACAACATTCTGGAGCACTGATTCGACATCAGGTACACTGGAGACTGGTAAAGCAATATTTGATCAAACTTTCGCCTGCAGAATCAAATGATATTCTGGGCAGAAACTGGGATTCATCCAGCAGGAATTCCGATGACCATATTCCTCCAGCACTCATCCGCTGGTAGATTAAACCATCTCGCTGCGTGCCACTTGTTTTTTACACCACATCCGTCGCCAGGACAGTAATTGCCTGCTGTAATAAATCAAAGGCGATACAGGCGATTGTCATTTTTCATTAGCACGACAACAGGTCAATGCAGGCTCGCAGCTATTAGTCAGAAATTTCCTCTAATGGCATATCAATAACTCTCTGACACCTCGCGCACCAGCTGTCTGCACGATCTTTTCTTTCTTATAAAAGAGACTCGTTTTATTTTAAGAAGAGGCGTGACGTGCATTAAAGCTTTTAAAATGACAATTTCTTCCTGGCATTGCCTTAATTGCTCAGTTTATAAAACAGAAACAGAGGGTGGAATTTAAATAGCTTGAAGTCAGTCTTTTATACAATAAGACAGGCACATTCAACTGAAATGTGCTTTTTTTTATGTGGCCATTCATCTTTCTCTTGTCATATGCACAAACACTCATTATGAATACGCATCTGGCAATATGCAGCTCATGACAAATGTGAGGATCGCCTCATGTAGACAGTGCGACAAAGTCAATTCGCCTCTATTTGAGAGAAATTAGGCCAATGCAGTCATTTTGCCTTGAGTGTTTGTCTTTAGAACCCAATGAATGAAACCTCGTAGCACTTTTTTTTAAACACTGGCACTTTTTCATGTCATTAGAAGCCTTACGATTGGAGTAATGAGGAAAGGCAGCTCTTCGGTCCAACTCACAATGCCAAGAAGCTGCTTTGAGTCTTGGCTAAATATATTAAATCAGGTCTATTTCTTAGGAATTTTCAGTAGGTGACGTGACTGGTAGCGATTAGCACTGATATTCATCTTATTCGGATTCATACAATTTTTTCATTTTCCTAATTATATAAAGTGTGTGCATTTGTGTGTTTTGCACTCTTGTGGCTCTATTTTAACGATCTAGGCACAAAGTCTAAAGTGCTTGACACAAAAGCATTAAGGGCATGCGAATATGTGAATTATTTGTTGTTGCCTTATATGCATGCAATAAACTTACTCAACAAGCAGCAGCAGTTTCTCAGCTTTTCAGCACTTTTTTTTCCATTCTAACAAACTCATTTCAAAACTCTTAACAACACATCACATTGCAAATTCCATTAATTGTTTGCAAAACGACAATCATTACAAACTGTAATTTCAGCTAAAACCCTACTTTATTTATTTTTATTTTATTATTATTATTATTATTATTATTATTATTATTATTATTATTATTATTATTGTTATTTTATAAATGGATATCTGGGAACTTATTTTGTTTCTTATTTTGTGTGGATCAAATGCTGTAATTCAGTAGGGAAAGAAGAGTTATAAATAGTGATAAAGTGATAAAGATACTGACAGCGGGAGTGTAGGACAGACAAACAGTATTTCAAATGTACCAATATTTTGAAGCGGATTACAATACATGATGGTATGTGTTGTTGTATGACTGGCCTCTCTAACTTGTAGTTTAGCTAATGTTTCAAAAACTGATATGTACGGTAATATTTGCAACAAATTACAGCATTTATAAAAAGAAAATCTTCACACATTCCTTATTAATATAATCATGATAATTATTTATCACTTCTGCAATTCTCTTTGTTGTTAGTGTTTTTTTTTTTTTTTTTGGTCAGTGTGTTCTGAATACAATGTGTGTTTTCTGAATGAGGATAGCCCTCGAAACTGAGATTTTTCAGGACCACATTAGAAACCAAGTGGTACAAAAATTTCTCAAAATACACCATTAAAACGGTGGCATGGCTGCACACGGAAGTCAAGAGATGCACAAATTAATATTTTTTGTCATTATTATGAATTTTTACAACAAACAAGCATATGTTTTAATACATTCTTTACAGTGTTTGTTTAACAATGTTTTAAAAACAAAAGCTACAATAAAAAACGCTAAATTTCGCTATCTATAATCCCTAATAATAACTCCTCTATTGCAGTCCCACAACATTCTGGCACTCGATGACACCCAGTCAGAAAAGTCTAGTGGCTGGGAATGAGCTTTTTACAGTGTCTGCTATAATGTTAATGTTGTTTTTGTGTGTTTACATAGATGAATAAGGTCAGGGTGTAAATACACAGTATAGTTATGATCTTATTGCCACATTAGATCATTATGATAACATAATATACGCCTTCAGTGATTTCCTGAAGATAAATACCAAAAAATAATGCAACAGGAATAGCTACAGTAGTCGTGATCGTCTGATCTCATATGAAGCAAGAGATCGCGATGACATATGATGACGTGTGCAGGTGTTGTAGTGGTGTACCATTTCTTAGTGGTACATTTTGAAGCCCTTCTCCTTCACACTCTTATTCAAGGGCCAAGGGGAAGGGGTAGAGGTATGAAAATAGAATTGGGATTGGGCCCAAGCCTCAGCCAGGTCAGGAAAAGTAATGCAAAAGTAACTCAAAAGTAATGTAACGCATTACTTAGCATAAAAAGTAATGCAGCTAGTTACTTTTTTGGGGAGTAACTCAATATTATGATGCATTACTTTCTAAAGTATCTAACGCCGATGCACACTGTTGATGCTTGTTAGTGCTTGAAAAAAACTGTAAAAATTCCAAACATGAAAGTTCTCTGGTCAGATGTGCCTGTAGGACATAGAAGGGTTAACAGGATTCTGCTAAACATCACATATACAGTATGATGCCATTCACTTTGGAAAGTTAAAAAAAGCCTTTGTGCAGTGCCTTCATCTTGAAATACTCAATAAGTGAGTAGCGTTCTGGCAGCAGCATTTTCTTGTCTTAATCTGACTCTTGATTTGATGTCTTTCACAGACTCCACCATCAGGGTCTTGCACGTGAATTTGATGACTGTTATTTTGGACTTAAGTGGACTGATTGATTGAGGTCTCTTGGGAACGGGAAGAATAACATTGTTCTTTGCACACCGTGACTTAGGCCTCAATCAGGCAACAGTTTGCACTTGGCACAGCAGGTGAGATGATTTCAGGCAAATAATGACAACTGTGATTATGAAGGGGGCCGAATGTAAAGCAGTCATGGTTCCAGTGTGACTCTGAAGCTTCTCTCGGTCTGTAGCCGCGCAGCAGAGAGATCTCTACACCTGGAGCTTGCTTGCTTGTGACATGTTGACGCAGCTGCGGCTTTGGTGGAGAGTTTTAGATGGCAGACGCATCACGGTGAACCTGCACCTGTGGGATTGTGGGTAGATGAATTCAAAGCTTTTGACAGCTGGTACGGTGTGTGATTCTGTATTGCATTGTCAAAAGCTGTTGTTGTTAAACGCTAGGGTTCGTACTTGTTAAGTATGTTTATTACGTGTGTGGCCTTATTTTTTACACCTAAGGATTCTTGAGAAATTATTACATTTGTATAGTGTTGCTCCACAGTATTGCTAAAAACTGATCCGGGTGTGTGTTTTCACTGTTGTGTGTGTGCGCGCTTGCATGGGTTAAATTCAATTCAATTCAATTCATCTTTATTTGTATAGAGTTTTACAATGTAGATTGTGTCAAAGCAGCTTCACATGGATTATAGTAAATTGAAACACTGTCAGTCCAGTTTTCAGTGTTGGAGTTCAGTTTAGGTCAGTTCAGTGTGCTTTAATATTCACTACTGAGAGTTCAAACAGTGAAGATTAATCCATCGAGGTCCCGAACCATGCAAACCAGTGGCGACAGCGGCGAGGAAAAAGCTTCTTCAATTGGCGAAAGTGAAGAATTAAAAAACCTCGAGAGAAACCAGGCTTAGTTGGACACGACCATTTCTCCTATGGCCAGACGTCTTGTGCAGAGCTGCAGTCTAGGTGCCGGAGGAGCACAAATTCTGAGTATGGACCACCAATCGCCATACTTTCACTTCACGCCACACCACTCCACGCCACGCCATGCCTAGGCCTGTCACGATATCTATTTTTTGTTGTACGATATATTGCACCAAAATATATCGCGATAAACGATATTATTGTCATTTTAAGACCATTTTAGGCCACTTTTTATATAATGCCAGAATGACAATATAATAGCATCATAACGCAAGTACACTCTTTGAAAGAACACATCATATTTTATTCTTAAGAATTTTTAATTTAGTTTAGTCATTTTAATAATTTAATGATTAGGCACTGAAATCAGAACGTGAAAACGCATATCCAAAACAAATAATGATAAATGTTAACAAAAAAAAATGCAAGGTAAAATGTAACAGAGGCTGCAATATCTGCTCCCAGATCTACTTTCAGTTGTCATGGACCCACATCAAAATATACTTTAGTCATTTATGGTAAATACTATATTGTTTTTATAACCATACTGACACTGACACCTCCAATAGAGATAAAGAGGTTGTGCAGTCAGCTAAAATGTTGCTAAAATTGTTTTTTGTACGTATGGGCGATATATATTGCATCCCCAAAAAATATTGAGGTCATGTCCATGTATTGTACGATAAGTCGATATATTGATTATTGTAACAGGCCTAGCCATGACTTTCCCTTCATTTAGAGTTAGCGTTAGCTTTAGCCAAAATAATGACCAAAACATGACATTAGTATTTCTCAGATGCCATATTTTGACTTTGTCATTGCCCATTTCAAGAATAATGTGGATAAACTACAACAGGTAAACATGAAATTTATTCATTCATTTTCTTTTCGGCTTAGTCCCTTTATTAATCTGGGGTCGCTATAGCGGAATGAGCCGGCAACTTTTCCAACATATGCGTGTACGCAGCGGATGCCCTTCCAGCTGCAACCCATCACTGGGAAACTAAACATGAAATAAATTTTTAATCATTATGTACTTAGCGATTGTGCTAGTCTGTGATTTCAGCCACTTTTAAGACTATGCTGATTTAAAAACTATCAAGCGGTTCAAAAGGCATCTAGAAGTATTTCTATGATTTTTTATTTACATCATTTATTTGCCAACTTTTAGCAACGTTTGAAAAGAAAATACTTAAAATATCTTCTTCTGTGTTTAACTTAAGAAAGAAATCAAGTTGGATCAAGTTGAAAATGTGTAAATAATGACAGAAGTTACTTTTCTGCATGAAATTTCCCTTTAAAAAAAAAAAACTCAAGCTAAATCTTGCGCAACTTAAAAATATTAAGATAAAACATGATTAACTAATTTTAATAAGTTAAAGTAGCACAGAAATGCACTGTCCTGACTTATAGACCATAACTTTAAGATACTCATAATTCTCTACTGAATGTTACCCACTGATAAGCCCACATGTAATCTGCAGATATTTTAGCCCATCGAGTGTATTTATTTACTTGTTTGTAAATGTGTTTAAATACACAGTATATATATTTTTACAGTTTTCACATTATTTTTCAGCAATTGTATTATCTATAATATGCAAATTTATATGATTTATTTAGAATACAGTTTGTAAAGTCATTCATTCATTCATTCGTTTTCCTTTGGCTTAGTCCCTTTATTCATCAGGGGTCGCCACAGCGGAGTGAACCACCAACTTATCCAGCATATGTTTTACACAGCGGATGTCCTCCCAGCTGCAATCCAATACTGAGAAACATCCACACACTCTCGCATTCACACACGGCCAGTTTAGTTTATTAAATTCACCTATACGCATGTCTTTGGACTGTTGGAGAAACCTAAGCACCTAGATAAAACCCACGCCAACAAAAGATCATGCAAACTCCACACAGAAATGCCAACTGGCCCAGCCGGGACTCGAACCAGAGACCCTTTTGCTGTGAGGCGACAGTGAGCCACCGTATCCATTGAGCCACCGTGTCTCCCCTTTGTAAAGTAATATTTACAGATTTTTTGTAGAAATATTAAACATGAGAGACTCTGTTTACCAAATAGGTTTATCTACTGCAACTGGACTTGCACTGTAAACCTTAAATAAAAGTTAACATGTTATTCTATCTTTTATTTAATGTTTTAAAAGTTTTTTGCCGCTATACTCCCAAAATCATTCAGCAGAAGTCTGCAGAATTGTGTGTTTTTTTTTTAGCCGTGCCCATTGATTGAAATACAACACAATATAATGTATAAATAAAAATACATTTACTGTAATACTGTAATACACCTGTGAAAAATATAGAATATTACTTTATAGTGGCCTATTTTATTACATTCTTTTCTTAGATTGTAACATATTAACTACATTAATTATCAACTAACAACCTAACACAGTTACTTGGTGGATGTGACGCTTGCACCAACATCTTTCCTGCAAAACCTATTAACCAAAACCCTTTTTTCTGATCTCTGAACAGTAAAAAATAAATGGTAAAACAGGAGACTTCAGCCCTGAACCCAACAGGAACAAGGCTGATAATGCAGGCACATAAATCAGCAAAGCTTTCCTCGGTCTCTCTCATTCTGCACATACGCCTGTAGTCACTCGGCCTCCAGGGACGCCATGATTCGTTCCTCAGCTGTGGCCCTTTACCTGCTGGGTGGCAAGACTCTTTAGCAAATCGTGTCGGGGCGATGAGTCATTAGTGGGTCTTTTCCTCTGTTGTCGGCATTATGGGATATTAAGCATAGCGGCTGCCCTGGGTGGGTGGAGATGTTGGGCACAACACATTATATTTGCCTGTCGTTAAGGGCTGTAATGGCCCTGCAGCGCTGTGGAGTTTTATGGTGCGGTGATATGAGGGAAAAGGCAATCGAGGTTGTAACGTTGGATTTTGATGTGGGAAAGAATGCTGGAATTTGAAGGGTTTACCAGATATCAGGGATAATACTCAGAAATCTCTTTTACCATGAATGGTTCACATATGAATTCAAATAATAATCTAAAATTAAATGCAAGTTAAAAATAGTAGGAAACTTATTTTATGCTTAGTGATAAATATGTAATTTTTCTAAGTCAAAATGCACTGTAAAACCCTCAAAAATTAAGGTACTTCAAACCTTTTGAGGAAACCAATTGCAACAAACTATTTAAGTTCAAAAACTAATCCTAATGAGTACTGTGAATTAATTCATTTGAGTAAACGAAGCAATTTGAGCACAGCAAAACCCAATAAATAGAGAACTCAAACCAACTGAGTACTGTAAAACACAATAAGTTAAGGCAACTCAAACCATTTCAAGGGAAACTGATTGCTACAAACCATTTAAGTTAAAAATCTATATGAGTACTGTGAACTTACTCAATTTAAGTTAAAGTAATGACGTATTGAATTAAATCATTTCCTTCAACGCTGAGTTAAAACCTCTTTTCAAATGAGAAGACTTAACTTTCTGTAAATTTTGAGTTAACTACACTCACTTCATTTGATAAAGTTGACTGTTGAGTCAAATTCAGATTTATTGTCAAATCAACCACATTGTTGCATTCGCAAGTCTGAGTGTGTACATTACACTCTAAAAAAAAAAGGTGCTAAATAGCACCAAAACTGGTTCTTTGGTCGTAACGAGGGGGGAACCTTTTTTGGTGCTATACAGCACCTTAAAAAAATAGGTGCTATATAGTACTTTTGTCAAATGGTGCTATATAGCACCTATATTTTAAGGTGCTCATAATGTTACTTTACCCTTTCCGCAAATAAAACCGGCATAAAAGTTATGAGAATTAGCTGTAAGAACAAGTGCTTACCAGTAGTATTGGTGCTATATAGCACTTTAAACCCCCCAAAGAACCACTGAAAGACCTTTATGGTGCTTTAAATGTTCTTTACACAGTAAAAGTGCTATATAGCACCCTGACCACCTTAAAGAACCACTGAAGAACCACTGAGGAACCTTTATGGTGCTTTAAAGGTTCTTTACACAGTAAAAGTGCTAAATAGCACCTCAAATATTGCAAAGAACTTCTGAAGAACCACTGAAGAACCTTTTTTTTTTAGAGTGTATTCTCTCTCTCTCTCTCTCTCTCTCTCTCTCTCTCTCTCTCTCTCTCAATTCAATTCAATTCAATTCAATTCAATAGTTGCTTTATTGGCATGACAATTATTACAAATGTATTGCCAAAGCAGTTTTAAAGTTTACATAAAAATAAAAGAACATACATATATAATAAAAAAAAACACAGTAAACACAGTAAATAGTAGAAGTAAAAAAAAAAAAGATATATACACATATTATTATTCAATATATCATATTGTTATTCAGTATATCATATTATTATTTAATATGTCATATCATTCATATATATATGTATCATATTATTATTCAATATATCATATTATTATTTAATATATCAGATTATTATTCAATATATTATATCATTCATATATATCATATTATTCATTTATATCGATAAAAATAGTAATAGATCAGAAAGCACTGTACATTTAACAATCAACATTGTAGAATAAAACAGTATTAAAAAAATAAAACAGTAATAATCAGGATATTTACAATAATTCAATTATAATCATTTAGATGTGTGTTTGTGTGTTTGCAAGCGCATAACTGATGTTTTTATTGGTCTCCTCTCTCTCTCTTTGTGACAGGCATTAATGTATTGTGCCGCTAGAAGAATACAGTCAGTTTAGTCTCTCTCTCTCTCTCTCTCTCTCTTGAAGTTGCGAAACTTGTTGCTTGTGTGTTCCTGTTGTGTGTGTAATTTTGATTTTTGTGTTATCATGATCCCTCCAGTGTTTCCCCCACAAACTCCTGTTAGTTTGTTTTTGTTTTGTGTGTTAATATCACTGTAAAAATGTTGTATACACACGGTTTGCAGCAGCAGGAGTTGGATTCCACACTTTTTCTTTATTGTACATATTTTCTCTTGTTTTTATATATAACTAGGGAGTCAGGTGTAGTATTGTATTTTTATATCTGATATTTTCTTTGTAGGGTGTAGGTAGTTTTATTGTGGGTGTTTAGGTAGAGTGTGTTTTGTTTATTATTTAGTTTGGTAGGTAATAGGCTTCACATTTCTTTTGGGTGATTAAACAAAAGAAAACGACAAAAAAAAAAAAAGACAAATAAACGAACCCGTCACAGGTTTTTAAAAGTGAATTCTATTTGTCACTTGTATTATTTATGTTACATCTTTGACCTAGACCAGCGTCTTAACATGTACAGGACATATAGAGAATCGAAACTGCATTACTCTCAGACTCATATTAATACAAAAAGTAGAATTTAAAAAATGAAATTACAACAAATACAATTACACATTAAATATAATCTAAAAATATAAGTAAAAAAATCTAAATTTGTAAACAACACAATTACACTTAAGGGCTTTTTGATTTGTTTGTATTTATGGATTTTCCAGTTTTTTTTTTTTTTTTTTTGTTCATTCATTTTGTTCATTCAAATCCAAGATGGCGCCGACACAGATGGCTGCCTCCGTGACGTGCTCTGCAGTTTTTTATGTTTTTTTGTTAGTTTGTCCTGTTTTTTGTCACATTCCTACAATTAGTTTCACCAGAGACGAACTGTTGGACATCCGGACGCATACACCACCAAATACTTTTCCAGACTTGGACTTATCTGATGTTTTGTTGGACATTGTTGTCGGAGGAGCCGCGGTGCTACTCAAGCGCGTTCTGAAGCGCCGGCGTGGAAAGCGTGCAGGCGCGCTTGTGAAACTCAGACAACGAGGATTTCGAACCGCATTACCGAGCATCCATCTGGCAAATCTTCGCTCTCTACCCAACAAAATTGACGAACTCACTCTGCTCTCTCAGACAAACAAGGATTTCATGCATTCAGCTGCTCTATGCTTCACGGAAACCTGGCTGAACAACTCCATACCGGACAACGCGCTCAACCTTCCCAGCTATCAGCTGTTTAGAGCGGATCGCAACGAGGAAACGACGGGGAAATCGCGCGGTGGCGGGACGTGCTTTTACATCAATGAAAGGTGGTGTACTGATGTAACTCTTTTAAAGAAGATGTGCTGTCCAGATCTAGAAGCACTGTTTATTAACTGTAAGCCTTTCTACTCACCGCGTGAGTTCTGCTCGTTTGTCCTCGTCTCTGTTTACATTCCGCCGCACGTGCACGCGCGCCTGGCGATACAGAAACTAGCCGATCAGATCACGGAAATTGAGCGACAGCAGCCGGACTCTGTTTTAATAATTCTCGGGGATTTTAACAAAGCTAAACTATCCCATGATCTGCCAAAATATAGACAGCATGTTACATGTCCCACAAGAGACAGCAACATATTGGATCACTGCTAAACCACAATAAAGGATGCATACCACTCTGTTCAACGAGCAGCTTTGGGACACTCTGACCACTGTTTAATCCATCTTATACCAACCTACAAACAGAAACTGAAAACAGCCAAACCTGTATTAAGATCTGTGAAAAGATGGACTAATGAAACAGAGCGGGATCTACAAGCCTGTTTCGACCTCACTGACTGGAGTGTCTTTGAAGCTGCTGCTAATGATCTGGATGAACTCACAGAGACGGTAACATCTTATATTAGTTTCTGTGAAGATGTGTGCATCCCTACCAGGACTCAACTCACATACAACAATGACAAACCATGGTTCACTGTAAAACTCAGACAGCTACGTCAGGCCAAAGAGGCTGCTTACAGGAATGGGGAGAGGGCCTTGTATAAGCAAGCAAAGTACACCCTGGAAAGAGAGATCAGAGTCGCCAAAAAGAACTACTCTGAAAAACTAAGGAGCCAGTTCTCTTCCAGCAACTCAGCATCCGTGTGGAAAAGCTTAAGGAATATCACAAGTTACAAGCCACCAAGCCCCAGCACTGTAGACAATGAACAACTTGCTAACGACCTGAATGAGTTTTACTGCCGGTTTGAGAAAACCCCCCAAACCCACCCTGAACTGCTCTTCACGCCACCATTAACACCTCCACCACCCCCCGCCTCCCCCATACCTGCAATTCAGTTTAATGAAGATGATGTGCGCCAGGTCTTCCGGAAACAAAAGAGGAGAAAAGCACCAGGCCCAGATTCTATAACACCAGCCTGTTTAAAATCCTGTGCTGACCAACTGGCCCCCATCTTCACCCTGATCTTCGACAGATGACTGGAGCTGTGTGAAGTGCCCTCCTGCCTCAAACGGTCCATCATCATACCCATCCCAAAGAAACCCAAACTTACAGGACTAAATGACTACAGACCGGTGGCGCTAACATCTGTGGTCATGAAGTCGTTTGAAAAGCTGGTGCTGGCCCACCTGAAGGACATTACTGAACCCTCACTGGACTCTCTTCAGTTTGCCTACAGAGCAAACAGGTCTGTGGATGATGCAGTAAATATGGGACTGCATTATGTTTTGCAACACCTAGACAGACCAGGGACCTATGCGAGGATCTTGTTTGTTGACTTCAGCTCAGCTTTTAACACCATCATCCCAAAACTTCTCCTGCCTAAATTAACTCTGCTCTCCGTGCCCACCTCTGTCTGTCAGTGGATCAACAGCTTTCTAACGGACAGGCAGCAACTGGTCAAGCTGGGCAAATCCTCATCCAGGACCCGCACAATCAGCACTGGCGCCCCCCAGGGGTGTGTCCTCTCCCCTCTGCTCTTCTCTCTGTACACGAATGACTGCACCTCAAAGGACCCCTCTGTCAAGCTCCTAAAGTTTGCAGACGACACCACGCTTATCGGCCTCATTCAGGACGGTGACGAGTCTGCTTACAGACAGGAGGTTCAGGAGCTGGCTCTCTGGTGCAGTCACAACAACCTGGAGCTGAACACGCTCAAAACAGTGGAGATGATAGTGGACTTCAGGAGAAACCCCCCTGCTCTCCCCCCACTGAGCATCATGGACAGCACTGTGGCTGCAGTGGAGTCATTCAGGTTCCTGGGCACCACCATCTCTCAGGACCTGAAGTGGGACACTCACATTGACTCCATTGTCAAAAAAGCTCAACAAAGGCTGTACTTTCTTCGTCAGCTGAGGAAGTTCAACCTGCCACAGGAGCTTCTGAAACAGTTCTACACCTCCATCATTGAATCAGTCATCTGCACTTCAATAACTGTCTGGTTTAGCTCAGCTACCAAATCTGACCTCAGAAGACTACGTCGAATAGTTCGGACTGCTGAGCGAATCATTGGTACAACCCTCCCTACTCTCCAAGAACTGTACTTATCCAGAGCGAGCAGAAGAGCGGCCAAAATCACTCTGGACTGCTCACACCCAGCACACTGCCTCTTTGAACTGTTACCTTCTGGTCGACGCTACAGAGCACTGCGCACCAGAACAGCCCGACACAGAAACAGTTTCTTCCCTCAGGCGATCCATCTCATGAACACTTGATGATAATAATCGTGGAACCAACATCACTACTGCTGTACACTCTTACACACACATACACTTATTTAACAACACACTTTACATGCCATTTGCACATAACAAATACACTTGTTACACACACATACACTTATTTAACAACACACTTTACATGCCAATTTGCACATAACAGCTGCACATATAATGTTGTATATAGTAATACACTGTACATACACTTGTCCATTTGTATATTTGCATTTAACACTTACTTCTATTTTTTTGAATATATTTATTATCTGTTTTTTGTCCTGTCTCTGTAAATCTGTTGCACTGTGGAAGCTCTGTCACGAAAACAAATTCCTCGTATGTGTGAACATACCTGGCAATAAAGCTCTTTCTGATTCTGATTCTGATTCTAAGTCATTAAATAAATTATTAATTTGCATTTAAAGTGAAAAAGGTAGGTGATACATTGATTTTTTTTTTATTAATTTATTTTTTACATATTTTTTTCAATTAAAGATTTTTCCTGTATTTTTTTTGCTACATTTTCAGTTTTTTTTTATCAGTTCATTCAATCATTCATTCATTTACAGTTACATTTAGTTAAGAAAAATTGTTTTATTATTACTTAGATTGTTGTATTTATTTCAGTTTCATTTATTTCATGTTTTAGCCATTTTTAATAGTTATAAAATAAAACTAAATGATTATGATTATGTTCATTGCAAATATCAAATGGAATTGTAAGCTTTGTAAAATGTTTGAATTAACTTCAGTTATCTTATTTTTTTATTTTTTTCAAATAACAAAGTTAATCAAGTAACCTACAAATTAATGTTAAAAAGTGTCACTTTAAATCACTACAAAACCCTTCAAATGTCCTACAGACCCCAAAAATTTAAAAGTGCGTGCGTGTGCGTCACAATGTAAAAGCCACTATTATGTCTAACATAGTCTCAATAGGAGAGAAAGTAAGTGACAGCACACTTTTATTGTATAGAATAAGGATGCCATCTGTTAGCAGGCCTCCTCTATGACAGGGCTTTGTGTTTACAGCAATACAGAACAAAGCGTTTATGCACTCGTCAATAATGCAGATCTGGGGTCAAGGAGTAATTGGCCTCTAATAAGCCAGATGAGTATCTCTTTTCCCCCTCCGAGGATTAAACAGGCATTTTGCTGAAAACGGCAGACTTGAAGGAGCAGCTGTGACACGTCTATTTAGGAATGTGTACATTTTAAAAATATTTCCACGACTCATCAAATGCAAAACAAGCCCTTATAAGTCAGCCCTTCAGTAAAAGTTATATGGGTGCTTCTTTAAATTTAGGTTCTGTGCATTTGGTGCCCATAGTCATGTTTTAAAATTTTATTGTTATTATTTTTAAAAATATTTTCCCACTTTTTTTTTGTTTTGTTTGTTTTTTAACAAAAAAAGTTTCCAATTGTTTTAAATAAACCATACATACTGTTTCTAATGAAAAACTGGTCACATTTTATTTTGGTGGTCCATTTGTAGACCTTCAGTTACATCGCAACTAATTCTCATCAGAATATAAGTAGACTGTTAGGTTGGGGTTGGGGTTAGGGTTAGTGTAAGTTGACATCTACTTGCAAAGTTTCTTATAGTCAGTTAAATGTCTGTTGAATGTGAGTATCAACAGATATTAAGTAGACAGTCTACTAATACTCAAATGGACCATCGAAATAAAGTGTTACCGAAAACCTCAAAAGTGCACTCTGATTACTAATTTACATTAATATAAAAGTTAATTTGAGGCAGCGCAGTGAGTAGCACAATTGCCTCACAGCAAGAAGGTCACTGAATCGAACCTCGGCTGGATGAGTTGGCATGTCTGTGTGGAGTTTGCATGTTCTCCCTATGTTCACATGGGTTTCCTCTGGGTGCTCTAGTTTCCCGGAGTGGTATATGTTAATTGGGTTAGCTAAATTGTTCATAGTGTATGTGTGTGAATGAGTGTATATGGATGTTTCCCAGTGATGGGTTGCAGCTGGGAGTGCATCTACTGCATAAAACATATGCTGGATAAGTTGGCAGTTCATTCCGCTGTGGCGACCCCAGATTAATAAAGGGACTAAGCTGAAAAGAAAATGAATGAAATGGGCTGTAGTGTATGATTGTGTGTGTGAATGAGTGTGTATTGGTGTTTCCCAGTACTGGGTTGCAGCTGAAAGGACTTCCGCTGTGTAAAACATATGCTGGATTAGTTGTTGGTTCATTCTGCTGTAGCAACCTCTGAAATAGAGACTAAGCCGAAGGAAAATGAATGAATGAAAGTGAATTTGACATGTTTTACCAAAAATGCATTTTTTAAAAAAAAATTAATTCTTCTCAAAAATTGACTTTAATGTGAAATCTTTTTCTCCCAAGTGCTGTTTTTAACTCATCTACTTTCGTTGTTCCACAAGAAAAGGGTTGAATGAGTTTTACAATCCCCATGAATGACAGTTTTTCAAATTATCTGAGTTTTACAATCCACATGAATTTTATAACACATTTCCCGAATGACAGCAACTGTTTCTTTTTATTTTTTCCTGTATCACTTTATGAGAATCATCTACTCCGAAGCTGATTAGGTTTTGATTGAAGTCATTAAAGAAACATGCTGTGAAAGAGCTAACGTTTTTACAAAAGAAGTCTTATATAACTGAAAATCACGATTTCTTGTTATACTGTTTTAATACTGTGTGAATATGAATAATTGCCTAATTCTACAACATTAAATTGTTTAAAAAATCTCTGGATAAGTTTTGCATGAAAAGTGTAAAATGTTGAAGTATGTTGTTGTCAAACTTGTTACAAATATATAAATTGACAAAAATGTTGACAAATAATACTACACCGTGTCTCAAAAAAATCCAAGCAAAATTAATTCTGTCAAAATATCGGCAAAATACCTCCAACTTTTTTTTATTTTGTAATTAGATGGTAAATAGATGAAATTATATTATATGTATGTATGTATACGTTTTCCACCTCACTTGATTTAACCCAACCCACCTTCTTCCAGTTTTTAGATGGAAATTCATGAAGAAAACGTGAAGCGCTGTAGTCTTTCAGTTCTCGTAAACCTTTGATCAAACTCTTATCTTCATTCGAAAACAAAATAAAATAAAAAATAAATACGTTATCATAACGCCATCCTTACGTCATCGCCAAGGAAAGTAAATGAAAGAATTATTCTAATGCACAGATTGCCCTGTTACTCCTGTACAAAATTTAGTCAGTCTTATTCTAGTCTTATTTGTGTATAATATATACTTTCTTGTTTGTTTTTTTAAAACACATGTAGAGAGAGAGAGAAAAAAAGAATCAACTGTTTTTTTTAGCAATCACTCAATTGTTGAAGTCAAATAGTTGACAAGAAGTAAATTGTAGTGGATTTTTAGTGAGTGTTTTTCATTCATTCATTCATTCATTCATTCATTCATTCATTTTCCTTCGATTTAGTCCCTTATTTATCAGGGGTGGTCAAAGCGGAATGAACCGCCAACTAATCTGGCATATGTTTTACACAGCGGATGCCAGGACTCAAACCAGCGACCTTCTTGCTGCGAGGCGAAAGTGGTCACTGAGCCACCGTGTAGCCCAGTAAGTGTTTTTATTTTTTTTTCCTCTTAACTTAATTAAAAGCAATATGCAACAATTATAGTCGCCCATTGTCCACTCTTACTGGTTTAGTTTTATTGCTGTTATTTTGATGATGCAGTGAATTCCAGCCACCTCAAATCTAATTAACTCTTATTGTGACCATCGACCCACAGCAGAAAAAAAATAAATAACAAGAAACAGGAGGAAATTAAACCAAACACCAGTCACATTTGAGTCTCCTTGTGCTTTATTTTAGGCAAGGCCCTTTCTGTTTGGTCAAAACAGAATTCCTCGTCTCTGAACTTCACCACAGATGCCAGTCTGGAACACAAGCGAGAGGTCAGATTTAAAAATGACAAAACCGTGTGGCAACAATGTGCTGTTTTTTACAGCAATACGTGTTTTTGTGTAAACAGAGAGTCATTTTACTTCTGAGTAAAAGGTAAGGTGACCGCACTTTGAGTATCATACTTAAGTGTCTGTTTAAGCCCACAGCTTTTTTTTTTTTTCAACAGTTAAATGATTGTATGAAAACAATGGTGCCTTGTGGTGTTAACCGAAGGCATTGCTTTATGCATTTGAGAGAGATGGGGAATTTGTTTAAGCAAAGTAAATAAAAATCACACGAAATCTGTATTATTGTGCAGATACTAACGTTTCCTGCTTCTCAAATGTTTTTTAAACACAAAAATGCAGTCATGATGTTTGCTAGTGTGTTTATACTATTTTCATTCACATTTATTTATTTACAAATTATTTATTTATATTTTAGTTCAACATTTTTGGTTTTCGTTATAATTTTGTGCTTTAGCATTGTAATATCTAATTTATATATATATATATTTATTTTATTTAAATACAGTAATGTAGCATGCCAGTGTTATTATAGCATTATTCATGTATTCTATTACATGGTATTTATTAATATTTGGAATTAACATGTATGTTTTTTGTCTGTTTTTATCTTTGGTAATTATAGTAGCTAAGTATACAGGTAACTGAGGGACGCTGGACAACAGAGATGAGGATCCACTTGCAGTGTACAGGTGCAACATGTGCCTTGATGTATTTGAATGTTAAAAATGTATTATCCTACGATACAAAGTTACTTGTTAAATGAATTAACCTGGAAGATTATTTTTGAATTTAAGTTATTTAATTAGCTTATTTATGAAGACCAGTGGTCTGAAGTAACACATTACAAATACTCAAATTACTGCAATTGAATAGTTTTTCTCAGCAATTGTAATTTACTAAGCAGTTTTAAAAATGTGGACTTCCCCTTGAGGCCTTAAACACCCAGCAGACACAAAACGTCAATATGACATCAGATTGAAATTGCACCCCAACGCTATGGGGACGTTGCATTTTGTTTGGAAATGAAACCCGGGTTGACGTCAGAACTTAACGTCAGGCCGACACCAATGTCCAACCTAAAATCGATCAACTATCAATGTCTGATGATGTTACTGCTTGACATTGTGTGAACATTTACACTATAACGTATATCAGATGTTGGTTGCCATACGAATAATGATATACGTTTAAGGTGTTGGCTCAAGGTTGAATGTTGTTCACTTTCTTACACAACCTAAAATTAATATAAACATCATTTGACAGGGTTATTGGACATCACTATAATGTTGTCCTTAGGCACTGGCTAGACATTGAATTTTGGTCTCCTGACGTCACAACCTAAATCTAACCTAATATTAATGTCATAAGGCGTTGTGTTCCTGCTAGGAAATAACTAAATGCACTACAGAATGTTACATTTACACACATCTACAAATTACATGTAAATGCATCAGCTTTTTAATGCGTAATACTCACTACTCACTACACTTGAATACTTCTGAAAGGTCTACTTTTTACTTATACTTTGAGTAATATTTAAAACAGATACTTTCCGTCACTAATGAAGACTGCAGAAACAAATAACTTTGAATAATTGTTTTAAGTAGTTTTGATGTATGTTAAAGTGTGCCCCCTTAAAGTGACCAGGCCCAGCCCCCCAGTTACTCTGATCTAGAACCGCCTGTCACGATCACCATAGAATCTCCATTAACAAATGGATGGCCGTCAATTTTCTGCAACTGAACCCTGATAAAACCGAATTGTTAATTTTTGCTCCTGATAACATTACCCCAAAGATCAGGCAGGTTTTGGGGGGTTTGTCATCTTCGAACTGCAGTGATATTAGAAATCTGGGTGTCATCTTTGATAGAGCGCTGTGTTTTAATAGCCATGTTAAGTCTTTTGTTCGTACATGTTTTTTCTATCTGAGGAACATCGCTAAAATCAGAGATGTTGTTTCAAAGGAAGAGATGGAGATGCTTGTCCATGCCTTCATCTCTTCACGATTGGATTACTGTAATGTCCTGTTCACGTGTCTGAACAAATCTTCTATGGATCAATTGCAAGTTGTGCAGAATGCAGCGGCGAGGCTTTTAACCAACACCAGTAGGAGGTCACACATTACTCCTGTGCTTAAGGCACTTCACTGGCTTCCTATTTGTTTTAGAGTAGATTTTAAGATTTTGGTTATCACCTACAGAGCTCTGCATGGTCAAGCTCCCCTTTATATACAAGAGCTTTTACACAATCACATTTGTAGTCGGTCTCTGAGGTCTTCTGGCAAAGACCTTTTGGTCATTCCCAGAACTCGGCTCAAGACAAAAGGTGACCGTGCCTTCTGTGTGGTGGCCCCAAGGCTCTGGAACTCTCTCCCTCAGGCATCGAGAAATCTGGGATCAGTTGATCTTTTTAAAAAGCATTTAAAGACGCATCTTTTTGGTCAAGCTTTTAATTAACAGTAGTAGTGCTTTTTTATTAGGATTTTTAACTTGTTTCTAATATGTTTTAGCATGTTTCTTTTACTGATATGTGTTCTTTTACTTGTTTTCACTTATTGTAAAGCACTTTGTGACTCAATGTCTGGGAAAGGTGCTATATAAATAAATCTTTACTTTACTTTACTTTACTTTAGAGCTCTGGAAGGTTAGATCGCTGGTACACACACACACACACAATCACTTGGAACTACAAATCCGCCATGTTTACGGACTACACCTCCATTCATGCAACACACACACACTTCCGCTCCAAGTCTCCACTGATTGCACACACCACCTGACTCTCATCACAGCACACACATATAAGCAGCACACACACTCACTTCAGGGCGAAGTCTTGTTTGCCTTGTCAACATTTCTGAGCGTTTCCCTGATTCCTGTCTGATCTCCTGTTATTGACCTGGATTGTTATCGACCTTGCCTTCTTGCCGCCTGCCCAGACCCTTTGCTATTCTCTCGACATTCTCTATCTGACTGCCTCTGACCCATGCCTGTTCTAGTTCACTACGAATGTTTGCAGCCAGCCTTCCAACGACATTTGCCTGTTCCACATGTGAGTTTGATCACCAGTATTTGGTGTTGGATCATTGTCAAACTGTGTTTAATAAATATACTGCACGTGGATCCCTCTCTGTCCGACTCCCCGTTACACCGTCACTGCATGTAATTACATGTAATTAGTTTATTACATTTTGAATGACACTGTTGACCAGTTCCTTACATCTTGACCCATCCTTAAACCTATCAATATTTGTGGAGTACAAATATCAAACACAGCAAGTATATTGTCCTTTTTTTTTTTTTTAAATCTAAGTACCTAATATTTAAGACCACTTAATATAAAGTGGGATTGTCATGTCAATGTGTTCGTTTTAACTAAGATAGCTGTAAATAACTGAGAAATCTCATTGACTATAAATCACCAACTCCTGAGCAGTACAGTTTTCCTTTGGGTATGCAAATTAAGCATTAACTGTGTGTTAGTGACAGGCCTTAACACTATCCATTTAAGCCCTTATCCGACTGTTCCTCTTCCTGGAGGTAAATGCGGCGAAGCATACAGGAAAATACCCACTGGGGACATTTTAAAGCCCCTCTGTTGCTGGGACGTTTGCCAGCAGTGTCAAACACAAAGACAAGAGCTGTCCTCCTTGACCACACCACCCTCTTTAACGCATCTTCCCAAGGACACGTCTTCAAAAACACAAAAACATCCCAATCCCCCTCTTCCTCTTTGAAGTATTTCCTTTTGTGCATCTCTCATTCTTTCTTCATCTCCTCTGGCTTTGTGTTCCTCAAAGGCATGGAATGAAGATTAATGTGTTTGCTTTAATTAATATGCACTAGCTGATTAGAAACAGGGAGGTACGGGCTTGTTCATGAGTTTTGAGGGAAGTCGAGGGACGTGTGTGTATGTGTGTGTGTGTGTGTTATAGGCAGACAGGTGGTGTTGATGGGGATGTCTGATTCAGTGTGCACCTTATTTGCATACACTTGCAGACAACCATCTGTGCTAATAGCCTCTGAGATGTCTCTATTAGGCTCTGAGCCACGTGTCTGTGCCAGGAGAACCACACCCATGCTATGCCAATGTTGAACCATCTGATGCCACCTAACGATGGGTGGAGCTATGGGGGTAAACTGTCGGAAATGCAGTGGAAATAACAACCTAGGCTCAATGGAGATACATGCTAAGGGCTACATTTTTGGGAACTGTGAAATGTTACCAGGCCTACGTCTGCTTGCAGTTTTCTCAGATATCTCATACTCAATACATTACTAAATAATATCTCATACCCAAGTATCTCATTCTTTCATATGCTCATATTTTTTCAAACTATACATGCCATTTGCATGTCCTTCTTTCCACCAGAGAGAGCTGTGTTCTGTACATTTCTGCAAATCTCAAATACATTATTGGGCCACTTTTTGCTCATCATATGTGCCATTTAAACTTCCTTCTCACACACACTTCATTCCTTAACCCAACCGATAGTGTTTAGAAGCAAACTAGAAGAGAAAAGCACATTATGATCGCATGCTTTGACCACAATTTTACACTTTTTTTGTTTTTATTTTGGTCTTGTTTTACCCCGAACCACCCTTTGCCAGACTTAAACCCTGGTCTGTTCTTTGTTTCAAGTTTCGATGGAGTCTGATGCCATACAAGGCGAGCTACCGAGCAAACTGATCACACCAGAAAAGTTGTCCCTCATAAAGCTACGCCATCAGCAGTAGCGCGATAAGGAACAGATGTTGTTGGTGGCGTCATACTTTCTTGTTGCGTTTGTGTTACAATGCAGCCAGACAAATGCCAGGGTATGTATTTGTGGTTTCCCAAATATGTAGCCCTGCGTACATATACCCAATGAGCCTGTTTGGGAAATCCTGTGAATGAATTCCAGCTTGCAGGTAGAGAATTTTACTTTATGATTTCAAGAGTTCACACTTAGCTGATGATTTAATATAAGCTAGTTTGGCATGCTGTCCCGGGAGAGAGCCCTGAGCTCAAGGGATCCTCGAGCCCAGGGCTCCCTCCCGTTCGTAGAGCGAGAGGGGAGCCTGAGCTTAGGTAGCTCTCAAACTCCCCCTCTGCGGCAGCTAAGGGAACTGTCAAAGGAGGAAGGGAGTTGGACCAGAGCCTGAATGTTTAATCTGTAATGAATTGTGTATATCTTTGGATGGTGGGAGGAAACCGGAGGCCCCGGGGGAAACCCACGCGGACACGGGGAGAACATACAAACTCCGCACAGAAACACCCACCAGCCTGGCGAGGACCAGGACTGGCGGTGTTCTTGCTGTGGGGCGACAGTGCTAGCCACTGAGCCGCCGTGCCGCCCGATCTAAGAAAAGGAGGAGAAGGGGGAGAAAAGGAGGGTTTTCTTCCATATGCCGATAACTATGGACTGGAACTGTGGTTATTTATAGTAGAAGGGGAATCATATGATTGGAAGATCGTGATTAGATAATGTGCTACCAGCCGTGGTAAATCATAAGCACGTGATCCTCTCGAAATTAGCTTGTAAACAAACTTCACTTCAAGAGTTCACACTTAGCTGATGATTTAATATAAGCTAGTTTGGCATGCTGTCCCGGGAGAGAGCCCTGAGCTCAAGGGATCCTCGAGCCCAGGGCTCCCTCCCGTTCGTAGAGCGAGAGGGGAGC
>CAIGQQ010007205.1:2938054-2954320 GCA_903798035.1 Danio albolineatus | reverse complement strand
TTAGAGGCTGCTGTGGTAGCTGCGCCTATCCTAAATGAGTGGCTGGAGTAATGCTCGGGGGAAAAGCCAGAGATGCGGAGGACTTCTTTAAGGTGTCCTTGAAACCAGAACCGAGATACTGGACGGTTAGCGTCATCAGTAAAAAGAGGGGCTAGTGGGTTAGCCTCTTGGGACCTTCTCAGATTCATGTAGGCTAGGAGGGTTTGAAAAGGGCGGGTGGGGGAAGGCATGTTGAAAATGTAAATAAAGTGTCCTTTATGGAATTGATCTGTTTTACTTTGTTTGATAAGGAAATAAATAGTTTCCTTATCTTGCAAAGTTAGATCTGAGATGGTTGGGTGGAGTGAGGGGTTGAATTTGGATGTGACTGATAATTCAGAGCATCTGAGGAAGCCAAAGAAAGCTAGGGTGAACATAGCATCTAAGGTACGTGCTGTGTGGGAAGAAATGTAGCCTTTGCGTAGGGTGTGGATGCATGAGGACAGGATATTGAGGGTGATGGGTTGTCTAGAATCGGGGGTGGTGGGGTGGGTTTTTTGAATCCCTTTTATGGGGAGGGAGGTTTGCGAATTTGAGATGGCATCAGAAGGGGACCCATGGATCAATTTATGGAAGAATTGGATCCCACTGAGATAGCTCTTAATTGAACTTGTTTGCATGTGTTTAGCCGTGTGGAGGTGTGATATAAAGGAAGTGATGGAGAGGAGGGAAAAGTCAGGGAACTATAAATGATGGAGGGCGTGAAATTGTTTGAATGTATTCCACGCTGTGAGGTATGAATTGAGGGTTCTGGGAGCTACTGCATGTACGATAAGAGATAGTGAAGTTAGGTGGAGTTCATAAAGGGGGTGGTTTATGGCAATATCATTTCTGAAAAGGGGGGGGCAGGCGTTGGTAGGGGGTCTGCCTCCGGGGCCAGTAGCCAGAATTTCTGGAAAGAAAAACGAGAAAGAGAGTCAGCAATTTGGTTTGCAACCAGGTACATGTTCAGCAGTCATGATAAATTGTTTTTCGGCAGATATCCAGGTGAGGCGTCTTAGGAATGGCATTAGTGACGGGGAGTGTGAACGCCCATTGTTTATGCAGTGCACAGTAGCTTCGTTATCGCAGTGAACGAGGATGCTAGATGTGGACCATTCATCCCCCCACAGGATGGCTGCTGCGACTATTGGGTAGAGTTCGAAAAGGGCCGAAGAACCTTGGCTTTTTGGAATGGAATTAAATTGGGGTGGCCATGTTGAGGCAAACCAATGTCCTTTATAGAAACCTCCGTAACCGACTGATGGGGCGGCATCTGTGTATAAATAAATGTCAATGGGGGATGCTATCAAGTCGCTGTAGAAGAAGGAACAGCCGTTCCATTGCTTGAGGAAAGAGATCCATAAGCTGAGTTCTTTGCGACTGGGTTTAGAAAGAAGAATTATTTCTTCTAAACTGTGAACTGTGGTGGATAGTTGAAGTAGGTGAGTAATGAATGGGCGGCCTTGTGGAATAATGCGCATGGCAAAATTTAGATGGCCGAGGATAGATAGGAGTTCACGCTTGGTGCATGTCTGTTTTTCTAGGAACATTTGGGATAGAGTGGTGATTCGGTCAATTTTCTCTTTAGGAAGGGATGCTTGGAATTTATGCGAGTCTAGGTTGATGCCCAGAAATTCAATAGAAGTGCTGGGTCCAGAAGTTTTTTCCTCTGCGAGAGGAATCCCGAGATCGGCGAAAACCTGTTTGGTGATCGCTAGATCTTTGGCTGGAGGTGATGACGGGGGAGAAATTATCAAAAAGTCATCTAAGAGGTGAATGAGGTGTGGGATTCCGTAATTATTTGACAGAATCCAGCATAGAGCTTCTGACATCATGTCGAATATTTTTGGGCTGCTTTTGCATCCAAATGTTAGTCGAACTGCAAAATAGAACTGGTTACGCCAGTGTATGCCAAAAAGGTGCCAGAAATCTGGATGGATAGGCATGATTTTAAAGGCGGAGGAAATGTCTACTTTGGCTAGCCAGGCATTGCGGCCTGCGATTTTTATGAGAGAGATAGCTTGGTCGATGTCGTGGTAGTTAAGTGAATATTCGTCTAATGGGATAGTGCTGTTAATGCTAGGAAAAGCGGAATTGTGCGGGGACGAAAGGTCTACTATGAGGCGTTTTTTGCAAGAAAATTTTCGGGTAGCGACACCTATTGGGCTAATGCGGGAGACATTAAAGGGGGGTGCAGAGAATGGCCCGATCATGAAGTTATTGTCGATTTCTTTTTTAATAAGATAATCGACCGTTTCGGGTTCTGCGGTAGCAGACTGCAGATTAGGGCAAAAGAGGTTAAGTGAAGGTTTCTGGAGAGTATCAGCTGGGCTTCTCTGAGATGGACAATAATAACAGGAAAAAACGCTTCCGCAGAGGCGTTTAAACTACTGTGGCTGTGATGGGGAGTGTGTCGGCATGTTAAAATGGAAGTGTGTATGTGTGAGCTCAGGCAGAGTGTCACTGCTGCGGCAGTGTTACGGGGGGAGAATAAGGCTCAGCATAACATCTCTACTGTTTCTGAGGTGCAGTGGGAGTCAATATTGGAGCGTTATGGGTGCTCTCGCAGGAATGTTAAATACTGACGGCAGTGATATGTAGAGATTAAAGCGAATAAGGGGATAGCTAGAGCATCACTAAGATGCAGTGGTGCAGTGGTTGAGAGCAGCTCAGTGAAACGTCTCTGCAGTTGCAGAGGTGTAGTGGGTCATAAGGCAATGTGCGTTCCCACAGAGCATTTACTGCTGTATTAGTGCGGGGGAGCGTGATGATAGTGGTATTTGGAATTGTAAGTGTATATGAGCTCGTTTAGGATGTTGCTGCTGTAGCGACTGAAACTACAGGCATCCTCTAAATGGGTCAGAGCTGTTGTGAATGAGAGTAAATAGAAGTATGGAATAGTTCAAGTTTGTAGGGAAAAGTTAAAAGGGAAAAAAGGCGGTAGTTTGGAATGTGTGCGTGTGTGTTTGTTGGGGTGGGGGAAAATCAAAATATACGGAATGTTCATTGCCATTTGATCTGTTTGCTTGCTCAATAAAGAAAGAATTTCTTTATCGTGCAAAGTTTGATCAGATATGGTGGGGTGGCTAGAAAAGGTGTTAGTTTGGAACTCTCAATCAAAAGGCTAGTGAGAATTGAAAAGGGGGTGGGCCGTGTGAGAGGAAATGTATCCTTTGTATAGCGTGAAAGTGTTAAGAATGTAAGTGGAGTGTAAAGGGTTGGATGAGGGTCAGTTTCTGCAGCTAGCTCTCAGCGTCTCTGAAAAAGAGAAAAACAGAAATGAAATTAAACATGGTACATGTACAACAGACATGAATTGTTTTAGCTGGAATCCATGGGAGGCATCTTAATAGGGGCATTGGCAACTGTGAATGGAAGCGCCTTTGTTAATGCATGGTATAACAGCTTGTTGTCACGATGTGCCAGGATTGTAGAGGTGGGCCTTTGTTCCTCTGTAGTATGCAGATGGATGGAGAGCTGGGGACATTGGCTAGTTGTCCTGGAAGTACCTCTTGAAGGCTGAGCAGGTGAACAGTTGGCAGAATGAAGTTTTAAAACGTCTTAGTGATATATAATTTGCTTAAAAAGCAAAAATGTCTAACATGGAGTTTATGGATGAAACATTACTCCATTTCTAAAACAGAGTCAATAATGAAACATCACTCCATTGTCAGAAACGTGCTTCTCCCACTTATAGCAGTCAAGCGGAAAGTTTGTTTCCTTTGTCTTTTGACGCTTGACTGATAAACACGTTTGTTGCAGACGTTTTGGCCCTAACGGCCTTCCATAGTTGCAGACGTTTTTGGCCCTAACGGCCTTCCATACACTGAATGCGCTTCCGCGACTGTTTTGGATGATGACGTTGCATCTCGTGGATGTTTATCGGCGTGTTGATATGTTGTGGACTAGGTTTTGGATTGGATTGTCTGGACGCTTGCAGTCAAACTATTTCAAACTGCTAGGATGCCATGGATTTGTGGACAGGCAGAGGCTTAACAGGTGAGTTCAGCATTCTAGTCACGCACGTCTCCTCTTTCAAGATGTATTGAATGTTTAGGCGTAGTCAAAGAGTAGTTGTTTTTGCGAGACTTCCCCTTATAGAGTGCGATGTGTTACCGCGGGTGAACAGCTGGGAGAGCGGTGAGGGTTTTGGATTCGTTGTAATGGCTTAAATCACCGGCGTCTTGAGAGTTTAGATGGAGTTTGAGGACGGTGATCGAGTTTATGGACTGTGGTCTTGCTGGGTTGAAGACGCGCTCGATGCGTTGTGTGATGAAATTTGAAGGGGAAGATTTTTGATGATGATGAAGATGATGCTGTTGTTGTTGAAGTTGCTGGTTTTGAAGTAGTTGTTGTGAAGGTGGTAGCAGTATCTGGCTGAAACGGAGCGTTCTTCCATATGCCGATAACTATGGACTGGAACTGTGGTTATTTATAGTAGAAGGGGAATCATATGATTGGAAGATCGTGATTAGATAACGTGCTACCAGCCGTGGTAAATCATAAGCACGTGATCCTCTCGAAATTAGCTTGTAAACAAACTTCACTTAAAGAGTAGTTCAGCCAGAATAAAAAATACTGTGATCATTTAGTCACCTAGGCTGGGACACACCAAGCCGATGGTTGGTCATTGGGCTTCGTCAGTTTGTCATTTAGCGTTGGTCTGTCTTGTTATTTTGGTGTGTTCCACACATCGCATCTTGTTGGGTTAAAATCTGAGATTGTTGATCTGATTCAACATGTAGAATTGGTGCCGGTCATCGGCTGAAGAGAGTGCTCTGACTGGTTATTCAGCAACAAGTCAGAAAGCAAGTGTGATGTATTGAATTGATATAGCAGTAAACTATTTAGGTCAAGAATGAACTCAAAGAGACAGGCTGTAATTTTGCTACATTTCTCAATTATTTGCAAATGAGATGGATTATTAGATTGTCAGACAAATTTCCAGGATCGAATCTCTCCGTGGTGAGTGACAATTACTGTGATAATGGTACTAAACGCCTGTATGTTTATGATTTGCATGTGTGCGTCAGAAGTTCCAGTTTCCTGTTCTGAATGAGAAAAAAAGATTATTGCTCCTGCGATGTGGAAAGACACATTCCCCAGCGCAGCCACAGAACGCATGCTCTTGAATCAGTCAGCTGCAGTCAGTTTGGTGTGTTCACTCACAGCTTTTTGGTCCAGATGGAACCAGACGTGATCTGACTAAGGCGACACACACTGGCTTGGTGTGTACCGACCCTTAAGTTGTTCCAACCAGCTCTAACACCCCTGCCTGGAGGTTACTAGTTATATGGTTCGCAACCCCAATCCTCAGGAACCCCCCTCCCTGGACTTTGGGGCTGCATCTGACCTCGCATACCTTCATACTATATAGTAAACTAAAAACAGTACGTGAACCAAGTAGTATGTGCGAATTCATAGTATTCAAAAAATGTAAGAAGTACTCGGGTGGCCTACTACTTTCGGCGAGATTCTTCAATGTGCATCCAATGGACGCTACGTTATGTCTTGTTGCCCTGCAAGAGAATTCATAAATGGGAGTGACGTGGGTGGGTCACTTGATAATGACAAATGGCGGATGTATTACGTCTGTCTTCCATTCATACTACTCACATTCATACTGTACACAACGTACTTTTCTAACGGTCATCTAGTAAATTATGTAGGAACTCCTCAAGCAGTAGGCGATTTTTGGACAAAGTGTTTGTAGCCAGCAGCTAGCTCTCTGCAACTCTCACATGGTCGCCCACTGAAGCTAAGCAGGGCTGCGCCCGGTCAGTACCTAGATGGGATACCACTGGAAGTGGTGTTAGTGAGGCCAGCAGGGGGCGCCCAACCTGCGGTCTGTGTGGGCCCTAATGCCCCAGTATAGTGGCGAAGAATCTATACTGCTCTGTGAGCGCCGTCTTGCGGATGAGACGTTAAACTGAGGTCCTGACTCTCTGTGGTCATTAAAATTCCCAGGATGTTCTTCGAAAAAGAGTAGGGGTTTAACCCTGGCGTCCTGGCCAGATCTGCCCATTGGCCTTCATGGCCTCCTAACTATCCCCATATCATAATTGGCTTCATAATTGGCTAATTCTCCACCAATCAGCTGGTGTGTGGCGTGCGGTCTGGTGCAAAATGGCTGCCGTCCCGTCATCCAGGTGGATGCTGCACACTGGTGGTGGATGAGGAGGTCCCCTCCATTGTGTAAAGCGCTTTGAGTGCCCAGAAAAGTGCTATATAAATGTAAGGAATTATTAATATTATTATTATTATGTCTATTTTACATGCATGGATGTTTCTGCTAACGAACTGATGATCTGAATCAGGTTTGTTAAGTAAAGATGATATACTGTACAAAATGTGCAGGATGGAGCGCCCCCAGGACTGAAGTTGGGAACCACTGCTGTAGACCTTGATTGGCTAGTTATTGTGCGTTTGATTTGGAGCTAAACTCTGCAGCAATCACTTATTTATCATATGCATCTTATTATTTATGTTGAAAGAATGTGTGAAAATGCAGAATTCAGTTAGTGAGTACCAAATCTACAGAAATCCCTCATTTTTATCATTAACTGAAAACCACTGATTGGCCATGAGCTGAATGGAAAGTGTGTGATTGGTTAAAATGCTCAAAACTGCAAAAAAGCGCAGTAAAAATAAATCTGATCTACATGTAATGCCGCAAATTGGCATTGGCTTATATGCATGCAAGGGAAGTGCCGTAGGGGAGCCATTTCCAGTTTATAGTAAATTAGACGGGCATTATGTAAATTGGGATTCAGTCTATTTTTCAGTTTCGAAATCATTTTTGTAGTTGTTTTTGACTGGACAGGAAGCTTCTGCCAGACCTCAAATAGGCCCTTCCATCCTTTGCTTCTCGGTAAACATGGGAAAAATACCAGTTTCACCACAAAGCTCTTTGTTTTAGTTCATCAAACAGTAATTAAATAGCGTTCATCTCCAGAACTCATAGTATGCATGTCCGTTTTGGTCAAATGCATTTCACAACAACGCAGTCAGGCCAAGTGGAATTTCTCCAAGCCACACCAAACTCGGAACAAATTACTCTTACATTTTACACAAATTCTTTCAGTTTCAAAAACGATTGACAACAGTGACATGCTGACAGCTCATGTGAGCCCATTCAGAGGCTGCATCGAAGTGCTGGCAGTGACAGACGTCTTTCACCTGAGCAAAATCACATAAATTGTCCTATTAGGTCCAATTATCAACCTGTAAAAATAGAATAAGCTATTCATAAACAGGCAAAAAAATAATGAATCCTGCTCAGGAAATGAAGGTTATTAGCTGTAATGATGTTTTGAACGCACCAGGAGTCCATCCGTGAATGACAGCGATAAGTGTTGTTTAAAAAAAAAAAGAGAAAAAAAAACAGTATTAGTCAGATGTTCTGAGATGGAGATTAAACTCCAGAAAGACGTTCAAAGACGTTTGTGTGCTGTAAAACTTTTTGAACATGCAGCAGACTATTTTAGATGATCATTTGCATTTTCAGTTTCCATTTTATTTCATTTTTTTTATTATTTATTCCAGTTTTATTAAGTTAAGGTCTAGTTAAGTCTGGTTTGTATTCATTTCCACTTAGTCATTTTGAACAGAACGGTTTTAAAACATAGATACTGACTACATGGACATCAGTAATCGAAGTATTTGCCTTACTCTAATTAAGACAATAAAAAGATTAAGGCGTTTACATGAGTTGCTGTTTGAATGTTCCCGTTCTGTCATGATCCTATTTTACATGTTCGTTCATTCATTCATTTTCTTTTCGGCTTTGTCCCTTTATTAATCCGGGGTCGCCACAGCGGAATGAACCGCCAACTTATCCAGCATTTGTTTTATGCAGCGGATGCCCTTCCAGCCACAACCCATCTCTTGGAAACATCCATACATTCTCATTCACACACATACATACAATTACATACAATTTAGCTTACCCAATTCACCTGTACTGCATATCTTTGGACTGTGGGGGAAACCGGAGCACCCGAAGGAAACCCATGCGAACACGGGGAAAACATGCAAACTCCACACAGAAATGCCAACTGACCCAGCCGAGGCTCGAACCAGCGACCTTCTTGCTGTGAGGCGACAGCACTACCTACTACGCCACCGTGTCACCCTGTTTTAAATGTTATAGCATATAATTCAATTAACGTCATTGCGTCACGTCACCGTGCTGTCTGAATTTCCTCTGGAGTTTTATGAAATTTCAGGTAATTAATTTTTAATCTGTTGACTTTAACTGCAGTTTGGCTCTTTCACTTTAATTCGGGAACATTTCATGCATGCCCCCCGTGGCAAACGAGATATTGTATGCAACTATGAACTGCTGGAAAGGTGTTGTTTAAATGGAAAACAACATGGAAAGCGAGTCCTTCTCTGACTCGGTAGGTGCACAGAGTGTTAAACGTGTGTGTGTGTGGACTATCCTGTCGCAAAACGCGGCGAAAAGTCCTACATGACGGGAATTGTTTGATTAAGGTGTTTATATGTCTGGTCTGTACTGCACTTCAATAATGCCATTAAAATTGGCATACTCCACATGTCTTAATTCGGTTTCTCGTTAGTTGGATTATGACCTCAAAAATCACTGTTTACATAGTGGACTCCTAACCAGAGTATTGTCTTAACCTGTTACCCAGCACTCACTTTTGGGGATATACACCTACCTAACTTTAAATAGTAACAGTTTCCTACTCTAGTAAGATACAAACACAAACTAGGGATCATTGGAAAGAAGACTTTAGGCTTTACTGTAGTAAAAGGGGAAGCTTCATGGTCAAAAATATAAAAAGTTATACATTATGAAGTCATAAGAAAAAAAAAGTATTGTTCAATATTTGTTTTTTTTCATATACAAGCACAGGAAAACATTAATGTAATGCCCTAGCAAAAAAATATGACTTGAAAGCCAAGTGTGTCATGAGTTTATATTTCAAATTTGATGAAGATAGCATGCAAAATGAGATTTCTGTAAAAGGTTTTTTGAGGCTATATCGGTGTCCTTCTTTCCCTTAACGTCAGAGGCATTTTTTCAAAACCGACCTTCCCAAACGAAAACATTAACAGTTGCTGAATACGGTGACAAAAACGAATAACGATCCATAATCCATACTATTGTGTCAGTGGACTAAATGTGCTCGATGGGATGCTTTCTGTGGACTCTTACCTTTCGAAATAAACCATGAAAAACAGCAATGAATGCTTGTGTTGTTATTGCGATGATATTCACTCCATCTAATAAGCGTTTTCTGTAAAACTTACACAAACTTAGCAAATACATTCTTTATAAGCTTCCCATTGAAAATCATCTAGCTGCAATGGCTGCTTGAGGGTTGTAGCTTTAGACTGATGTATAGTTTGTCAAGACTACTCGTTTTCTTTTTGATGTAATCTATTCATAAACACCTCAAGCGCCTCAGTGCGTCCGCGTCGGGGTGCTGGCTAAAGGGTTAATCGCATTAAAATCGAATTATTGGTGTCCATGTAAACGTACTCACTGTTTCAAATGAAAAACCTCAAAACAGCTCTTTGTAAAGTAAATAAAATCTTTTTAGATGCTTTACTCAAAATCTATTTTTAAATGTAATAATAATGTTTTTTTTTCTCCCAAGTGCTGTTTTGAACCCCATTTGCATTTATTGTTTGAACAAAAACTAGTGTTTTTTTATTTGACAGAAGACATTTATTTGTATCCCACAGATGAAAGAAAGGGTTGAATGAGTTTTACAATCCACATGACTGACGGTTTTTCAGATTATCTGCGTTTTACAATCTACGCGATTTTTATAACACTCTTCCCGAATGACAGCAACTGTTTCTTTTTGTTTATCCTTTATGAACTTTATGAGAAGCATCTCCGAATCTGATTAGGTTTTGATTGAAGTCATTAAGAAACATATGCTGTGAAAGAGCAATGGCGTTTTTTTAGTAAAGATATTTCAGGGTTAACAACATCCAGAAATTCTCATTTCATCTTCTACAGATCTGATGATGTATAACCTTCAGGCATGTCTCAGTGACTCTCACTTTGTCAAAACTGCACTCACATTGTTTGACATTTCTCATTCGCAGTAACGTTCATGCTTATATTCCGCAGGATGACATCAGGTTTCCAGCAAACGGACACTTCTCCACCCGTATCAGAGCTGTAAACTTATAAACCAGCAGTACATGATGAACAGTCAATGCAAACGGGTGAGCAAAGCCATTTAATGAAAAGAGGGCAAGATAGAGAAATGTACATAATCGAAGACTGCCAATATTAAAACTGCTCTAAAATATCATCAGCATTGTAAAAATGACTTCTCTGCTTTGTACTGTGTATCTTGAAGCAACATTGGGAGGAATTGTGCTTGTCAGGCCTGCTTTTTAAACCATGGAGAGATCGGTGTAACTGTGCCTTTTAACATTTGTACAGTAAAATCACCACTCTATATCATTCTAAAATGGCCATTATAATGTGGCACGTTGTTCATGGTATTTAGTGTATATCGCTTATTGTATAATCCTGATAGGGAGATGTCATTTGTAATAAATAATAATATATTTTAAAAACAATATTTTTTGGTCAATCTTAAGTAAATGCAATGAATTATTAGAAATTCATTGAGAGGGATACCTAAAAATGTCCTTCATGTTAGGAACAAATGAATGGAACGCTTTGATCAAATATGATAAAAATAATCAAGATGTTAAACCCTTTAGAATACTTTGTAATTGGGTTCTAGTTTTAGAGACTTTTTGACCCCAAAATACAACTAACTTTAACAATTCTCTATGTTAAGAATGTTTCTGGCCACTGTTCACTTTAACAGTGTGTTGTTACAAGATGGACACACTTACAATAATTAGTTTTGCAGCAAATCAAAGCTTTGTATTTGTGTTTTATCCAATGAGAGAGTGAGTGAGTTTGGGCTTTGTGTTTCCTCAAATGTGTACCCCTGTGAAACAGAAGGTCATGTTTGAACAATTATCTGTTCCCGGTTATGCAGGTGTGCTAAAACTATTAAAATATTAAAATATCAATGGAAATAAAAAAACTAGAAATAGAATAATAATAATAATACAAAAATAATGATTAGCTCATACAAAACCATAAGGTGTCAATAATTGTGGCACACATTGATTATTTATTTTTACTTATATATTATATTATAACTTATAAAACTGCTTTGTTTGCAGTTGTTTGCTCAATTAGAGCTGTTTTTTTGTTGATATTTTGACTAAAAAACATATTTTCAAGGCATTGTTTTTTACCAAACGTGTCAATATTAAAAGGACATCAAAGTTAAAGAGCAATATAAGTTATAAATAAAACAGAAAATGTACATAAATTAAAAAGATAAATAAATAAACAAAAAAACAACCAATAAACCATTCATAATAAGCCTTTTGTTCATCGTCAAAATAGCTGACACATAGGGAAAAAATTCAATGCTACTCATCTTTATTTCTAAAGTGTTTTTACAATGTAGATTTTCTCAAAGCAGTTTAACATAGATGACTATGGTAAATTGAAATTGTCAGTCCAGTTTTCAGAGAAAAAAAAAACATGATTGTTTAATATTCTATACAAAACAACTTATATTTGCTTAAGGGGGTTTTATTTAACTAAATTCCCTTTTATAAGGGGTTTAAACGCAGCCGTGTGGCAACAATGTGAGAAAATAACCAGCCTCTAATGATAAAAAAATAATTAATTATATGTTCTGTAATCACACTTTCTAAAAACACTTTGCAGATTGACATTCTCCATTTGCACATGTCATCAGAGGGGGAAAGCCCTGCCCATTAGTGACGACTCTCCCTCATTAGCATAAACAGCCCTAAGTGAGAAGCAACCGTCCTCCATTAGAGTTTTTCCATCGTACTAACGTTTCACACGTCTTCTCAGAAGAGGGCTGGGAGCACAGTCTCATTTGAATTTTAAGTGACAGTCACCAAAACAGCAGAATTAGGATCACAGCCTAAAAGTGTCAGTTTCAAAGAGTTATAAAACAATGTGTGCGATATTTTGAGCTGAAACTTCACATACAGACTCTAGGAACAGAGACCTATTTTACATGTTGTAAAAAGGGCCATATTAGGTCCCCTTTAAAGTTTAAAAGGCCTGTATTTATACCAAACACATCACAATTTTAAGGCAATAATATTTCAATGGGGCGGCATGGTTGTTGGCACTGTCACCTCACAGCAGGAAGGTCGTTGGTTTGAGTCTCGGCTGGGCCAGTTGGCATTTCTATGTGGAGTTTGCATGTTCTCCCAGTGTTTGCATGGTGCTTCGGTTTCCCCCACAGTGCAAAGACTAAATAAACTAAATTGTCTGTAGTGTGTGTATATATACACGTGTGTATGGGTGGTTCCCAATAATGGGTTGCAGCTGAAAGGCTGCGTAAAACATATGCTGGAATAGTTGACGGTTCATTCCACTGTGATGACCTCTGCAATAGAGACTAAGCCGAAGGAAAATAGTTAAATGAATGAATATTTTAACCTTTAATGGCGACACAAAAGCCACCACACTGCCATCATTGACCGTATCTGGCATTATCAGGTCAGTATACACTCACCAGGGAACATTTTGCTCATTTCTAAAGGACTGGCTCTATTATATGTGTTCAGTGTTTTGACTGTGTTTCTAGGGAGAGTTACTTTGATTAAAGGATCCGGAAAGAATTTGACTTTAAACCCAGTCTGTCGTCTGATTGGTGACGGTTTGTATCCAAAGAGAATATCGAAGCCAGTGTTTGTTATGCTAAATGTGAATCTTATCAGATTAACATCTGAAATTCACTGTGCAAATATTTCTCTTCTGGATCATTTTCATTTCTCAGTTGGACTCGCTGTAACGTTGGGGAAGCTGGGGATTTTAGTGCGTTTGTGATGAGTGATACATACCTGATTCATTCAACCTGAAGACCACCAAATGATTATTACCAGAGCGGTCTTAGTTTAGTGTTGTTTACGTGTTGTAATAGTTTGTGCATGGATTTAAATAACGTTTTATTATTATTCAGATCTAATTTTAAGGGTTTTTTTGTCACTTTTTGCACTCATCATTTGTCTTTTTATTTATGTTTCAGCTAAGTCCTAGTTTTAGTTTAGTTTGTTTGTATTAGCTTTGTTTAAATTAGTGTTATTTGACATTATATTTATTTTACACTTACTTACTTACTTACTTATTTTAACTTGCTTAAAGTGTCACATTAACTTTTTAATTATTTTTATTTAATTTTTTCCAATTGTTCTCCAGCATGCTGGTCCAAATTAATATCAGAAAAAAAGAACAATGAATAATTATATTAAAAAAAGAATAATTATCTGTTCTACAAATCATTTGTCCTATGTCAAAAATAAAATAAAATATGGGTGTCATGGTGGCGCAGTGGATAGCATGATCGCCTCACAGCAAAAAGGTTGCTGGTTCGAGCCTGGGCTGGGTCAGTTTTCATTTCTGTGTGGAGTTCTCGCATGTTCGCATGGGTTTCCTCCGGGTGCTCCGGAGCCCAAAGACATGGTATAGGTGAATTGGGTAAGCTAAATTGTCCATAGTGTATGTGTGTGAATGAGTGTGTATGAATGTTGTGTGTGACTGTGAATGCGAGACTGCATGTGTGTTTTCCAGTACTGGGTTGCGGCTGGAAGGGCATTTGTCGTGTAAAACATGCTGGAATATTTGCCGGATCATTCTACTGTGGTGACCTCTGATAAATAAGGGACTAAGCAGAAGGAAAATGAATGAATGAAGCTTAAAATATCACTAACACATTTAGTTACTATTCTGCTGTGGAGACCCCTGATAAATCAGAGACTAACCAAAGGAAATGGCACCATGGTGGCGCAGTGGGTAGCACATTCGCCTCACAGCATGAAGGTCGCTGGTTTGAGCCCCTGCTGGGAAAGTTGGCATTTGTGTGTGGAGTTTGCATGTTCTCCTCGTGGTTGCGTGGGTTTCCTCCGGGTGCTCCGGTTTCCCCCACAAGTCCAAAGACATGTGTTATAGGTGAATTGGGTTGTCTAAATAGTCCATAGTGTTTGAGTGTGTATGGATGTTTCCCAGAGATGGGTTGCAGCTGGAAGGGGATCCGCTGCGTAAAACATATGCTGGATAAATTGGCGTTCATTCGGCTGTGGTGACCCCAGATTAATAAAGGGATTAAGCCGAAAAGAAAATGAATGAATGAACTGTACTAAACATGTTTAATAAAGATATCTTAGAACGCTTACTCATAAAAAAAAGCTGAATTATTTTGAATATTTATGACATCATCAGTGATTGAAAAACAACGTAATGTAATCAGCCTATTCTGGTATTATTGCAAAACAACTGGAATCAACTGCTCTATTTGATTTATTACCAAGCGCAGTGTAATTCTTTTATAGCAAATCAAACTAGAAAATAAACAAGGGACCAGTGAAGTTATGATTATAAGACTGCGAGATGTTATTTAAATAATGTTTATGACAGCAAACATCACTAAGTGTCCTTCCAGATAATAATAAAGATTCACAATGCAACTACTAACAAACCTAAAAACAATAGTTGATTGTATTATCAACAGAATTTTATTTGACAGATTCTCTGGAGCTCATGTTTCTGCAGGTATTTCTCTTCTCTTTGTCTCCCACTTTCATTTGCAGAAGGGACAGAATGAAAAATGATGGTCAGACGCGGAGAGGACACCGGAGAGACAGTCAGCTAAAAGCAATTTCCTGTCAAAATCTGTCTGTCAGTTACAGTCAGCTGAAGGGCAAGTCCACAATAAATCATTAACATTAAACAGACAACTGGCACTCTGATTAATCCCTTCATCCTCTTCACAGGCACAACCAGAGCACCGGAGTTCTCCAAAATACAAAGAGGGCTTTCTGGAAGATTCAGTGCTGTGTTGTAGATGAAGGGATGGTGTTTAATGCAGGCAGTTCACTTGTGTTAGGAGGAATGAAGGTTGAGGTTGAGTTTTGATTGTAATATAGTTGCACATACAGTATTCTGTTGCATTACATGCTGAGATTGAATAAAGGTGTAAGTATGTGCTCTTCGAAGTGAGAACTATTAAATATGCTGGAGTTTAAGTGAACATTGTTTTCAGACTTGGAAAGGTGATTATAATTTTTTTTTTTTTCTATTCATCATCCTAAATGCTTTGCACTGTAAAACCCAATAAGGTAAGGTAACCTAAACCATTTGAGGTAACCGATTGCAACAAACCACTTAAGTTCAAAAACTAATCCTAATGAGTACTGTGAACTTATTCCATTTGAGTAAACAAAGCAATTTGAGCACAGTAAAACCCAATAAATGAAGAGAACTCAAACCAACTGAGTACTGTAAAACCCAATTCAAGAGTTCACACTTAGCTGATGATTGATAATAAAGCTATTTTGGCATGCTGTCCCGGGAGAGAGCCCTGAGCTCATAAGATCCTCGAGCCCGGGGCTCCCTCCCATTTGCAGGGCCAGAGGGGAGTTTGAGCTTGGGTAACTTTCTGTAAGGGCGCCACAGTGGGGTAGTGAGTAGCACGTTCACAGCAAGAAGGACGCTGGTTCGAGCCCCGGCTGGGTCAGTTGGCATTTCTGTGGTGGAGTTTGCATGTTCTCCCCGTGGTTGCATGGGGTTCCTCCGGGTGCTCCGGTTTCCCCCACAAGTCCAAAGACATGTGGTATAGGTGAATTGGGTAGGCTAAATTGTCCGTAGTGTATGAGTGTGCATTAGTGTTTATGTATGTTTCCCAGAGATGGGTTGCAGCTGGAAGGGCATCCGCTGCGTAAAAAACATACTGCATTAGTTGGCGGATCACTCCACTGTGGCGACCCCGGATTAATAAAGGGACTAAGCCGACAAGAAAATGAATGAATGAATGAACTTTCTGTAAATTTAGTATTAACACTTATTTCATTTGATAAAGTTTACTGTTAAGCTTTACAGTGTACGTGGTATTAGAAACTTGTAATTGTAATTTTGGAAAACACATTGGATGTTTTTATAATTTCATTTTAAATTATTCACCAAACACTTGTCCAAACTAATGTCAGACAAAAGTAATAGAAAATAAATATTAATATGTGTTTGTTTAACTAGATTTTTTAAAATTGTATTTCCATTTTCAATTGTTTACCATAATGCTTTTTCAAAGTAATGTCAGAAAAAAAACATTGACATGATGGGGGACAGTGGGTAGCACGATTGACTTACAGCAAGAAGGTCGCTGGTTCGAGCCTCTCTTG
>CAIGQQ010007205.1:2919561-2938044 GCA_903798035.1 Danio albolineatus | reverse complement strand
CCAAAGCTTTTGTCCTTTGCAAGCCCAGCTAAACACTAATTTCATTTAATTTCATTTCATTTTTTTTATCTTATTTTATTTTATTTGAATGGGGAATATAAAAATGCTCTGTATATTGCATAGGCTAATGTACAAATATATATGTATATACAAGTTGCAACTAGAGAGTTCAGGTATGTTTTAACATGCAGTTATGTTTTAAATTTTCATATAGAATAAAAATGCTGTCTGCCTAAGCAGCTTCAGTGTTTTTGAGACAACATAATCTGAAATCTGCCCTCTGTGTGTGTGTGTGTGTGTGTGTGTGTGTTTGAATGAGAAACTTCACAGGCACTTGAATTCCTTTGTCCGATCCCCAGCCTCTAAGGTCTATAATGAGAGAGAATAAACACAACTTTATCACCAGAGAGGATTTAACCAGACAAGCGCAGGAGGAGAGCTTAGAACTGTTTCAAGAACAAGAGGTGTTTAATTTTTCAGCTGATAATCATCCACCCATTTAGCATATGTCATGCAGCCCGCTAATCATCAATCACCTTTTAATGAACTGCACCGCATTTCCTGTACTATTCAATTGTCATTTGTTTCAGAAAAAATCTTTTTTTAATGGCCATCCCTTTATTGTTGATGTGACTCGTCTGGTAATTATCTGTGTATATACAGATATACATCAAATAAATATACATCAGAGATCAAAATTAGAAAACTGTTTTAAAAATATTAGATTTTTTTAAAAGGGGGCCTATTCTGCCTTTTTACAAGATGCAAGTCTCTAATGTCCCCGTAGTTTCAATTTAAAACACCCAACTGAAAAAAAAAGAAGAAAAAAACAGCCTGGTTTTGGCCATTTCCAGGCTGGTCTGCAGTCAATCCAGTACTGAAACCACACAAATAATGTTTTATAACTCTTTAAAAATGCCCATTTTAGGCTTTAATACTAATTGTGCCAATTTGGTGACTGTCGCTTTAAATTTAAATGAGATTGTGCTCTTTTCAAAAGAGGGCGGAGCTACAAATGCCTATGTGTCAGCATAGTGGCAGATTCAAAAACAAGACTGACAAGAGTTAGTTAAGAGTGAGACACTCGGTCTGCCTCATCCGCATCACCAGAGGGAACATTGACCAGAATACTGACACATACAGACTCGAACTATGTTACCCAACAGCCCAGTGATTTCAGTGCCAGCTGATATCTATCACACACACTATAAATATCCTTATCAGTCTATGCGAAGTATTGACTTGCCCTGTTACTATACCATGCTAGTATTATAAAATAATCAACGCGCCTCAACAAAAAGCATCTTTTCAAATCCTTAAATATCGAGATGCAGATTCTTATGCCGAGTTCAGACTGCATGATTTTAGCCCCGATTTTGACTCGACGACAGGTTTTGAGAAATCGCCGACAAATGCCTGAAATCACAGGCAAATCAGTGCTCGTTCACGCGAGTGACAATCACATAATAGGAACTATCAAAGACGCGATCTGAGAGAATCGCAGATAAGTCGCAAATGCCCGGGAAATATTTGGCATGCTGAATATCTGGAGCTGTCGCCGATTCAAATCATGCCGTGTGAAATGTGTTTTGACTGAAAATAATATCGGCGATCGCCTACAGCCAATGAAAGAGCAGCATCCACTAGTCTGGGTACCTGCAGGCCAGCGGGAGGTTGAGGGAGAAGTTAAAAGCATTCATTTTCAGTTTATTCGGACCCAAGAAATGGAGGGAAAATTTGTGTACATTTGGCATGAGCTCCCGTGTCTGTTTGACTTGTCATGTTAGCAATATCACAACCCAGCCCGTTCAAAAAATAAAAAAGTTGAGGAGAAATTACTAATTCCCTTCAAAGCCAGCTGAGCAAATATGGACATTTCTACCCCATTAAAGGCTTCTTTCTTATTATGTAGTTAATAACAAAAGACTCTGTTTCCTCCAGGTGCTCCGGTTCACCCCCAAGTCTAAAGACATGCAGTACAGGTGAATTGGGTGTGTGAATGAATGTGAATGGATGTTTCCCAGAGATGGGTTGCAGCTGGAAGGGCATCCGCCGCGTAAAACATATGCTGGATAAGTTAGCGGTTCATTCCGCTGTGGTGACCCCTGATTAATAAAGGGACTAAGCCGAAAAGAAAATAAATGAATAAATGAATGATTGAATGAATGAAGTTGATGAAAGAAAGATCACTGTCCTAAAACATATTTCAAAATCATAAAGAATTCAGAAAAATAGAAACATGAATACGGGCGCCACGGTGGCCGAGTGGTTAGCACATTCGCCTCACAGCAAGAAGGTCGCTGGTTCGATCCCCGGCTGGGCCAGTTGGCATTTCTGTGTGGAGTTTGCATGTTCTCCCCGTGGTTGCGTGGGTTTCCTCCGGGTGCTCCGGTTTCCCCCACAGTCCAAAGACATGCGGTACAGGTGAATTGGGTAAGCTAAATTGTCCGTAGTGTATGTGTGTGAATGAGAATGTATGGATGTGTTTCCCAGAGATGGGTTGTGGCTGGAAGGGCATCCGCTGCGTGGAACAAATGCTGAATAAGTTGGCGGTTCATTCCGCTGTGGCGACCCTGGATTGATAAAGGGACTAAGCCGAAAAGAAAATGAAAGAAGAAAGAAACATGAATACAGAAAACTGCTAATTTACAGATATTTTTACAGTGTGTACCTGGGTTTGACTTGAGTTGTTCTCTATTAAGGTTGTTAATAGAGACAAATCTTGTGTCCCTATAATTCAAACAGGGTTTTTTGAAATGTAAAATTTGCCACAGGTTTCCTGTGAGGGTTGTATAGAGGTAGGGCCATATTATTATCCTACTTCACAGTGTTAAATACATTAAACCTATAGAGTGTCCCTGTAAACCATGTATACAATAGTGTGTGCGTTTTGACTGTTCACGTGAGAGCTCAAGGAGAACAGCTAGGCTTACATGTATTGAGATTAATTAGACATTGTGGTCTTCCGATGTCCTTCAAGAGGACGTCTTGTGTCTCTATAGCGCTGTCTGTTTACTGAAGAAGAATGAGCCATTTGGTCCCACAAAATAAAAAATGAGGGCTTATTGTTTCTCTCTCCCCTACCCCGCACACTAGAGCAAAAACAATTAGGCATGATTGAATAATTAGAGAGGGGCAGAGAGATGAGAAAAATCTGTCCGCATTCCTTTACCCATGTGCTGACATTTTTGTCTCCAGCCAAAGGTCAGATACTAATAAAAAAATGTGCACTGACCTTCTGATGCGTCCAAAGAACCGTATGGCACCATAGTAATCGTATCCACTTTATGGCGTCCAGACCCGCGGAGGAGCAACAGAGGCTTTTAAAAAGCTGAAATCCCCCTCCTCTCCACGCCGGCCCATATGGCGCTCCTTCAGTTTTATTTGCCTGCTCACTTCTTGATATATGAGAGGTATTAAACGTGACACCTGTGCTGAATGAGTAGTCCTCCATGGTGACGTTTAACCAAAGTTTAACCACATTTCGGGTTTATTCCCTGTTGTTGTTTATAGCTGGCGTGAGGCAGAGATTACCTTGAGGTTTAAGCCCACCCATGCAGAACAAAATCTGCTCGTTGGTCACGTCTTTCAGTCCAAACTAAACTATGACCTTCCAGCAGTAATTATTAGCAAAAACAAAGGAGAATAAAGACCCTTATGAGACGTTTCTTCTAAAATAGGAACCTAAAATGGTTTTACTCTATGGTGTTGGTTTTTATAAATTCATTAAAGTGATGGTTCACCCAAAATAATTTAATATTTCTTAATTTTACACCATTTGGTTCTTGGTGATACATAAAATGTAAGTCAGTGACTACTAGTAGTTTTAGTATAACAAATATGTACAGTCAAAACTAAGTTAATATCTGTGGCTTCCAATGATTTATTGAGGCCTTATAAAGCCAAGCAGTCAATCAGGTCAAAAAACTGGTTCCAGATTCACTAACATAGTCTTAAGAAATTAGTTAAGAAATGTCTTAACATCAATTTTTGAGACGATAAATTCTATAAAGATCTTAAATTTGTTCTTAAATTCGTCTTATATATCTACATTTGATCTGTGTCACTTTATTATTGTGCTGTTATTAAGAGAGCAGCCACATCCCAGTTGAGTTTTTGAATATAAAGCATAATGTGTAATGACATTAACCGTCAAAAAGACAATTTAATTGCAGGAAAGGAAGAACTACCCTGAAAATTAGACTACAAATTTAAAATAGACTAAAATACTTCACTAAAGAGTTGTTGACACTCTCATAGTTTTTCTGTCTAAAACACAAACATCCAAGTGTGCTAGTTTAAATAAATAAAATATTGCAGTAATTACACTATATATGTTATACGTTTTATAATTTTGTAATGTTTAATATTTAATTGTTTCCCAGAGATGGGTTGTGGCTGGAAGGGCATCCGCTGCATAAAACAAATGCTGGATAAGTTGGCGGTTCATTCCGCTGTGGCGACCCCGGATTAATAAAGGGACTAAGCCGAAAAGAAAATGAATGAATGAATGAATAATATTTAATTGGGAATTCATTGTGCTTTGGCGACCTCTGATAAATAAGCAAAACGTTTTGATTTCTAAAGAAATTATTGTTTTTGTTGTCTTCAAATATTAAACACCTACTCACTTTGAGTGTGTTTTGAGCCTGGTTTCTCTCTCTTTTTTTTTCATTGTTGTCAATTGGTGAGGTTTGCTCCTCTACACTGTCTCCAATGGCTTGCTTGGTTTGGAACTTGTAGAGCTGTGCATCGATGAATTTGCTCTTCAGTGTTTGTGACTTTCAGTTGTGACATTTAAACTGCACTGAACTGAACTAAACTGAACTTCAACACTGAAAACTGGACTGCCAGTTTCAGTTTGATAGAACTTCTATGTTAATCTGCTTTGACAGTCTACATTTTAAAAGGGCTATAGACATAAAAAAAACTCCAATTGAATTGCATTGATTGTATAATATTTGAAAACAACAACAAGAATTCATATAGAAATCAAAACCATTGTGGATCAACAACTAGTTGTCAGTTATCTTATTTGAGATATTTTTTTTTATTTAGTTTTTTTTTAAGAATTTGAATTATTATTGGGTTTTGACCTCAAAGCAAGAAGGTCGCTGGTTCAAGTCCAGGCTAGGCCAGTTGGTGTTTCTATGTGGAGTTTGCATGTTCTTCCCTTGTTGGCGTGGGTTTTCTCTGGGTGCTCCTATTTCACCCACAATCCAAAGACGTATAGGTGAATGGAATAAGCTCAATCGGCCCTAGTGTATGTGAGAGTGTGTATGGGTATTTCCCAGTAATGGATTGCAGCTGGACGGGCATCTGCTGGAAGGGCATCTGCTGTGTAAAACTGCTGGATAAGTTGGCGGTTCATTACACTATGGCAACTCCTGATAAATAAAGGGACTAAGCTGACGGAAAAAGAATGAATGAGTGAATGACAGTTAAAAAGGAATTTGTGTGTGTGTGTGTGTGCTTGAGAATCTGGCCCCTGAACATTATTTATAACATTATTACCTTCAATCTTCATCCTTGGCAAACAGCATCAGATGGCATGTGTGTTTTTCCACTCTTAAATACATTTTAACTATACTACTTTACATTTTTGTGGAAATTGTAAATAGAAAAATTGTTAAACTGCTGCGTTTATTTGAAATATAATTTTTTTTTGATGATATAAATATCTTTACTGTCATATTTGATCAGTTTAATGCATAATTAGAAGAAAAAATCTTGCCACAAACTTTTGAATAGTAATGTGTATATATATATATATATGTACATATATATATATATATATATATATGTATATTTTAATGTATATTTTATATTTTAAGTCCACATTCATTCATTCATTCATTCATTCATTCAATTTTCTTCAGCTTAGTCGCTTATTTATCAGGGCTCACCACAGCAGAATGAACTGCCAACTATTCCATATGTTTTACGCAGAGGATGCCCTTTCAGCCGCAACCCAGTACTAGGAAACACCCATACACTCTCACATTCACACACACACTCATACACTACAGCCAATTTCAAGAGTTCACACTGAGCTTATGATTGATAATAAAGTGTGTTTGGCATGCTGTCCCGGGAGAGAGCCCTGAGCTCAGAATATCCTCAAACCTGGGGCTCCCACCCGTTTTAAGGGCGAGAGGGGAGTTTGAGCTCAGGTAGGGAACTTTAGAACTTCCTGCTTGTGAACTGCTGAGAAATAGCTGTCTAAGAGTTTGTCTTAAGATGCTTTGAAGTAGTCAATTTACTTATGGTGTATGTCTTTAGACGGTGGGAAGACACCGGGAAACCCACGCAAGCAGGGGGAGAACATGCAAGCTCCGCACAGAAACGCCGACTGGCTCGAAGAGGGGTTAAATCAGTGGCATTCTTGCTGTGAGGTGACAGTGCTAACCACTGGGCCGCCGTGCCGTCATTTCAGGAGAAGGGGAGAAGTAGGGGTGGAAGGGGGGATTCTTCAAGACGAAGATGACTGAAGTGGAAAACTCTGGTTATAGTGAGTCAGTATTCATCTGATTGGTGCAATATGCGGAGCTGATGCTATACCAGCTATGTTCAATCATAAGCACATGATCCTCTTGAAATTAGTTTAGAAATAAGCTGCAGTTCATTCAAGTTCACCTATACCGCATGACTGTGGGGGAAACCGGAGCATCCAGAGGAAACCCATGTGAACATGGGGAGAACATGCAAACTCCACACATGCCAACTGGCCCAGCCAAGACTTAAACCAGAGACCTTCTTGCTGTGTGGTGACAGTGCTAACCACTGAGCCGCCCGTCCACATTAATATATAAAAATACTTAAAAAAAAGATCATACACCATGTTAGCCTTCAAAAAGATTACATAACATGCATGAAAGACTGTATTGATGCTGCCAGTGGCTGAGGCGCTCTCTTTGAACAAGAGACTGATGTAAGAAGCAGTGAATCTCCTGTGGAGTCTCTGACACAGGTCTTCCCCTAGGCCTCTCTTGGATTTCCACAGGAGCTGGAGCTGTCAGAACCCTAAATATGAAGTGTCTCAGTGCCAAAGATGAGTTTCTCACATGGTGCTGTCAACAGAAATCCACTCTCACTCTCTGCAATATCTCCCCCATAGCCTGAACCAAGCCTTTTCTGATATCAGCTTGAATATAAAATTCACCCTGTTCACACACAAACGATTAGCTATACCCCTTTTTAAAAACACCCAAAGATCTCTGCCAGATGCGTGTAGTCTCCGGTTTCCCTGCAAATAATCTCAAGATGAGGGTGGAATCACCTCTTTGTATACCTTCAGCTCTGGCAATGCCATTGGGAATGAAAGCTCCTCCACAATGAGTCTGATAAAACTAGAAAGAAAGCTATTGTTTTCTAGGCCTCTATTACACGAGGCATTGTGTCAGGATGCGCTGAAATGGGGCATAGCGCTTTAGGGTTTGCTTAGGCACTGTGCCACATTCTCAGCCTGCGTCTTAAAAAGCAGTGCACGCTATCAATGTTATTCATTCATTCTCCCATCCTCTTGAAAAGCTTTTAAGGAAGAAGGAAGCCAGTTTGGAAGACAGCCTGCCCGCACAATACTTGGAGGATTCCAGCTCGTCTTTGAAGGAAGGGTTCAGGGGCCAGAGAGGAGGGCTTCCGTTACCATTTTCAACCGCAGCAATGTAAGCTTCTCTGTTTCTCTTTGAGCAGCAACACGTTAACCTTTTAATTAGCTCTCTGATTGGATCGTAGTAGACTCACTTGGATCGATTCTGTGAAGTTGGCTCTTTTTTGAGGGGCCCTGTTGTTGTTGCATAAGCTATTAAAAGACTCAGGTAATTAGAAGAGCAGTAAAGCACTTTGTCGATACTTGGACAAGTACAAAAGAGTTTTGATCAATCTGAGTTTAAACCGCATCAAATAGATTATATTTAATAATTAAAAACATGCAGGGCTCCAGATTAACTTTTGAGAGTATGCCTCTAAATTCTACAGATTGTGGCACCAGACATTTGGTTTGGTAGGGGTGAACATGTAATATTAATAATTTTTAATCAATCTGAGAGATTTTTTGTCAGCGCTTGTGTCAAGCAGGTATAGGGGCCTTTCACATATCTCATCTAAAAGTGTGTGGAAATATTAAGGCTTTCAACATTTTCAATACACTTTGCTCTCGCTCTCTGGTGACGTCTGTCATTGCTAGGCAGCCATCAGCCATTCTCTCAGAGGATGATAAAATGACAAACCATTGTTGCAGTTCTGACACAAGTTTAATTTATGGAGAAACTTAAAAAGCACAGCAGTGTTTGGGTGCTCTGTGTTTTCTGAGGTAATTATTTTGCCGTTATTAAATGTGTATATTCTATACAAAGTGTGAACCTGATTGGCTTGTTCTAATCACATGACTCTCTTTGAGCTCACGGCGTTCTGAAAATCGGAGATGTTTTCAACTGGGTGTGCCTTGAAAACGTGCGCAAGCCACATGCCTCCACTGGAAATAATGAACTTGCGCACACTAAAGACACAATATATGACTGGCCCCATAATTGATCTTCTATTTATGTAAGCTAATCAATATTTATAGATGAAATTAAATCTGTTCATTGAATAAAATGTTAAGACGTTAGTTAATGCTAAATCCAAACTTTGTGTCATTATTTACTCATCGTTTGACTTTGACTATTGACTGTAACCATAATATTGGTTTTATACCATGAAAGTCAATGGCTAGATGATTTATATATATATCATATTGGTTTGGAACCACTTTAGCATAAGACATTTCCTTGAATGTTCATTCATTTTCATTTTGGCTTAGTCCCTTTATTAATATGGGGTTGCCACAGCGGAATGAACCGCCAACTTATCCCGCATATGTTTTACGCAGCGGATGCCCTTTCAGCTGCAATCCATCTCTGGGGAACGTCCATACACACTCATTCACAAATACTGTACACACACACACACACAACGGACAATTTAGCCTACCCAATTTACCTATACCACATGTCTTTGGACTTGTGGGGGAAACCGGAGGACCCGGAGGAAACCCACGCAACCACGGGGAGAACTTGCAAACTCCACTCAGAAATGCCAATTGACCCTGATGAGGCTCAACCAGCGACCTTCTTGCTGTGAGGCGATCGTGCTACCCATTACGCCACCGTGGCGCCTCCTTGAATGTTATACTCCTTAATTGATATGAATTTGTGGATATTTTAGGTAAATAATGACAGAAATGTCATTTAACTGGAACTAACTCTTTAACGTTTATTGAAACCTAACCCAAAACAGTATTAAAATGTTACCCCCCCCCCCCCCCACACACACACACACACACACGCACACAGACACAGAAACACACACACAGACACACACACACACGTTTGTTTTTGTGAAAAGTGGGTACATTACATAGGTTTCCATTCATTTTATACTGTCCAAACCGTATATTATATTGAATGTTTATACAGAATGTAGAATGTTTCTTCTATAGCATAATGCAGAATGTTTCTTCTATAGCATAATTGCAAAAATAATAATAATAATAATAACAAAAGCTTTTGAAGCCTATATTTTTAAGAGTGAACATTCAGATTTCGATCAGTAGTTGGAGGAACTGGAAAAGACCACCTTGTCTGTGGCTTTTTCAGCCACTTTAAGTTGGTTTGTACATCTCCAGGAATGACTGATACCATCACTCAGGGCAAAACCAAAAAATACAAACTTCTGGGCCGTGAGAACAGCATTCCTGGAGCTGGATAAATCAAACCTTGACATGCGGATGACAGACAGAGCTTGTCCAGCATGCGGAAGCTGAATTAGAGGCAAGAAAAATGCACATAACTGCTCTGGCTCCATCTAGCATGCAGCTCCATCCCTCAGGAGCAAAAAGACAGAGTGGATGCAGCCCTTGGAGAGTGATTTCTTATACACTCACACACCACTGATATGGACCTAACAGATACTGTAGCTAAAAAACAAAGCTGATTCAAGGGTTCTATTGCCATCATTCACACCGTTAAAAAAAAAAAAAACTATCAATCATTATTTTTTTTGACAATTGAACATTTTTTTTTACAGTTTGTATATTAAAATATATACAGTAGTTCATGACAATAGTTTATTTATATATCGAAGGTCAGGCATTTTGAACAAGAATTATTCGATGACATATTAAAAGACTGCCTTTAAAGGTCTCAATGCTGCCACAAAATACAAATTGATTGTGAATTTAAATGTTTCTATTTTCCAGCAAACCACCACGTTTTACCCCTTTGTCAACAAGTAGTTGTTAATCATGTTAAATATATCAAAAAAATGTGTGATCTCGACGTCACGCTGGCACAGTGGATAGCACAATCAACTCACAGCAAGAAGGTTGCTGTTTTGAGCCCCAGCTGAATCAGTTGGCATTTCTGTGTGGAGTTTGCATGTTCTCCCCGTGTTCGCATGGGTTTTCTCTGGGTGCTCCGGTTTCCCCCATAGTCCAAAGACATGCGGGTATAGGTGAACTGAATAAGCTAAATTGGCCGTAGTGTACGTGTGTGAATGTGAGAGTGTATGGGTGTTTCCCAGTGTTGGGTTGCGGCTGGTTGACCCATATTTTGACATTTTTACCAAACTTATTTGAAAAAGGAATGTACATACTTTTCATGCATAAAGTGATCTTTCTTTTCCGTTCACTTTTGTCCGTTTCGTTAGATAATCATTGACCCTTACATTGAATAATTCCTAAAAAAAAAAAAAAAAAAGGTCAAACACAGGAGCAAATGGGTACATACAGGTAATCCAAAAGGAAAAGTCAGGTAACTGGAAAATGGTCAGTACAGCTGGCAAAGAATCAATGACGAGAAAACAAAGCACGAATTAAACACAGAAAGACTTGACAGGATTACTCTTCTTGATGTTACAGGGTATAAACCAACAAGACTCAGCCAAGTGTGTGACAAAGTGAGCAGTCTATATACTCTGAGGCTGTTTCTCCATTCCAAGAATGCTGAGAAAGACTTGTGTTCTCGTGAAGACCGGTCTTGCCAGGTCACATCGGAAGAACGAACTCAGGAGACCAGAACGCATCACTGTGTTCTTTCTGACGGTCATGTGACCTTCATGCATTTTTTAAACGGAGAATTATGTAAACATAACCGTATTCATTCAATGATTTATTCCTTTTCCCTTTTTAATATCTTCAAAATGCACAAAACCCTTACAAATAGACTTTGCACAATACAAATAAAAATTTTTAATACGAATTTCAGCAATTAAACACCCTCAATTTGTTTATGCCTTTATTAAGATTTTCATGTTAATGTTTATACTAAACCATTATACTTATTTATATTTATACTTATAATAAACAGCTCACTTCCCACCTCCTTCTTGTGGCACTTCTCGAGTGAGTTTTGCGCTCAAACCTGCATCGGTGCATCCTCCAAATAAAGAACGCATCCGGGAACTTTCACGCTTCCTCCGGTGTAGAGTTTTGGAACTGAACTTTGGCGGTTGATGATGACGTTACAGAAACACAGTAACACAAAGTCAAGTATGAACAACACGAGAAACAGCCTAAGTAATCAGTCCTTGAGCAGCTCCCAGCTGTGTGTGTGTAATCAACAGTGAACCAGAACAGGTGTGTGTGTGCTGTGCATGACAGGATTTGTAGTTTACATGGTGACAGGATTGTAGTCTGGATGACAGTAAATGTTTACCAGAGCCTGGATTGCTGGTGTTTGTTACAGCATTATTGCTGAATAAAAATCTAATTATATTAATTTTTTTAGTAAAAGGATATAAGGTTGACGTTCCAGTAAAAGCCACTACTTTACAGCGCATGCCACACTTTACAATATGTAGACAATTAAAGTACAGGAGTCAGCCATTTCGGTGCACTGATGTCCACAGGTGTCCACCAGGACTCGCTGCCAGCCGTTTATAATTTAAAGGTCACAGCATGTTTCCATTTCTGTTTAAATCAAATTAACCCCACAGCTATTTATAGCAGAACAAGCTGCTAGATCCATAGAGAACAAAACAGAAGAGCACAAAATCTCTTCAATATGTCAATTATGCACAAAAGTGAAATGAAATAGAGATTTTGCTTCAATTTAGCAAGCTAAAATGTCAAAATCTTGGACCTCGCACAAACATTTCTTGCTAAATTCTTCAGATGCCATTTCACGATAATAACACTCTACTATTACTCTATCCAAACATCTTTCAGATTCATTTCTGTTTGTAGGAATTTTAACAGAAGCATCTGAGATGAAGTTAATACTAAAATGAGATGTAACTGGAAGTCCATTTTGTCTCCAGAGCACTGAAAAAGAGTCCTCCTGGGAGGTTTTAAGAAGGGAAAATGAGAAGTATGATCGTAGATGGCGTGCAGATTAATACAGAGACAAAGGAAGAATGAAAGATGCTAATGTTGACCTCAATCCTCAAGACTTCTACCGATGCCAGAAAGCTGCTGTATCACTTCAAAGACTCGTGCAGAAGGGCTTTCTCCAACAATTATCCCTCTTGCTCAACGTCTATCTTTCAGTGTCATCATTGTTATTCAAGCGCAGTCTAGGAATGTGATGGTTTTTGCGGATGAGCGATTTTACTACTGATCAAAGTCTGCCAGAAACATCTGGGCCAGCGTGGCAAAGCTGCCTCCATGGCAAATGGCTTTTGAGGATGTGAAACAATATTTGGACTCTTTCTATCATAGTGTTTTATTTGCCTTTAAAGTGCTTTCGCATAGTTTGAACATTTAAAGGAATAGGTCACCCAATAGTTCTCTCTAAAGAAGAGATGATGGTTATTCATGCTATCTTTAGCTAGGTTATGGATAGTATCTGAATATTAAAACAATCTTCATCAGTAGAGACAATATGAATATAATATATATATATATAGGGAGATCACGTGACGCGTCCATGAGCCTAGACGCACGCTAGAAGAGCTCCGCACATGTAGCCCTTTTTCCTGTAGATTTCTCTCATTAATTCATATTTGGGGTAGTTTTTGTTTCGTTTACACATGTTTTGTAGATGTCACACAGTCGGAAACTCGCTTATCCTTCACCATCATCTTCTCCTATAAAGAAGAAAACTAAATCGTCGACCACGCCAGGCCGAACAAACATGGAGGATAACATGGCGACCACTTTGAGGCGATTTGAGGACATTCTGAAGGCTGAACTTGCAGCAATGCGCACAGAATTTACCTCTCACATGACAACAATTCAAAATATTTGTTCTAAAGTGGAACTCTTAACTGGTGAGCAGAGAGAACAGAAAAAGGTGATTAATGAGCACGTTCGGCGTCTGGATTCTCTCGAGCAACAAATGACTGAACTACAAGACCGCAGCAGACGCAGTAACCTCCGTTTACTAGGGCTACCCGAGGGAGCGGAGAAAGACGACCCAATCGGCTTTCTGAAGCGATCACTACCGACATGGATTCCGTCGCTGGCGAACAAAGAAATAGAGGTTGAGCGCGCACACCGAGTTTATTCCAGAGCCTCGTCCGATCACTCCAAGCCACGACCTTTTCTATTCAAACTGCTACGCTTCAACGACAGAAATCTGATTCTGAATGAAGCGAGACGCCATGGTCCGGTTAAAACAAACAACGGCGCAATACTAAACTTTTTTCCCGATTTCTCCCCCACAACGGCAAAGAAGCGCAGCTCTCTCACTGCAATACGGAAGGAACTGAAAGACGCAGGTCTCCAAACCTTTCTTCTGTATCCAGCTACGCTAAAGATCATCATGAAACACGGCGAAATTAAACATCTATATTCTACGGAGGAAGCTCGCCAGTTCCTGAATTCGCTTTCGGGACTTTCCCCAAGTATGGAAGTGTCGCAAGGGTTGGTTACTGAGTAACTTGACTTAGGACTTTAAAATTCTAAATATGGTCTTTTACTTGTTGTTTGCGCTCACATGCCGATAGAGATGTCGTCATTAATACACAAACTTTAGGTTGCATTTAAAATCCGACATTTTTGTTTTCTTACAAAGCACTTTATTTAATTTTCTTGATAAATAGATGTTATTTTATTTACATATTATTTAACCCCCAAACTTCTCTCCATATGTCTAAATCCAGTTGTTTTGTTCCGTTACGATAGGGCTCATGGCGGTAATTAACACAATTGTATCGTTCAGGTTGTCATGACAAAGTCACTGACTAAAAGCGGGGTGGGCGACAGTCAAGGGTTAGTTCTTACCCTGGACTGTAATAGTTCGTTGGGACGGGTTTTATTTTTGTTACAGTTTTTTTGTAGGTGCGTTAAAAGGGTTAAAGGTAGACTTGACATAATGCAAGTGCAGTGTTTCCATTACATCTTATCCATTCGATTTACTTTGTTGTTTGATAGTTATGACTGAGTTGAACATACTTAGCTGTAATATTAATGGCATTAATGACTCTCATAAGCGCGTAAGTTTTTTGGATTTATTACAGCAAAGAAAAGTTGATGTTGCCTTAGTTCAGGAATCGCATCTAAAAGAGGAGGATATTCATAGGTGTAACAATAAATATTATGAGGTGGTCTCATTTGCTGCATCTGACAATAAAACTAAAGGAGTGTTAATCATTATTAGAAGGAAAATTAACTTATCAATATTAGACAGACAAGGTGATAATGGGGGTAGAATAGCTTACATAAAGACTGTGATTGATAATAGGAAGATAGCTTTTCTTTCAGTTTATGCCCCATGTAGTCCAGACTCAAGTTTTTTTGCAAAATTATCCAGGTATCTTACAGAATTATCAGATTGTGAATTAATAATGGGAGCAGATATGAATACTGTAATGTCCCCCGACCTTGATAGGTCAGTTAATAAAACCTCTTTTTCTCAAACAACTTCTTCTCTACATCTTAAACAGTGCATAAGTTCATTTTCATTAGTGGATATATGGCGATTATTTAATCCATCTAAAAAATCATTTACTTTTTTTTCTGCCCGACACAAATCATATTCACGTATCGACTACATTTTTATTTCGTCTACCATGACTACAATGATACATGATGTTGATATCATCCCCATTTCTTTGTCCGATCACTGTAGTAAATCTGTGAAGCTCTCGTTTAATCAACATCCCCCACGAGCCTCAAGATGGCGCTTCAATACAAACTTATTAAAGGATGAAAAATTTTGTGAGCAATTTAGATTGAAACTACGTGAATTCATTGATATAAATAAAGGCTCAGTAGAGGATCCTCGGCCATTATGGCAAGCGATAAAGGGTTTTGTTAGAAATTTTTCAATTTCATTTGCGTCTTTTCGTCAAAAAAGCAATCGTAAGAAAATTTCTGATTTAGAATCTAATCTACGAACACTAGAACAGATGAACCAGCAATCTTTTTCTGACAGTACAGCAGCTTCAATTGAAATAATTAAAAAGGAATTAAATTTATTATATAGACACAGAGCTGAATTTCTGATTCAAAGGTCCAGACAAAACTATTATTTCCAAGGTAGCAAACCTAGTCACTTATTGGCATTAAGATTACGTAACAGTGAAAAATTTGCTAATATTACTGCAGTGAAATCTCAAAATGGAGATATTTTGACTGATCAGAAGGGCATAAATGATACGTTTCGCTCTTTTTACTGTGACCTATATACTTCTAATTCTAGTTGCGATCCCAGGTCCTACTCCTCCTTCTTATCTACTCTTGATCTTCCGCATCTGTCAGAAACAGATTCTGAGCTGCTAGACAAACCTATATCACTTACTGAGTTAGAATCTGCTATCAAACGCATGAGTAAAGGGAAATCCCCAGGCCTAGATGGCATACCAGTGGAATTATATTTGTATTTTTGGTCTGATCTGGGTCCTTATTTGCTAGATATGTTGCAATATTCAGTTGATCAAGGTTCTTTTCCTCAAAACATGAATGCAGCTATTATATCCTTATTATTAAAAAAAGATAAAGACCCCTTATTATGTTCTAATTACCGCCCACTTTCGTTAATTGGTACAGATCTTAAAATCTATGCAAAACTCCTTGCAAGTCGTCTAGAAGGCCATATGACTAAACTTGTACATCACAACCAAACAGGGTTTATCAAATCCCGCTCTGCTTCAGATAATTTGCGAAGACTTCTTCACATAATCTCCTCAACTGAGAAAAGGAATTCTCCTTCTGCTATACTATCACTGGATGCAATGAAAGCCTTTGACTATTTAGAATGGGATTATTTGTGGGCTGTACTTAGTCATTTAGGTTTTAATTCAAATTTTTAAAAAATGATCAAAATACTGTATGTTAATCCCACAGCCATTATACTCACAGGTCATATATCTTCACAATCTTTTTCTATTAGAAGAGGCACACGTCAAGGGTGTCCTCTCTCTCCACTATTATTTGCTTTATCTTTAGAACCCCTGGCCCAAGCTGTAAGGCAATCAAAATTAATACTTCCCATTTCAATTAGGAATACCTCACATCACATATCATTATTTGCTGATGATGTTTTACTTTTTCTAGATAAACCGGCTCAAACAGTCCCCCACGTTTTAACATTATTCAGTACATTTAGCACCCTATCTGGGTATAAAATTAATTGGTCGAAGTCATCTCTGCTTCCTCTTAACTTTAATGGGGGGTCTACAACAAACTTTGGGTGTATTCCTGTTGTACACTCTTTCAAATATCTTGGTGTAGATATTTATCCATCTCTACAGGATATTGTCTTGAAAAACTATAACAACAACTTAACCAAGGTCACCTCAGATCTGGCAAACTGGACACGCCTCCCTACTTCTCTTCATGCTAGAATGTCTGTAATAAAAATGAATATCCTTCCTCGCATTAATTTTTATTCTTTTATGATTCCTTTATCTCCACCAATTGGATACTGGAAAAAATTAAACTCTGTAATCTCTCATTATATTTGGAGCGGCAAACGGCCTCGAATTAAGTTATCTACTCTACAGCGTAGCAAAACAGATGGAGGCTGGTCATTCCCAAATTTTAAACTGTATGCAGACTCATTTCACCTTCATGCACTATCATCTTGGTTCAATCCTAATGTATCTACGTCATCGCAGGAAATTGAAGAAGCTATTGTTTTCCCACATGATTTAGAATATTTGGTTTTTTCCGGTCTCTCTCTAAGGCAATGTAAACTTCGTTTTGGCCCTATCATCACACATTTCATTTCTACCTGGAGGTCAATAACTAAAAAAATTGAACCAAGCGTGGAGTGGCACAGACACTCACCCTTGTTCCATAATTATAATTTTTTATCAGGAAAAATCCCTTTTCACAATCCACACTGGGAGAAATGCAATGTTAAATCATTAGGCGATATTTATGATGATAAAGGCCTAAAATCATTTCAAGACATTAAGGACAGTTTTAATTTACCAGGAACTTCATTTTTTATGTATCTCCGCATTAGATCTGCGATCCGCGCATATGGCATTCCCTGGGATGCAAAATTGTCTGTACATCCTTTGCGGAAGATAATTACACCCAGTTATGCATCTATTGCCTCTGCTTCACTCATATATGTGTCTCTTCTTAAAATTTCCTACAAACCACTGTCCATTGCTACTATTTGGTCTAAGGATATCAGCGGAGATATTCAATCTTTATTTTCTGACCAAACTTGGGACACTATTTCATCTTCCTCAAAAAATCCAAATCACCAAATGATACATTGGAAACTATTGCATAGACTCTATTTATCTCCTTTAAAGCGATTTCATATGCATTTATCACCTTCCCCAGATTGTAATTTATGTTCACAGAGGACACTTGGCACTTATTTTCATTATTATTGGGAATGTCCTGCACTTCATTCTTTTTGGTCTCAACTGGCTCAAGACACTTCATTTTTGTTAGGTAAAGATGTAGAACTGACCCCAGTATGCTTTTTTCTGAATGATTTTTCTAATATGTCACTCTCAGTACAACAAAAGAACTTACTCTTAGCTGCCCTCACAGCTGCTAAGAAAATGTTGGTTTGCCGCTGGATCCCTCCTCATATTATGAGCAGACGTCAATGGGGCCTATCTTTGCTGGACATTATTTCTATGGAACTTTCAACCGCGCGCATACACGGAGCTCAGTTAAAAACAGTTAAGTCCTGGATTATAGCTTTTGATACTGTCAAATCTTTTGTTTCTACATTCTAATGTAAAGCTTTCTGTTTATATTTATTTTTTGTATTTCATGGTGTAATAGTTTTTATTTGTACTTGCCTAACTCCTACTCTTTATTTGGTTTAACATTATTCTTGTATTCTTCTTTTTTTTTTTTTTTTTTTAATATTTTTTTTTTTAACTTTTTTTTTTTTTTTTTTTTTTTTTTTTAAAAAGTTTTTCTGGGGGGGGGGGGTCGGGATTCGGAGTTGTTTCATGATATGGTCATGTGTTATATGCTTACTATGTTAAACAAAAACTGAAATAATAAAAAACAATTGTTCACAAAAAAAATATAATATATATATATACATATATATATATATATATATATATATATATATA
>CAIGQQ010007205.1:2858539-2895944 GCA_903798035.1 Danio albolineatus | reverse complement strand
ATATATATATATAAACATTTTTTTTCTTTCATTACATTGCAACTACAGAAGACTCAAACTTTATATAAGAAAACTATTAAAACAATTTATTGAATGAAATGCTAATGGTAAAAGTGATCCCAGAATCAAAAATGGTTCAAGTCAGTTAAACTGAAAAATAATGTAGTGTTCCTTTTATAAAAATATTTACCAAAATATGAACAATCTGTTTTTCGTTTTTTTTTTTGTTTAAATCTTCAAATACATTTCTATTGAATAGATGCAACCTAGTGTTACACATTAATATGTAAACTGTTACTTATCAGGCAATGTCCTATCCAGATTTTAATTTGCAATTTTGAGATTTTTAAATACATGTATATTTTTCAATAATATTTAAAAGTGAACAATTAGTTACAATTAGAACCATTCCAACTACATCAATAAACCCTTTGTAACCTCACTCTTTCTTTTTGTCATTAGCCCTTGTGGTTACTACAGCAGCTGCCGGCTTTGCTATGGCTCCAGTGCCCTTTGACCCTGTCGCTTTTTTGATGGCTTCGGTGGGAACGGGTCTTTCGTCCTGTACGGCCAACTCCATCAATCAGGTCAGTCACCCCTTGCACATTCATGAAATAACCGCACACTCAGCAGAACATGACTTGACCAAACGCATCATCTGAGGCCAAGTGACCCGACATTCAGCTGGAACAAGCTAGCATGTGTTAGACCACATTGTTTGTGTGGGTGTATGTAAAGTGGTCCATGTTTATTGTTGAGGATTCTTAGATCTAAAATTGATTGTTCATGTGGTTGCTGTGACTAATTAATCAAGGCAGGCTAATTAATCATCGTACACTATGCATGGTTGTGCTTTGGGCTTACAATGTTTGAGCCCTTTCTCATGTTTTTTTCTCCTTCAGTCACACCTTTTATCTCCATTTTGCTTAATATTCTTTCTAGCTGTAAATAACCTGTCTAAATAATGACAAAAAAAACCCTAATATGGGAACATTATTATTGGGTGTGTTCATGTTTAAAGATTAAAGAATCCAAATTTGCCTAAATAAAATATTGTCTGATATTAAGACCCTTTAGATTAATTTTGCTTTGAGCCTGCACATTTTGTCAAACATTGCCATTATTAGAATTATAAGCATAATGTAGTGTATATATTAATTGTTTTTATATTTATTTTATTGTTATTTCTCTTTTTATTGCAAAGAGATACAATTCTCATCATCAGTGCACATTTGTCACTTTCATTGCTTTTCTAGTTTAAATTCCTTAGTTATGGATAATAGAGGAAACACAAATTTCTTCTTGACAGTAACAACAGCATATCCCTTTTGCATTCTTACTTCATTCATGTGTGCTGGTTTTAATTCTTTTTTTTTTTTAAATCAAGCATTTTTACTGCATTACATCTAGAGCTGCACGATTCATTGTTAAAAGATTGCCATCTCAATACGACCCCCACATGATCTTAATCCAGCATTTCTAGGATTCAGACGCTAATATTTTCAAGATCAGGAGAGAAGCATAAAGGTGTCAAGTCTTTAAATTTCTTTTAAAAATACGTTGCTCAGCCACATAGACATGGTCAGACTCCAAATGGTGTTGAAACAGTCAGTATACTGTATTTATAAGGTATAACTAGGCCCACATGGAATCGGAGCGATTGGAAAGCTGCTGAATTCTGCAGATTTTTAGCCCATCATTGAGTCTATTTATTTACTTGTTTACATGTGTGTACGTTTATATTTATTCTGTTTTTAAATTAATTTCAGTAATATTATTGACTAATATGCAAATGTTCATATGATTTATTTACAATACAGTTTGTAAAGTAATGAAGTCTTTTAGTAGATATATTAAATGAGAAGCAAGTCTTTTTTGTTTGCCAAATAAGTGGGTCTAATTGGATTTGCATTGTAATCATTAAATAAAAAGGTATTATTTTTATTTCATATTAAGTTTTTAGTTACGATACTCCCATAAACATTCATAAATCCGCAGTTTAAAATAAATCTGCACAGAAATAGCAAAAAATGTCTGCAGATTCTGTCTGTCCCTTGGTATAACTCACCCAAAAATGTTATTTCTTGCTTCATTTAATGACGTATTTGTGGCTGCAAAATCACACGTGAGTTTAGCACAAAGAGGACGCGACCAGGACAAATGAAAAAGTCCACCACCCACATGTCTATACAAAATTTAGCGTTTTAACCAACAATAGACTTACACATAGGCCTAATATTATTATTAATATTGTAAATAACAATGATAGTAGTCCACTGATGTTAACTTTAATTTTACATCTGCAGAATTGTGAGAAAATCATGATTTTTGTTCTAAGCAAAAAAAAAAAAAGTTATTCAGATTTGATCCAGAATCGTGCAGCCCTAAATGCATCTTTACAACAATTTGAGTCGTCTTAAAGTATTTAAGGAATTTGGAGGTAAAATGGACAAAACTGGGCTAAAAATAATCATACAGTTCAGTCAAATTAATTAGGTCCTTATATAGTGAATAATAATTATTTTTCTTGTTGAAGCCCAGTGTTACTTAAACAATTCTGAAGAAAGATTTCATAAAAATCACTTCACACACACAAAATCTTCTGACATTCTATTTAATCAATCAGTCATTTTTCTTAACCTGCTTCATTTGACTGAATTGGATTGAGTACTTTTAGAAATGTTTTCCATATTTATTCCACGGTAACTCAATCAATAACCTGGCAGAGTTAAGTTTCCATGATTTTATAAGTAGCTGTGATATCTAAATATTGGATGACCCTGGTTTGGCTAGATGTAATGATTCAGGCCCTTGACAGACCGCACAAATCCAGTTGTAGATGGTTAGAAATGAATTACCCGCTAGTTTTGGTACTTAACCTCGACTCTGCGCGAGCATTCCAGCCAGAGTAATTGCCTACTTGGCGGTCTGTTGATTTTTCTATTGTTTTGCTTGTGTACAGCTAGATGGATGAAGTCTCATTGCAGTTTTGGCTTGACTTCAGTAAGTCCCGCAATGCCCAGCAGAGTTTCATTGTGTGTTACACAAACACTGGACACAAGCACTCGATATGGGCTCTCACAGCGCACTTTGTCATTCGTTTAGAGAGAGGGAGAAAAGAAATCAGCACTTAAGTGAGCCAATTGTAAAGTCTTTTGCATTCCACTCCTGCTGTGTGTCTAAAAAAATACATTAGGCCAGATTAGCAGTGCCGCTCTGATGTTTTTCAGATGAAAGCATTCGGCGAGCAAGAATGAAAAGAAACAGAGAGAGCGGGAGAGACGCAGGTTGTATATGCTGTGCTTTGCTCCATCCGTAATCAGCTTTCTGCTGGAAGTGGAGCATGTTTTGTGCAGTAAGGCTTTTTGTGACTTTTAAGTATTAGCTAAATGAAGACCGTTTCATCACCTCCTACTTTCAATGCATGGAGCTCTTTGACCGAAACCCAGGTGTGGCATGTAATTTGTTGAAGGTCATGTTCACACCGTTTGGTCAAGCCCTGATGGTGGTTTATTTCATCTTTTTGTTTTTTTGTGGTCTCTTTTATGGTGTCTGACTTGTGTATTTACTCATAAATAGGGCCAGACAGTGTCTGCGGGTATTTTTTCCTTTTTTGCACATAATGTTTGTACAAAATATGTGGATTTATGCGGGATGATTTTGGCAGTAAAGTAACTCCAAGCTTAAAACATGAAATAAGAAATTATAAATTAACTTTTAAGCTTGGTAAACAAAGCAAGTCTCTCATGTTATATTTCTACTAAAATACAGAAAAGATTACTTTACAAACTGTAAATATTACAAATAATTGTAAATAAATCATAATCATTTGCATATTAGTTAATATTATTACTAAAATTAATATAAAATGGAATAAGTGTATTTACACACATTTACTTGATGGACTGAAAAATCTGCATGATGTCTGCATGTTTCGATTCTGTGTGGGCTTGCTCATTACTTTGCTCCTTGCATTACCATTTCCAACTGTACTAAAATGCATTCAAGAGAATCTCTTGCGTAAATGTGAAGAAAAAAAAACAAACAAAAAAAAAAATTCTAAAAATGGCATATTTAATATGGTATTGACCTTATTCTGCACATTCCAGTGGGCGCAGCCATTTAAACCTTCGAGACTTCTCATTCGCTACCATTCATTGTCAATTAATCAATTTATTGTTCCTAGTCATTTCTCCCATAGGCGACTGAATCGGAAGTTCAAAAACGAGCGCACTTCGGCGTTGAAAAATACAGTCAATTTGAATTTTGGCAAAAACATTTGAATAATGTTGTTTGCAGTTTGCACTGCGTTCTAGCATTACTAAGTTCTTGTACTATTTCCTGGTTCAGGTCAGAATGTTGGCCGCAGCTGCAACTGTCTGACTGTCTTTTTGGGAAGGCCAGTGAGGAGTCCATTACAGTAATCCACCCTGCTGCTGATAAAAGCATGAACAACATTCTCTAAGTCCTTACTGAAAACAAAGCATCTAATTCTTGCAATGTTTTTGAGATGATAGTATGCTGATTTACTGACTGCTTTGACATGACTACTGAAACTCATGTCTGACTCCAGGATCACACCAACATTCTTGACCTTATTTTTTGTTGTTTGACCCTTAGAGCCCAGGTATGCATTCACCTTGAGAACCTCATCTCTGTTCCCAAATGCATCGACTTCAGTTTTCTCTTTGTTTAACTGAAGAAAGTTTTGGCACATCCAACTGTTAATTTCATCAATGCATTGGCAGAGGGTGTCAATAGGACTGTAGTCATTAGGCAGTAAGGCTATGTAAAAAAAATAAAAATAAAGGTTCGAAACACACACGTTTTCATTTTTGAGTGAGCTATCCTTATAAATAGAAAGTCCATTTATTTGAAACATTATTTCAGTGATTAGACAGACTCTGTACCCTTTTGATCAGCATTCTGAACAGCAGATTGCCCATAATATAATTTATGCTAAATCAGTAAAATGGGGAAAAAAACTTGGATAAGCTTGAAAGGTTTAAATAAATCCTCATTTTGGAAGTTATAAAGATGGTGGAAAAAGTTGATTAGCTATAATTGACGTCTTCGCCCAATTCAAAATCAGAGTTCACCTGGTCTTCAAGTGTATTTGATAATAAAATGAATACATGGTCTTAGAGGCTGAAGAGGTTGAGGTAATGGCCGATACGGCGCGAGTGAAGGCGGACAGATGGGCGCTCTGTAAATTTGTTGCGTTTGATGTACCGTCTTTGAAGTACTAATTGAGCAGGAACAGTGAGGAGGGATGGAGTACTTAGAACAGGTTCATCAATCACGTGTGCTTTTATATGCCAAAAAGCCTGTTGGAACACAGGCGTCAGATGTTAGTTTTATTATTTAAGTGGAACTCTGGTATTTCTGATGCTTACTTCAGTCTGGATGGCCTTGTGACTTCAGCAAGTGTTTCTGAAGGTTCCGTCTGAGGCTAATAGGCTTTCTTTGGCTTCAGAAGACATTTAATCCATACTCTGTGGAGCTGGCTTTCTTGTGGCAAGCGGTTGGCATTTTCACAGAGTCTTCACTCCACACGTTACAGTATGGAAAGAGACGGCGTCTGGCCCCTCTGTCTCGCCTCCTACTCAAAGCTGTCATTGGTTTTGCGTCCGCGGATGTGTACACACAGAGAAACTTGAAGTGTAGTGCGTCACAGTGGCCAGTAAGGGTGTGTGGTACAACCAAAATAAATATCACAGTGTGAGTAATATGACTAAAATCGAATATTTATCTAGGTATAGGTATTTTTGCTGCGTATTCAATACATTGTTAGATGTTGGAGTAAGCATGTGTCATTTTCAATGATTTCATAAGATTTACTTGGACACTGTATTATATATTGAGTTTTATTATAACACACACCATTCATTAATTTTCCTTTGGCTTAGTCTCTATTTCTGAGGTCGCCACAGCGAAATGAACCATCAACTATTCTGGCATATGTTTTATGCAGCGGATGCCCTTTCAGCTGCAACCCAGTACTGGAAAACACACATTCACACTCTACGGCCAATTTAGTTCATTCAATTCATCTATACCATGTCTTTGGACTGTGGAGGAAACCGAAGCACCTGGAGGAAACCCACACCAACACAGGGAGAACATGCAAACTCCACACAGAAATGCCAACCGGCCCAGCTGGGACTCGAACCAGCGACTTCTTGCTGTGAGGTGACAGTACTAACCGCTGAGCCACAATGCCACCTAACAAAAACCAGTTTGTAATGAAGTCAGTCAATGTTTTTTGATTGGATAAACCACTCTTTCAAACACATTTGCATTGTATATCCATATTTTTATAGTTGTTTTTGCATTTAAATGGTATTTAGAATTTGAATTACAGTATAAGAATTAATGGAAGAGATCCTTAAGACCTAGAAATTTAGTGAAGGGTCTTGTTTTTTTTTTAATTCTGTAATTTACAAACTGTTCAAACACTGACAGAAAAAAAATAAAATGAATAAAAAATTAATCAAATGATAAAAAGAAAAGTATGATTAAACATTTTAAAAAATTGAAGAAATTGCTTCGTATAATTCCTTGAAAACAATACAGTCCTCTTCTAATTGTGCAAACATATTGACGGTTAAATGACAGCCTTACCAGCTTCATTCAGTCACATTCATACATCCTAAACAAACCAAAAGATTCCAAAAATAGCTGATGCATTTATAATGACACATACCGACCAAAAGTCACGTGCATGCATCATTTAAATCAGATGAATTAGTGACCCAAGTCCATGGGTTTTAACTAGGGATGTCCCGATCAGGTTTTTTTGCACTCGAGTCAGAGTAATTTGATTTTAAGTATTTACCGAAACCTGATCCGATACTTCTATAATACATAAAAAAAAGAGTGAAGAAACAGATCCGGGATGTTCCTTATTTTTTATGTAATTCACCTTATTTTAACATTCAACAACTGTGTTAACAAACAGAGCACTGTGAGGTAGCTTGAACAATCAAGTAATAAATAACTTAAATTCTTCACTTTTGGACTTTTGTAAAATACCCGGCAGGTAATCCCAAGTTTACATATCTTATAGTTTGCTATGGCAATGTTGTCATCAACTTTATAATACATCCAGACCGCAGACATACCTCCACGTTCTGCTTCAAGCTGCTTTTGTGTTCTACTTTGCTGCCGTTTAACCAATAGAGTCTCTGCAACAAAGTGATGTCATGCCGCACAAGTTGTTGTTCCTTTGTGAAGTCAAGAAAGAGGTCTAACTCTGTCATAACTATAGATGTGTCAAAAAAGAATAATGAGAATATATGTTCGAGTCCTCATTGGGAGGTAACGTCCAATTCTGATCGAGTCTGAAACTGCATGATCAGGTCTGATTACGAAATCAGACCTGGATGTCTAAAATGTTGCATTGGTGCTGCATTTGTTCAAAACATTTACTACTGCAAATTACCATAAAACGGTTATTTTTTTGTTTTGTTTATGTTTTTTATAGCTGTGGTTTAGATTGCAAGGTTTGTAAGAAAATCACACCAGTGGAACCTGATGACAGATTTGTTTACGCTGTACGAATACGGTGTAACAGAGATACTGTATACAGTCTGTCTCTTTGTTCCTGAAGCCTCCAGCACTATTTGAAGTCTTGGAGCTCTGTGTGAATGCAGAAACTGTGACGTGATTGTCATCATATCTTGCACAAAGACAAATTCCTGGTTTTTATCCTTGCTGACACGGTTTTGTGTTACACATGGCCAGCGAAAGCCATTCTGATTTTGTTGCATTTATTTGGTGTGCCGAACACGTGATGCATGCTGTACTTTCTCACCGGCTTTCTTTTTGTGTGTTTTTCATAGTAAAACCGAGAAACTGGTATAACACTGTCATGAATCAGGTGCCATGTGGTCATTGTAGTAGCTCTCTGATCTCTTTCTCCTAGTCCTGACTCATCTTGTGTAATGTGACAGGTCTTAGGCACACCCATACCTGGCGGTAACTGATCCCCGCTCTTAACTCATCCTTATGGTTTTTATAACTCCAGAGAGGGAAATAAAAGAAGAATGACATGCTTAGATGTGCTGCCAGTTTTTTTTTCTTCTTCACCCCATTATAAAACATCCCTGCCACCCCCGTGCGGTTTGCTGTGATCAAAGATGATCCTTTTCAAGCTTGTAGAGTCCACTAAACGTACAACAAACAAATCAAAGTTAAGGTGGATCCTGTTAAGCTTTGCTGTCTGCGGATTGAACATCAAACACCGAGCAGCTGATTTTGGGGGATCTCAAATGCCCATCCGCTTTGTTTACTTGTGTCCGTGAGGAGATTTACTTTGAGGCGAGCAGGACAGGCCTGGGAATCGGTGGCTGTTTCTTTTAGCCTTTGGTTCCTTGGAAGTATTTCCTGAAGTCACATTGCAATTTTGTGGTTTCTTATTTCAGTGTAACCTTGTTTGGAAACTGTCAGGAATGCTGTTAGAAAACCCAGAATCCCTTAACAATGGCCAGCCAGAGTTGATGCTGCATTCCGCGAAGGGACAAAATGGGCAGTTTTATCTCTGTATGTCACGTACGGTTGCATGTTTCATGAGTTTGGATCCTTTCCTTGCGGTTTATTTTTCAAAGGTGCAATGTTGTTTTACACCACTAGTGGCACTAAACAGAACTGCAGTAATAGTTTTTATGTTCACTGCAGAAAAGGTTAGAAATGTTTTTTAACACTAGGAGTGTGCAGTGTTGACATAAAATAATATCTTGATATTTTGTGGGATCTGTTTTCCAATTGATAGTTTTGAAGTGTCGTCACGCCATATATATTAAAATATTACTATCTTTTGCTGACCGCCAAGTTACGTGCTGAGCAGTTTGTCTTTTTTTCACACCTAGGCTGGGCTTCTACAGAAACAACCAGAAAGAAGGAATGGATTTGTGCCAAATAGTGGCATCATTGACCCATAACAATCTATGGTACCTATAACTGACAGTACGTTTGTATGTTTTTTTTTAATTTTTTTTTAATTGAGTTTCTATTCTAATCCGTGGGTTAAGTTTAATTTAAAGTATAATTTCAAATGCAAAGTCAAAGACATTTTACATGCTATAATGCCTTCACCAATGATTAAATCGTTGATCATAAATGTAAACATCGCTGATTTGGAGCTCTGACAGGGTTATGGGGGTTTTAAATGGCTGCTGGTGCAGTATATGGATTACAAATGCCCACAATATACAGTTTGATCATATTTCTGTTTTATTGCTTTTGATATGTGATCCTAATATTTGTAACTTCAATCAATTGGAAATATGACCAGGTTGTGCTGCATTTCTACACTCAATTTATTTATTTTTTGCTCGTTAAAACTAATTTAAAATGAGTTGAAGCAACACAATTCAATTTGTGTTGGTACAACATGAATGAATTGTGTGGAACCCTGCATTTTTTACAGTGTACAGGTAGCAGTGTATGGAACATCATTTTTTAGTCTGCAGGTTTTGGCCACGTGACTGAAAACTATCGATAGTAAACAACATTTTGTTTGCGTGTGTAGTAATTCCTTGGTTTTTTTGGCGATGTCATTGACAAATCTGACTCTAGTGCCAGCATGTGGCTGCAAATTTTTGTCTTAATTAGTGATTTGTTGAATCATTCATGCAAACGATTTGATTTATTCATTTAGAGACAAAGGAAGTGACTGTCTTTATGAATGAATCATTTGAGCATTAACTCAGTTGATTTATTCAAAAAAAGATTGATTCAGGAATGAAACTCTGCAGTCTTCAATTCTTTAGCTCAGGTTTTGTAACCGTCAATTTCATTGGAAATATGTTCTTCAACTTGCATTTTTGTGAAGCCACAAAAACGTACTTCCACATACATTTGACTGCAGTTTCTAGGTAGAATTAATGCTATGATGCAGTATGAAACCAACAACTTTTGTTCCTTTTCACTCTAATGATGTTACAAGGACATATCATTGATGAATAAACCATTAACTTGATGCAATTCTTTTCTCTACACCAAATTAATTCCACAACTTGACAATAACTTGTAATTAAATAGTTTGCCTCACCTAACTAAGTATGGACAACTTTTCTAGCATGATCAGTTTCCTCTGTAGCTCACTTTTTATATGGTGTTATGCTTGTGGTGTTGGTGTTGCATGGTTCCTCAAAAGTAATGTAAAATGAAGGTAAACCTATGTAGTCGCAGTGCTTTTTTTCACTTTGGGGAGCTCCATTGGCTCCCACTCTCTTACCGCATTAAATTCAAAATTCTCCTGCTTGCATTTAAATCCTTAAATGGCCTAGCCCCCTCTTACCTTTGCAACATGCTTGTCCCCTATATTCCTACTCGCTCACTACGCTCCTCTGATTCTGGCCTTCTTGCTGTCCCTCGGTATCGCCTCTCTTCAATGGGGGGCAGATCATTTAGTGTCACTGCACCCAAACTCTGGAACTCTCTACCACATTCACTCCGCTCTGTAAATAATATCTCAAAATTCAAATCATTACTTAAAACTCACTTGTTCTCTGAACGTCACTCTTCTGATTGCTAAACTGACCACTTTTTTTTGACCCAACTGTACTCTTAGGTCTTGTTTTGTATTTCCAGTTTATTTTTGATTCCCTGTATGTTTGCAAACCTAATGTTGTCTCTATCTGTTTACTGTTTCTTTCAATGTCTGCTTGTACTATTTCTTTTGTTACATTATTTGTTAAGTGCCCTTGAGCTCTAGAAAGGCGCTATATAAAATAAAACTTGTTGTTATTATTATTATTGTTATTACTTATGTTTGCTTTTGAAAACACTATTGGTTGAGTTTAGGAAAGGGTTCGCAGTGGTTTGCTGGTCTAGATGATCTGTATGGCAAGATCTGGTTTCTTATGAATGTTTATCAGAAACATACAACAGGATACACCCCAAGTAATATATTTCAGACTCACAAAAAAGGAAAGCACCCTAGTGGATTTGTAATCTGAAACTGCAATGCATTTTATATCTTGTAAAATGTAGACTGAGGCACGTCAAACAATTGTTGTAGGCAAAAAAAAGAAAAAAGAACAATGCTGTTCCTAAAAAATAACTTTTAAGTTCTTGTTTGTTAAATTGTTATATAAAATCAATATCACATTTGGGATCACATGCTGAAATTCTTATTGTCGCATTTAAGCATATGTGCAGAGAGACAACTTACATTTGAGCGGTAGGTATGGGCCGGTATAAAATTCTGATGGTATGATAACCTTGGATAAAAATATCACGGTATGGCGGTATTGTGATTACTGCTCTAAAATATATTCTTTTCAAGTGTCTGGGTTAAAAAATAAAATAAAATAAATTTTGACCGCAAAATATTTTATTTTAAGAAACATTTATAATGTTTTGGGACAGTAAACATGTCAGGCTAAATAATTCAAATGAATCACTGGCTTCTGCTGTCTTCGATAGTTTAAAAAACACAGATTTCATTAGAATTTAAAGTGACATCTTTGGATATCTTTTCTGCTGGAAATACTGTTGTCCTTAAAGTAAATAAAAAATATCTTACACATACCCTAGGAACGGTATAGCAGAAAATGTTGACAGTTTTAAGACCTTGATTTTTCCAAACCGTGCATGGTATACCTTGAAAATAGTTATCGTCCCATGCCTAGTGAGTGGCTACTATTTATTGAGGGTGTGCATGTTGTATTATTTATTAAAATTGTACTTTTGCTTACCTGGATGCTAAAAAGTCTTGCTGAGATTGTAGGTATGTGCTTTATATCTGCTGTTGTGATGATGATGTAGCATTGAGTTCAACCGGAGTTAAACCTTTATGGCCATTTTGTTGATTACTATGAAAACGTTACCCTGAATTCCACTTAATTTGATAATTGACTCAAAAGAGGCTATTTTTCTCAATCTAAATGCTGAAAATCTGCAGTCGGGTGAAGAGGCCACAGCAAAGAAAATACTTCTTGTGCGTCCTCTTGCCAACAAGGACACAGTCACATTTTTCCCACCGCCTCTTTTGCGAGGTGTCAACTCTGTGTTGTTTTTGTAAATCCTGTCCTGGTATTTCGGGGTGGCTTCGTGTCATGTCTTCTGTTGAGATAGACGGCTGTGAGTGTGCGGTGGGTCGGCGGAGGATGGCAGGCACACAAGAGTATGAACAGCGTCTGACAAGCCGAAGCAAAACACACTGAGTTTCCCTGACCTCTTCTCTATGGCTCTCCTCACTTTTTGTTGCCTGTCTCTTTTAGGGATGTGCAAAACTTTTTTTTTGTCAGCTGAATGACTAGTTTAAAACTATATAATTATGCAGATTTAGGGTCAGGTATATATATTGTTTTATAAAAATAGTTTTTATAATAAAAATGCATTTGTATAATAATAAAGTATTACTATCAATGGTAGTAACTAGAGTAATTATAATGTAATGATATATAATTTTAAAATATGCCTGTCACGGTGGTGCAGTGAGTAGCATGATCGCCTCACAGCAAGAAGCTCAGTGGTTTGAGCCTCGACTGGGTCAGTTGGCATTTCTCTGTGGAGTTTGCATGTGCTCTCCGTGTTTGTGTGGGTTTTCTCTGGGTGCTCCGGTTTCCCCCACAAGTCCAAAGAGGTGGTATATGTGAATTGGGTAAGCTAAATTGTTTGTGATGGATGTGTGTGTGAATGAGTGTGTATGGATTTTTCACAGTGTTAGGTTGCAGCTGGAAGGGCATTCGCTGTGTAAAAAATATGCTGGATAAGTTTGTGGTTCATTCTGCTGTGGCGACCCCAGATTAGGGACTAAGCCGAAAAGAAAACGAATGAATGAATTTAATATAATATAATAGAACTTTAAAATGATATAATATAATTTAAAAACAAAATAATGTAATATAATTTTAAAAATGTAGTAAAATATAATGTAATAATGATAAATAATGTAAATATATTTTACTATAAAATATAATAATACATACTAATAAAATCAATATCACTGCATTATTATAAAGTTTCTATGCATTTAATATAGATTTTTTTAACTTTTCAAATAACTTCTAATAAAAAGTGCTCGTTTTTTGAGCTTAAAATTTTAACATGTTCTGTTTGGCACTTGCAGACAGGATCTGCAGACATTTGTTATTCCTATAAAGAATTTCGTAAAAACTGAGAACATGAAAAAAATATAATGTTTTATTTAATGTTTACAATGCAAATCCAGTTAGATCCACTTATAAGCAAAGCACTCATATAATATCTCTACTAAAAGTAGAAAATATTGTATAATAACTGTATTGTAAAAATGATATAAACATTTGAATGTTAGTTAATAATATAACCAAAATGAATTCTAAAAACTAAATATATATTTACTCAAATTTACATGACTGAATAAAGACACTCAATGATTGGCTAAAAAAATGTGCGAAAATATATCTGTGTGTCATAAATTTGTACTTATTCTTCGCGTACGAGCGGAAACAGCCGTTTTAATCTTTTTGGCTCGAGACTTCTGGTCTCATTCACTTCCATTTAATTTTAGGCACTAAAAACAGCTCGTTATGCTGCTTGCTGTTACAATCTGATATTTTCTTATAATATTATTCTACTGTATATATAGTCATGAACCCACTTGTTTTTAGAGCAAGTTTGACCGTTTTTGGCCATTTATTATCCCAAGTCATTTCTCCTATAGGCAACTGAATTGGAAGTTCTAATGCTGTATTCACAACAGATGCTTTTTAAGTTGACTCGCTTCATTTGCGCTTCAAATTCACTTCACAATAGATGCGGATTTGCATCATGGGCTGGGCTCCTGTCTGCCCGGTGACTCTAACTTCATTGCTAATTGGCTAACATGGATTTTATTGAGAGATTAGCGGTGCTTTGTTCTGTTTGAATGCTGAAAAACGGCATAGTTTTGTTCGGAACGATGTCTACTAGATCCTTTCAGAGGTGCACCCAGCTCTGCGAGTTCATCAACTCCTCCAGAAACTATACCTGGATGATGGAAGCTTTCAGCAGTGCTTCAGACTGAGCCGAGCCCAGTTTGATGAGCTGTTGTTCGGTGTCGGCAGCAGGATTTTCCCTCAGGACGCAGGAAGCTTCTGATTGGTTAATAGAGGTGTGAACCTACACTGGTCTCACGGTTCGGTTCGGTTCGGTTACGATTATCATGCTATAGATTCAGTTTAATTCGATATCGGTGCATCACGGTGCATTGACTATGCTTTCCATACACAGTTTTATATTTTCTTCACATCACAACAATTCTTGTATTAAAATGTATAAATATATTTATATACTATTTGTAACGCAATTTTATACAAACTGTCAGATATAAAAACTGTACCTTTAAAAACTCAAGTACATGCACAGAACAACATAACATAATTTATAGCAAATAAACATAAATATCCCGCTCGCTTTCTGAGCCTTATCTAGTGAGTGAGTTCTTACACCCCTATGATTGTTCACGCGCTCAACAGAAAGTGCTGTGATTGGCTCTAATGTTCTGGCACTGTTCACTGATGTAAACACTGATAAACGGCAGCGGCGATCACAGCTGGTACGTGATAGACTCTGCAGACACGCAGTTGTATCTGTATCCAGAAGTATCGCTGTATTCGAAGAAAAATTCTGAAGAAACAATTAATTTTGACACCCCTATTGGTGAATGTGGCACAAATATCCGCTAAAGGTCTATTTTCGACTGGCGCTTGACACTTCATCTGCGTCTGGAGTGAAAGCATCATAAAACAATAGCAAAAACGAGCACACATCCACATTGAAAAATAAGGTCAGTTTGGGTATAACTAAAAGGACCGTAGCACGTACTTGAACTACTAACAGACTAATGATACGTGTCAAGATGGTTAAGAATTAATCTTACACTGAACATCTAATGACATTGTCAATTATGACAACGTTGAAAAGTGAAAATATACTCCAGTCTAAATATACTTGATTCTTTAATCTTCTTAATAATCACATCCCATCTCAGCATCTCAAATTTTGACACGTTAATCACCTTAAAACATCTTAACATGCATTCATACTTCATAGTCCTGGGGTTTCCATGTTATAATGATTCTGGAAATTCCCTACTGATATATAAAAGATCTAAACCTTCAGGAGCTTCTACACCTACTTCTTTCGAAGAGTCTCCAGAGATGTTCAGATGCAAATGTAGAAGCGTGACTCTGAAGCAGCATATTAAATCACACTTTGAAGTCATTTATGGCTTTGTAAAACATTCATTTCAATTGTGCTCTGCGTTTGATCAGGGTTGTAGAAGTGCTCGGCACCCTTGTTTCTGCGTTAAAAATGTTAATTGTAACCACTTCAATAGTTGATTTTCAAAATAATCCCCAAAAAAGTGATTTGATTGGCTTGTCGTTGTGTTTTGCACCCGTTCAGACTGATTCGGTGTTCTCTAATGATGCCTGCTATGAAATTTAAATGCCTGATCTATAAAGAAAAACATCCTGGATTGGGGACGACCTCATGTCATTGGAACAACAAGAACAGGAGTCGTCACAAAGAAAGCAAGTAATCACATCTCCATATCTGACAGCGCACAATGTTTTTCTGCATAGGGGTTCCTGTAGATACGGAGACTGTGAAGACCTGCGCTATCCCACGAGGCTTTGCGTTTTGACTCCAGGCATCTCACTCTTAATCTTGTGCGACGCAGACAGTAGAGTGATTGTCGCCTGCTTGTAGTTTTCATGCATTTTTAAAATCCATATTTGCATGCGTAGAGCGGCTGCTTCAGAAGCAGAGTGCTGTGACTGAGAACTAGACAGAAAATTGCAAGGAAATATTGGAACATAAAACTTTAATAGAATCAAGCAGCTTTGTTTTGATGGTCATCATTAAAATGTCAGTGACTGTTTATGTACATCACTAATCAAATTATTTGCCTTAATCTAAATAAGACAATAACATTATTAAGGTGTTTACATGAGTTGCTTTTTGAATGTTCCTTTAATGATCCCCTTTTAGATATTATAGCACAATGCGATTAACGTCACTGCGTCACGCTATCCACATTTCCTCTGGAGTTTCATGTCATTTTGTGTTTTGTTTTTAATTTGTTGACTTTACAGGGCTCGAAATTAACCTTTTTGCTTGGTAGCACTGGTGCTCCTAACTTTAAAAATGTAGGCGCACCAGACAAAATTTAGTCGCACCCACCAATTATGAACACCATTGCTAAGTTTTATATAAACAGATTTATTGCATTTGAAATCAACACTAATCAAAACTAACAAGCAAAAATATATATATATATATGGTTGCGTGAGGAAAATATGTCTCAACGAAATCCCGTTATCACTAGAAAATACATTTTTATAACATAATTGAGTGACCAAAAGATACATGGGCGGACCGCTCACCGGCCCTGCACGCACTACTTGACATGAATGAATCTGTTAACGTGCTGTGTTCTCACAGGTGATGTCTGATATTGCACAGTTGCTTTTGATATATACATTATTATTTGTATACGTAATTTTAATAGCAATACCGGTCTCTTTATGAGCTGCAATATTAGTTTAATCTTAGTCCATGCAAGGCCTTTTGCGATGGTGTACGTGGTGTTAACTTTTACTTATGGCTGCACAGCTGACAGCATCTAGCGATTAAATGAAGGATTCAACAGAACATCTCGTGCTTAAAATGTGTAGATGTGGCAGACAGTTACCTGAAAATTCCGTCCCACAGACTTTACAGTGAATGCTTTAGTTATTTTCATAGCGAACTTGAAGCCAATGGACAAATGTAGATTGTGGATTAACATTCACCACAATATCAGTAATTAGATGTGCCATTATTTGTTGCTTTAGGTGTTTTCTAAAACAAAATCTGATGGTGTTGTTGTCATTCTCATCTTCAGCGCTTTACATGCTCGCGGTTGTAGCTCTCCTGTCATCTGAAGGCAGAAGGCGTTGACTAAGTGATTGACAGCTGATTTTAACCGATCCATTCGCAAACAGTTCTAGTGCAGTGGGCCAATAAAAAGAGCGCGAAGGCGGGGCAAGCATTGCAGTCTTTGTTTACTGCAGCAAGTTGACATGACAACAGTTTCAAACAGTTCTTGAGCGCTGCCTTTCAAGTGCAAAGATGCGTTCTGCGTGAATGTGTCCTAAGTCTGCGCATGCGGGGAACATTTTGCAGTGAAAACCAGTCACACGCAACAATTTTATGAACTCACACAAATGCTCCCAAATATATTTTGAGGTCGCATAGATTCAATTTCAGGCGCATATGCGACCAAAACGGTCGCAATTTCGAGCCCTGCTTTAACTGCAGTATGGCACTTTCAATTTCATTCAGGAACATTTCATGCATGCTTCCTGTGACAAACGAGATATTGGATGCGAGTATGAACTGCTGAAAGAGTGTTGTTTTAATGGATTTTGATACCGCACGCAGTATGGGGAAAAAAAAAAAAAAACTCCGCATTTCGCGATGCATCATGCAGGTGTCTGTGGACCTTCACTGACTGTAGGTGCAGAGAATAGTGTCAAACAGTCATGTGTGTATGACATAAATGTGGTGGAAATCCTACACAATGGTAATAGTTTAAGATGTTTACATGTCTGTACTGCACTTCAGTAATGCCACTAAAATCGGCATTTTCCACAGGTCTTAACTTGATTTCTGTTTAGTTCGATTATGTTGGATTAGGGTGATCAAAAACGCTGTTTATATGGTACTCTTAATCAAAGTATTGTCTTAATCGCATTAAAATCAGATGATTGGTGTCCATGTAAACATACTCAATGACTTTGTTAGTCATGTTGAAACATCCTAAATAAGAATGCTTTTCTTAGATTTTTTATTTTTATTTCTAGTCACATGAAATATTTTCTAGACAATCAAAAATATTGTCTTATAGAAATAATTGAAAAAGCAATAGTTAAGTGAGCTTTTTTCTTTTTTTTGTAAAACAAGCAAAATAATCTGCCAGTGGGGTTGGCAAAATATTCTTATTTTTTCCTTTTGACATAAGCTTATTTTGCTTACCCCATTGGCAGATTTTTTAAACAAATTGATCAATTCTTGATTTAAGAATATTTAGATATTTAGACTGGAAACAACACATTTTTTTTCTTTTTTTTTGCCGTGTTTCAGTAATTCTTTTCATTGTGTGATGATTTCTAAGCGATAAATGTTTATATGAAAATAAAACAATATTTACTAATACTCTAAAGCGTAAGTGATCATATAAATGTTTTTAGATGTTTAATTATTAAAACTTTCTGACAAACGGGTAAAAACTAGTAGTTTAAATGTTTATATGGCAAGGCAAAAGATCCGAACATAGAACGATTCATTTATTCGACACTGAATCGACTCTTTTCTTATAGTTTTAAACACGGCTCACTTTCAGATGTAAACCTCAGCTGGATGTTTTCATTCACTTAGAGCTGTGTTACACACTGCATGGAAGGTCATTTTCAAAAACCATAATAGGGGCTCTTTAAAAAAAAACTAAATGATTTAAAATGCATATATTGTTAAACTCAGCTGGTGCACCACTGTTCAGATGTCAAAATATGCACTATAAGAGGAACCACATGCACACATAAAAACTGAAGTATATTTTTACTTTTCACTATTTCATCTCTAGCTAAAGTGCATCTCATGTTAGCTGACAGCCCCATTCAAATCTTAATATAGGCCACATGTCTGAAGTTTTGGTCTATCTGTGAGTGTAATCCCTGCCTCTCTTGACCCATCTGTTAAAGCTCTGGCATTCCTGTCAGCTCTTTCTTTCCCTCAGGACCCAGTTGTTACCATTGTTCTTCACATTGGAGCTCTCATGCTGTTTTTCAGAACCTCTGGAAGAACCATACGTTGTAACCAGATGCCCCCTAAGACATCACACCAGTCCGTCTTGTTTTGAAGCACCCCATCCTGCAGTTTTATCTGTTGCCCCATGAGATGCAGTGACAGATGATACATTTTCAAACGGTTGCAAATTCCTCCAGCATGACAGCATTGTGGACTGTAGTTTTACTGCCGCTGCATCCTCAAAGCAAGCCTGACCGGCATTGGAGAAGCTCTTTAAAGATGTCCAGTATTCATTCTAGCCAAATGTTAACACTCCTAAATGTCAATAGCCATGTTTTCGTCCAAAGATGCTAATTAAACTTATACGCAACACTGAAAAATTGGATAAAGCATTTGCGATTGTTTCCGTTCAATGAGTCCAAGTATAAAAAAAAAGCCAAATATCAAAACGAAAAATGGAATTTGCTGGTTAGGGGAAGCCACAAGCCTTTTTTCTTATATGATAAATTACTTGCGGCTCAGAAGATGATGAAACGCAATGACCACGCAGTGGCTTTTGGAGATGTGAGACATTCTTTGGGAGGGCAGACGCTCAAGACAGTTCTGGGAGGCAATAATAGTGAACCACTTTGATGACTGACTTTGGCTGAGCAATTTTAGAATGACCAAAACAACATTTTAGATGTTTAACTATGTGGTCGGTCTGCTGGTTGTCCATTAATGAGGTCTCGTTGCAGCCGTTTTTATCATCACATCATCTGTTAAAACAGAATCACATGACTTTATTGATGTGCATGCTGAAATTTATCCTGTAAATGTGTTTTCGTTGTAGTTTATGCACATTTTATTTTATTGAATGAAAAGTTTGTCCTGCTCAATTGTTGCATTTTCAAAACGAATGCACACCTTGACTTTCCATTAAGCGTTTTATGTGATATTTCCATAGACTGTAAAAGATATAGACATAGTATCCGTGACGTCACCCATAGGTTTATGAAGAACACAAAAGAAGGTACCAGTAGGCGTGGCCAACTGTCGCCATTTTGTTCACTCGTCATCGTACCAACGATGGGATACCAAACAAGGGCAAAGAGGCGGAGCGTGAGCGGAGCTACAGACGCATGCTGGCATTTTGCTTAGACGGGCTTTCAACAGGAGGAATGTGCAAATTACTTCCAAACACTTAAGATATAGTCTGTGTTAGTAAATGCAAGGCTATTTATGAAATTCAGGCATAACACTGTATGACAACGCTTCAGACAAGTGTTCTAGAGCCTACAGCTATAAGTATATAATATCACTCACCTAGGAAACGGAGGCCTCGTGAATGGTTTGTGAGCACAATTAAGTGCACACAGTATGCTGTATTTGATAATTGTAGGAAATAATTCCAAAAGGCAATTGACTGTGTAAAGCCACATGAAACATCACAAAAATATGATGAATATGCCGAAATCAGTGGCTAATCAGTTGGAATCAGCTGAGGCGAAGTGACTGCAACCAGCCAGACCTAGCTGTCACTCAAGTGGCCACGCCCTTAATAATACAGATTTAATATAACTTAATATAAAGGAAACAGATGAGTTATAAAAAAAAAAATTCACCCCCTCACAGTTTCATGAAGGGTAATATTAGTTATATGAACCAAAATCTTTCTTTGTACGAGGCTCTAAAGGCCTTTTTTTCTGCTGTAAAGATTTTTAACAGTGGGCTCAATAGAAATTAGCTCCATATGGAGCCAGGACTAGCAAAATTTCGATGAATTGCAGTTTCAGTTACTTCCGTATTGGCTTCTCAAGGGAGAGCGTGAAGGTTGCCACTTGGATATTCCAAAATGTGCTAAAAAATTTGGATGGAAACTAGGGCTGTGCAATTTGGACAAAATAATCATATTGCGATTTCTTAAACGAATATTGCGATTGTGATTTTATTTGCGATTTTGGCAGCTGTTTTTGCTTTTTCAAATGCGCTACATACACACTTTTTAAATGTATTTAGTGCACAGTGCATAACAAAACATTTCATAATAAAATAACACAGTATTAAGTTTAATAAATAAAACTGTAGTAAAATTGTCTTTAAAACAGACAACATAAATTAAATAAAGATGAACCTCACCTCTAGTTAAACACATACTGTACACAGTAGTACTAACTGTTTGATAAACAAAACTGTATTAAATTGTCCTAAAAACAGACAACATGAAAAAATAAACATTAACTACCCTCAATTCCAGTCATAACAATAAATACAAACTACAGTAAATCAAAAGCACCTATTCGGTTTTCCCGCTCAACTCCGTCGTGCGCGGAGTGAGCTCTGATTGGTTAACATCTTTCTCCCGCTCAGCTCAGCTGTAACTGCCTGGTGTGCTGCGTCAGCTCTGATTGGTTAACATATTAAAATCATATGCACAAGAACGTAAACAAAAATCCAAACAATTTAATAGATAAAATTGCAGCCTTCCCGATTTAGAAATTGCATGTGCTTAAATCGCGTTTTTTTTTTTTTTTTTTTTTGCCGATTTGCGATTAATTGCACAGCCCTAATGGAAGCCTAGCAAATGAGTAATTTCTCAACGATGGACGTCAAGCACCTAGGCTGCAGTTCTGCACAAAAAGTTTGGCTAGAAGATAAATGATTGTGGCCAACTGAGCATGGTTTCTCTTAAGGTTTTTTCCTTCACTTTCGTCAAATGGTGAAGTTTGTTCCTCACTACTGGCTTGCTCGGTTTGGAATTGTGGAGCTGCGTATCGATGGATTTGCTCTTCAGTGTTTGGACTTTCAGCAGTGACATTTAAACTACACTGAACTGAACTAAACTGAACTTCAAAATTCAGTTCTAAAAACTGGACTGACACAGTTTCAATTTACTATAATCTTCTATGTTAAGCTGCTTTGACACAATCTACATTGTAAAAACTCTACAGAAATAAATATGAATTCAATTCAATGAAAGACATTTGAGTTACAATCGTCCAAAAATGCCATTGGTGATCGCCTTGGGGTTCATGCTGTACTCTATTAATTATTTATGAATCTTTTATTCCTGTTGGTAATCACATTAGTTCCACTGTACAATGTGACCAGCTCTTTGAAAATGCTTTCTCGCCATCAACGCTCGAAGCGAGACCACCTTTTTCTGGAGGTGAAAACGTGTCTGAGGAAGGAATTAACACCAAGGTGATCTCTCCATTTAAACGGATGCCTAAATTGAGAGCCTGTTTAACACTTCTTCTTTAACAATAGGGATGAGTCACCTCCGCTTTCATTTTTGCCGTAAGCTTTGAATCCATTGAGGAGGGTGCTGTGAAAAGACAGACTCTTAATCAGTGGGCGATCTCTGATCAGATGGCACGGTGGCACACAGGCTGTTCATTGGCCTATTTCACGGTGTTCAGGATAAGAATGAATATTTAAACAGAGGCAGCCGTTTAATAGTTAATTTCCCCAGTCTCTACCATCCACAGGGTGTCAATCTATGTCAAACTGTACGCTATGGGATATTATGCTGCAGGCTCCATATGGACACAAGTGCTTGCGCTGTGGCATTGTTCTAAGTAAATGTCAGCCACAAAACATGGCATTGTCACAGGAAATTGATACCATAATTTGGTTGCCAGAGAGGTTGGGTTTCATTTTCTGTTGCATATTGAAATTAGAGAAGCATATGAAGAATATTCCATCGTTTTTCTTTGCTGTTAGTGGCTGTTTATGCAAAAGTCTACAGCAATTTGTTATGATATGGAAGACTTTGCACATAAATATTTATTTTTGCATGTATTTCTTTTTACTTTGGCAGCTTGGTTGCATTCTTGGTCTAAATTTGGTTGTGTAAAAAATGTGTAAAATGGAAAACGGATGCAACATGCGCCAATCTAAATGCAAAGCCAGAAATAAACACTTAACTAAATCTATTATGGTTGTCATGATTACATTTTTTTAAGTTGTGCAGGCTTAATCTTCAATTTCTGACTCGTTTTTGTTTACGTGTTCATTTTTTTTTTTTTTTTTTTTTCCAAAAGCCCCCATTCATTTTTATCCCTGATTGTGCATCAGTATACTTTACTATCAGGCACTGAATAAGCCATGGAAAACTTTCAGAAGCTCGTGTTTCCTTCCAAGAATAACTTTTCTCTCACCAAAAAGCACATGAATAAAATATCATCATGTCATGTTACAGATTACACTTTGGCAATATTGACATGCGTACATGTCATGCATAGTGCGGCCTGTTTATTGTGGCTTGTTGAAAGTGCTTTATGGGTTAGGGGTTGCTAAAAGGTCTTGCAGATGCCAAATAAAAGTCTTGGCATGGACAAAAAAAATTGTTGTGGTCTTTCGAATCACAGATTTTGTTTTGGAAAGGATAATTTCGACTACTGTCAGTTTTGATATCACTTCACATTATTTGAAGTTTAAAGTCGAGGTCAGGCCAATTTTTCTTTCTCTCCTTTGGCTTATATTGTGCAATACTGTTGCCTTTCACCTTCAGGCATGCTACATTTATACAGGGTTAGTCTCGCGTTATGATGAACTGCTAGTCATAGTGGGTTTTTGTCTTGAGCAATGGACAATTTGTGGTGCTTTTGGCCAGCCTCAGGCTACCTTGTATTTATTCAGACTTTGTGGGTTTGCTGGTGCTCTTGTGGTTTGTCTTTTCTCATGGTCCTTGTGTTTGTGGTTTAGGCATTCACCCTTGCGAGACTTGTTTGCATGTCTGAGGCTTCATAGACTTCACGTGTCACCAGCCACACAGGTAGAGTCAAAGCCAGACGGGAGCTTGACAAAAGAAAGACAACAAACCTTCCCCTGGGGATTGACTTCTTCAGGTGGAGCTGTGCATCGTCGGTGCGTTTGATCAAAGGGGTTTTCACACAGCGCCGGCATCCTCGCACGCGAAGTGTCTCACTCTGCGCTCATCACTTTATCATCCTTTTATTTACCACAATCCTCTACGAAGAGTACACCAACACAGAGAACAGCCTTGGCAGGTGGTTCATGTTCATATTAGCAGAGGTTACAGGTCTAGACATGGTGCTGCTATTGCACGCTCTTTGTTGACCAATTAATCAACATTCATTGGATCTTGGTAACTTTATGGGAAACTCCAACACTAGGCAGCCTCTGATGACTAGGAATAACATAATTTGCAGTAAGATCTTGTTTCTTGTGCAGTAAGATTTTTTTTCTCTTTAGGAATATGGACTTCAGGATTCTAATGAAAGCTTTCTTTGAGTGATCCATCTTTGATCAACCAGAGTATTGTACTGTATGAACAGTTTTGAGGTTCATGAAAACTGTCTTAAATTATTTTCAATCATATTTGATCAACCTTTTGAATAGTTGTAGTAAACTTTATTGTCCTTGACAGGAAATTTGTTATAGGCATCACCATATCGCTGCAGGCGTTCCATAAAATACAATAAAAACTATACAAAATACAGTAGTTACAACAATAATTATAATGCTAACTCAGATAAACTATTGTTAAATAAACACACTGATATGGGTACTTAGGATTTTTTATATTGGTTCAGCCTACACTTAGGGACTCTATTGGCCCGTTTCCACTGAGTGGTATGGTACGGTTCGGTATGCTTTTAAGGCCGTTTCCACTGTCTAAAAGCATACCAAACCGAACCATACCATACCACTTTTTGGTCACCCTTTGCAAAGGGTACCAAGAGTGCCAAAAGGCGGAGCTAGACGCGCAGCTGAACGCTATTGGTTTACAGAGATACCTCATTTGCTCATGCAACAAGCCAGAATGAAAACAAAGGACCCACCATGTTTAATACACAGCCGAGAGACAATACACATAAATAATATAAACATACAATAACGAGCCATGGTGGACCCGAGCTCAAACAAACCTTGTCGTCGTTTTGATGAACAGCCACAAAGCCAAGAAGAAGAAGAGCAGTTTCTCCCCTGTGCCATGTAGTTTTTTTTTACAAGCCCGTCTAAAGTGCGAGCGATTTCGCTTTCTCACGCGAGCGTCAAAATTTGACATAACAAACTTCTTGAGCTGACGATAATAACGTGCGCTTGATTATTGACGTGTTTTTGAAACCCAAACCTTTCAGAAACAGACAAACGCGAGACTGAAGCATGCAGAAACACAGAAGAAGCCGGAAAAAACAAAGGAGGATTATGGTTTCAGCAAACATTAAGAAACAGCTTATCATCATCACCTTCTGGACTATTATGAACTCGGAATGACGGAATTACTCTCTAACAGAGGTCACACATGTGCTGGTGAACATTAAAGACACGGATAAAAGGTTTGCACCGACTGTGGGCTCTTTTTTGTGTTGTTTTTTATACATTTATAAGGCATAAATGTATGCTGTGTGTAGTTTTTATGCAATTGGTAACATATCGAAGACTGTAAGGGGCTGTATGTGTTCATATATGCTGCATTTATTTATTTATTTTATACAATCGCGGACAGTAGGCTATTTCTTATCATTGATCTAGTTATAATCAGATCATGTTCATATAGAGGTCAGTAATGAACTTTTATACAGCAGTATTTATGTGTATAATAAAGCCTCGGTTTGTGAGAAGTGCTTCTCGTATGCTTTGTGAACTTTACTGTAAACATTTCCTCAAGTGAGAATGACGTCGACTGAAACTTTCTGTCGTACACCACGCCCACCAAAAAAAGTACCCTTTAGCAGTGGAAACGCAAGCCTGATAAAGGTGACCCGTACCGTACTGTACCACTCAGTGGAAACGGGCCATACATCTCCTACCAGAGGGAATCAGTTTATAATGTGGAAACAAAAAATGAGTTGGATCATTCAGAATCCTTTCCACCTGGTTAAGGTCACAATTCTCATAAAACTTGAGTATTAAAATATTCGTCATGCCCAACAATTTTCCACCCTGTCTTTAAAAGATGCAACAACTTGGATTTAAACTGTACAGATAGGTTGCCAAACCACACTGTGATACCATACCTGGCAATGCAGGTTTATAGAACAACATCATAAGGATATGGTTTATGAGAACTGTATGTCCATTTTCAATCATATTTAATCAACCTTTTGAATTTAATTTCACTTTCTCTCTTTTTTTTTTTTTTTTTTTTTGAAGCAGTAACTTATACAGTCATCAAACACCTCTGCATCTAATGTCTTAGTATATCTGGTTTAAAGGTTTTAGAAGTTGAACATAACCGCAAGACCCATCTATGCCTGTATGAACTACATTTTCCCTGAGTTCTTTAGGACGAGCAGATATTTGACGTGTCCAGATCAGCAGAAGCTATTTTTGTGATTTCCATTTGCAGCCAATGTTCTTTCTTAGAACAAAATGGTTTTTAAAATTAGGTGTTTCATTTGTAAACCGAATGCGTGTCCGAGCATCTAAACAACACTGTAATTTAAGGTAATAGTGGGCAGTGAAAAGATTGGCGGAAATTAAGGGTAGTGACGTTTGTCATTTGAGGAATAATGTGTAATCTTGGCAGACATTTTCTTGTTTACTTCACAGGAGTGTTTATATGAGTAAGCTTGCTTTGTTGGTGTGAGAGGGTCATCAATGAAATGGCAACCTGTTTTTTTCTGCTAAACATTAAGGTCTCCATGAGGCACTTTTTAGAGTGGCAATCTAATGCATGCATCTGATGCTTCAGTATTAAACTTTTATGCTTTTATGCTATGGTTTTGTCTGTTTAAAGTTTTGTTTCTGCATCATTGATGGTGGTATCGTCTGCCCAAACTAGTGATCTTCAGTGATGTCTTCCCATTTCAAAAGAAGATCTCTAGTGTTAGCTGGTTAAAGCTAGATGTTTACCAAGTCTACTTTTGTTTGCACCCATGATGAAGGTAGCAGCCAACACCAATAGGAACACTTTGTTTAATTCTGAGATGCGTAACTAATTATCAAAAGCAGCCCTGTTAGCACCATGCTCACAGGCTTGTGTTGAATGCTAATTTTAACTCGCAAGAGTTGGTTGCATGCAAGGCACCTCCAATGCCACATGATTGTAAGAAATGACCACCAGGCATCTCCAGGAGCCTAGATTGCTTCTTGTCCTATCAGCAGCAATTCAGTTCGATTGAATTACAAACTGCAGTTTTGGTGTAAATTGGAATTACTGATGTTATTGAGCTTCTACAGGCTCAATAAAACTGTCGAAGGTAAATTGAACTTCTGCAGTATTTGTCCTGCTTATCTCCTTGTTAACAGTTGCATTTTAAGAACTCGAAGAGCTGGTTTAAAAAGAGTCTGTTCTTGAAGTGGCAGACATCTTACATTTAGCCAGTCATAATTGCACACTTTGTTTTGAGTTACAGTTGCTGGTTTGTTGTTTTGCACATTTCTTTACAAAGGCCTAATTTTTGACTAATAATAGCTCTCAACGTAAAGGAGTGGCCATTCTTGACCCCTTTTTGGTGTCAAGCCACTTCAATTATTTTAAAAGTGGTTTATCCATTGTACCTATTTTAAAAGTTTGCAAATGCGCAGTGTTAGTGTTTGCATTGATCAAAAGCCACCTGTATGTGATTGTCGTCTCCCTCATCAGCTTAACATCCGCTCACTTTGGTTCATCGAGCAGGCAATTTGTTGACATCTGATGTTTTGTCATGAAACCATGTCACTCTTGACTGACTAGAGTGGTATAATAGTTGATTACTGTCCATGTAAGTGGCTTAAAAGGTGTGGTAGGGATTTTTCAGCGGAAGAAGCCATTGGTAGACTGTGTTTAGTGTATGACTCACCTGCAGGCTTTGCGGTGATACTTTGACTCCAGACGAGCTCTGAGTCAATGTCTGTTTCTCACATGCCACTCTAAACTGATATTACCAAAGGGTAGTTTTTTTTTTTTGTGGCAGAAACAGATAAATAGGGATGTACTAGTACAGTAAGTGAGTGATTTGCACTTATTAATAAGAAAATAAGTTATTAAACTCAATAATAATAATAATTAAACTGGAGTCTTCGTTATGTTTCAGTTTTCCAACTGTCAGTCATACTATGAATTGTATTTTTTTTTTTTTTTTTCAGACTGGTTCAGTCAATGCATAATGTGCATGAATCTTTTTCAATATACACTCACTAGCCACTTTATTAGGTACACCTTATTCCTACCGGTTTTACCTTCAGAACTGCCTTGATTCTTTATAGCATTAATTCAACAAGGTACTGGAAATATTCCTCAGAGATTTTGGTCTTTATTGACGCAGTTGCTGCAGATTTGTCAGCTGCACATCCATGATGTGAATCTCCCATTCCACCACATTTCAAAGGTGCTTAATTGGATCTGGTGACTATGGAGGCCATTTAAGTACTGTGAACTCATCATCATGTTCAAGAAACCAGTCTTTATGACATGTCTTTAAAACATAGCACATTATTCTGTCAGAAGATGGGTACACTGTGGTCATAGTCAGCAACAGCATGGACATGGTCAGCAACAATACCCAGGTAAGCTGTGGCATTGACGTGATGCTCAATTGGTACTAATGGGCCCAAAGTATGCCAAGAGAATATCCCCCACACCATTACACCACCAGCAGCCTGAATCAGTGATACAAGGAGGATGGATCCATGCTTTTCATGTTGTTGCTGCCAAATTCTGACCCTACCATCTGAATGTCACAGCAGAAATTGAGACTTACCAGACCAGGCAACATTTTTCCAATCTTATCTTGTATAATTTTGGTGAGCCTGTGTGAATTGTAACCTCAGTTTCATGTTCATACCTGACAGGAGTGGCACTCAGTGTGGCCTTCTGCCACTGTAGCCCATCTGCTTCAAGGTTCGCATCGTCGTGCATTCAGAGATGCTCTTCTACATACCTTGATTGTAACAAGTGGTTATTATAAGTGCTTTTCTATTAGCTTGAACTACTCTGGCCATTCTCCTCTGACCTCTGCCATCAACCAGGTATTTGCGCCCACGGAACTGCCTCTCACTGGATATTTTCTCTTTTTCTGACCATTCTCTGTAAACCCCAGAGATGGTTTTGCGTGAAAATCCCAGTAGATCAGCAGTTTCTGAAATACTCAAACCAGCCCGTCTGGCATCAGCAACCATGCCACTTTCAAAGTCACTTAAATTGCCCATTCTGATGCTTGGTTTGAACTGCAGCAGATCGTCTTGACCATGTCTACATGCCTAAATGCATTGAGTTGCTGCCATGTGATTGACTGATTAGGAATTTGCGTTAATGAGCAGTTAGAGAAAACAAAAGTGGCCGGAAAGTGTATATTCCTATTTGAAAATTCTTTTTTGGGGGGCTTTTATACTTTTGTCTTATCTGTTTGAAAGTAAATCCACATAAAAACATTTACTCATCTCTCACTTCTTTTTCAGCTTTAAGCTAACTTGCGCAGTTGCTAATTCCTTGCTGTGATCTTTGCAGATGTGACTCCACAGAGCTTCTTTAGGATTAAAACATGACAGTGAGCAGGATCGACTTCACCTTACAGTGTTTAGTAGACGTTTCTTCCAGCTACATGTCAAATGCAGATGTTGCCCTCTTTAGTGTGATCCATTGGCTGTTACATTTTTGTTTGAAGTTCAGGCAGTGTTCTTGTATCTATCATCTTACTCTTTCTTTTTCACAAGTGACACCTAAGAACCTAACATCTTTTACCATATTTTCTTTTGTTATGTTTCATATTCAAAAACTACTTTGGCAACTGTTCCTCTCAGTTTAATTCTTTGAAATTCTTCCACCGCTTTCTTCCTTCCAAACCCCAAAGCCTTTAAAGTGTAGAGCCATATCTTTTATTTACTCGTTTTCAAGGGTTTTCTGTCTTTTATCTGTTGTTTCGCTTAATCCAGGGAACACAAAAGCACTAAACAGCCAGCTGTCGTTGGTTTCAGGACGCTGCTCTCATTATAGGCAGGTGATGAAAGCGATTTCTGTTTCTCCATCCATCGAGGGGATTGGCCATGCTGTGCTTTTCCTCACATCTCTGGAATCTTCCCACTGGCGTTTCTTCAACACGCTCCTCATTGATTTCATGACAGTGGTATATACAGAAAAAAGACTGTTTGATAATAGTCAGATTACAGGAAATACAAGGCCTACAAAGCTGGAATCAAAGTTCAGGTTTGTGGTTTGCATTAATTGGCTAACCACCAGAGGAGGCACGTATGTCAAAGTGAGTCTTTGAGATTATGCTTATGATTTGCTGATTAGCCATATCCTGTATGTGGTTGAGCTTGTGAGGTTTATGGAGCATGAATTCCTGTCATTTAGTTGAGTCTTGAAGTAAGCCTCAAAGGTGGCTAACCTCGAAACTTGTGAAATACGTGGGAGATGCACATTGCCACCAAGCATCCAGGCAGCTGTTTTTATTTTTATACAGCAAACTGACCATTGCCATTTTTTTCCTCTTTTTTTATCATATATTTTTTATTCTTACTCTCCACAGCTTGTCCATTTCCTCTCACTGTTTTATTGTGAAACATCATTCTGTCATCCCAGCTAATCTGCTTTCACTTTGACAGGAACCATTTTGCTTCGTTTAATGGCGACAGATGGTTGACGACTTACTCAAAGGACTTGACAGCAGAGCTAGCAGCCTGACATTGCTTTTGACAAGCCTGACTAAGGGACAAGAAGAAGAGTAGAAAGGGTCTCGAGGGCCAAACGCATGAAGCAAGAGCGGACTAAGGTTGACAGAAACTCTTTGCACGTAGTCAAGCTCTTCAAAACAATCTTGCTTCCATCTGTTAGCATGGATGGCACTGTTCTTGACTCATGAATTATTCAAACGCTTCTCCAGTGGTGCCTTGATGGTTGCAGAATTGGTCCGAAATGATGAGCCCTTTTTTTTTCATTTTGGTATTTTTCTTTAAATGGAGGTTAATCTGAGGCCCCCGTTAAAACAAGACTTGCATCTTTAACTCAATCCATACCCCATCTGTCAGAGGCCTTTAGGCTAATAACAGGGTTGGTTTCCATGGATGCTGCTGCTCGGCACCCTGTCATATGGGTTTGAAAAACCACAATTAGTGTCTGCTTTGTAATTACCAACTTTAATGCTGGAGAGGATGGCGATCAAATCCAAGACTCTTGGAGCTTAAGCCATTCAGACAACCTTCCATGTCTAGACCTCCAGTTTCTTGGATATTTACTCAATGCAGACCGATTTTGACAGAATACATATGTTCTTCTCTTATTATTTGGCCTTCAACATGATCTTGTCTTCGTGCGTTGTCTACATGAATTAAATTAGTTTAGAATGACAGCCTTGAGGAGATTGGAATGGCAGCCTTGTCAAACTGTCCCAGCAAATTATAGTGTATCCAGTAAGTTCAGTGAGCTGGAGATACTAGGAGTCTCACACACACTTGTATATCTATCTTTGTGAGGACTTCATATAGTTGGGTTGTAATCTGTTTATTCTACCCCCCCTACCTCAACCTTTTAAATGTGTTAAACATTCTCGTAACATTTTCAAAATATTTCAAAATGATGAGAAGCGTAGTATAGGATATAATTTTATTACTAGCCACTTTTAGGTTTTGAGAGGAATTGTGATATTTCTGTATCCTCCTTGGATTGCTTCTCAAGTTCAACCTTAGTTCAGCTCTAATCAATAGATGTTCTCGCCTGCAGTCAACTTAATCCTTTATCTACCTTTCCTGGTGTCCTGTCTAAAGTGTGCAGGAAGATAAACGTGTAGGGATGTGAAAAGGAGTCCTAATTATGGAATGCAAACACCGTTTGGGGTCTTGGAGTTAACGGCAGCCTGTGGTTTCAAGATAGATGGAGTTGCAGCAGAGAAAACCGCTCTTGTGACCCGTGTCCAGACATGTCTAAGCGCTTACCGCAAACTGCTGATAAAGAAAAGAGAATAAAACAGGCAGATTAGACATTGAAAAGAGTTTCTATAGGTGAAATACCACTAGGAATGTGTGTATACTTTGCGTGTTATGCCTGAATATTTGCCTCTTCTGCTGAAAATCTGACATCTCTGCCTCATGGATCAAGTAGATGGAGAGGGTGCTGACATGAACGTCTTGATAAGAAAACCACTTCTTTCAAATGTCCTTTGGGGAGATGGCTTAATGAAGAATGTTTAGTCTTATGTCACATCTTTGTTGAGGTGAAATGTTAAAAGTGCAATCAAACCGTGGCCGCCTGAAGTGATCCAGCCTCTTGGGAAGTAAACTTCAACATCCGTTGGCAAGAATGTTTGGAAGAAATGCTTTTTCGCCACATGTTGTTGATAGCGACAGATTCAACAATGGTAGGGAATTGAGTTCCACCTCTATGGAGACATAAGCTGTACGTCTGTATGTAAACACACTGTAAGCAAGCATTTTACGGTCACGCATTTGCAAGACTTCTTTTCTCTTGAGACTTATGCTGTCACACACAGCCGCAGGCACCAGATATAATCTAAACACATACTCATGCGTTCTTGGATAAACACATGCTTGCTTGACATCCTCACAGATGCTGATATTAAACCACTCAGTTGCACAAACAGTTCATGGTCTTAATGGTAATCTGGGAATGTCAACATTTAATCTTTACTGAGACATCACAGGTAAATCAAACATATAATCAGCCCATCGTATCAAAGCTTAATGTGGCCTTGAATAAATTTGCGTCCTCTGTAAAAGTAATCGTATGACTCAAATGTGTCTTTGTTTAGTTTGCCAGAGACTTAAATTGAGCTTTGATTATCAGGGTCATAATTAATGAGGGTTTTTAGTAGAAAGCTCTGTTCCTAAACATGCCTATGCAAGGCGGATACTTGAGGGAAGTTTCTTCATTAAACATCTGGTGAGGAACATGGAACTCTCAAATCACCAAATTTAAAAAGATTGCCTAAAATTTCAGGCCCATTGTTATGTTGATTGTACTACATACGCCAGATTTGTTGAACAACTGCTTGTTTTGGCTTTGTTTTAAGTGGCTTGATTAACTGCCCCAGGTTTTTTTTAGGGAGTCCTTATTGTTTATGTTGTAACACAAAATACGTGACCATTAATGAGACTGTTTAATGTTCAATCCATCACAGTTGACTGATTACACTCCGACCAGAATCGTTAGCCATTCTGGCTCTTTCTAAGTAACTCGAGGCCTCGTCGCAGTAGGATGCGCCATGTTGGCGGGATCACGACTGCGAAATACAGGCTCACCTTAATGATGAGATGGGTTATGTGAACTGACACCAGGCCAAAGATGATGAACTAGCTTGTCTTTCCCACAGGAGGTTTTCAGGCCTCTAGAACCACCGGCTTAGCCTCTGTCTCCAACACCCAACCCAACTAGACAGCGCTCATCCATCTTATGTCATCACCATGAAATACCTTTTAATGCTGCCGTAATAACTGGAACAAACATTACAAAAACATCAGCCAGTGCTGGAACTAAACCAAAAAAAAGAAGAAGAAGAAAGGGCTACAGTGAAGTTAATGGTGCCTTTTCTTTTGTCTATGTGGCTAACAAGACCAAAACACAAGTCTTTAGTTAAGTTAAACTGATGATGCACAGATTTCCGTATTCATGTTTGTCCATTCTTCTGCAGTACACCATCCCTAAGCGTTCCCAGTCCTCCTGTCTTCTCCAGCGCCTCCTGGCAAAAGGAACTAAATACATTGATTTGCACTGAGGCAGCGCTAGTGTAGAGCAGAACATTCGTAATTGGCTGATTAGCATGTGGACAGTTTAGCACTCAACTCTGCTTTGCGCGGGCCATTAATCAAGCCTGTCGCTGTGCCAGCTGAGTTGCTGCCAGGTTCCTTGCCGTGCTCCAAGCTGGAGAGGCCAAATGATCACAGCTCAGATACCAGACTGGATAGAAGGACTTGCATCCTGCCTTTTGTGTGGAGATAGCAGGGAGTAGGGATGTTCAATATTGCCCAGAAGGAACCTTGAACAAATGGATTCCAAAGTGGCATTACTAGATATGGCTGTGATTTAGCCAAAAAAAAAGAAAGGAAAAAAAGTGTCATTTTTCTCTGTTTAATATTGGTATCAATATTTATTCAACAATAATGAGGAGGAAAGTGCATTCAAAATGTTTGTAACATAGACATTGGGAATTAATGTAATGGAATAATAGCTTGCTTGTTCACAATTCAATTTAGAGCCCTAAGGAATGCTTTTCCCCCTCAAATTGTCTTCCAGTAGATGTTTTTTTTTTTTTTTTCAAAATGGTGTGTAATGAAATTAATTATTCAAATGTAAGCAGTTTAATCAGTTTAGTTTTTCAAAATGTAAGCAAGTGATTTTAACCAAAATGATTGTGTAATTTCTCTCAATTGATTACAATATTTATATAACAATAATAGGGAGGGAAATGGATTTACAATGTTTGATCTCGGGAATTAATGTAAAAGCTTGTAAATATATGTAAATGCAATTTGATTTCCCTCTCTCGAATTACTTTTTTCCCATTATTATATGATTGATTTGACATCAAAATGATGTCTAATTAAATGAATTATTCAATTGTAAACCGTTTAATCAGTCTTTCAAAATGTAAGCAAGTGAAAATTACATTTCTTGCAAAATATTGAATTCTTGAATTGTTTTATAGTCTTATGTTAAAATGAATCTTAATATATATCAAATAGTTTTAGTTAAATTTTAAAATAAAGTTTGTGGTGAATCTCTTTGTTTGAGTGTGTATAATGACTCATTTATTTTTTTTAATCTAGATGATTGTCAGCTTCATATGATCCTAATATATACACATCTATATAAGCACCAGTTTAGATCTTGTCATTAAAAAAAAAAAAAACTACAACAACTGAAATTTGTAGTGATTCAGCCAAAATAATTCTGTTTTTTTTTTTTATATTGATTACAATATTGATTCAAAATAATAGGAAGGGAAATCAATTTAAATTGTTTGTTACACGTAGATCTTGGGAATTAATGTAAATGAAACGTATTTTTTCAAAATTAAATGTAATTTGATTCCCCTTCCCCTTCAAATTGTCTTTCGTTGTATTTTTTCCATTATTATATGATTGATTTGACATCAAAATAGTGTCTAATGAATTTAATTATTGAAATGTAAACCGTCTTTCAAAATGTAAGTAAGGGAAAATTACATTTCTTGCAAAATATTGAATTCTTTCCCCCTTTCATTTATTCGTTTTATAGTCTAAAAATGAACCATAAAAATTGTCTCATATTGTTTAAATTAAATTAGAAAAAGTTTGGGGTTGAGTCTTTTTTTAGTGTGTACTGTGGTAGCTGTTCAGAAGTGAAGCTGTTATAAGTTTCTCACATGAAATGTGAATGTATATCAACTTTATATTATCATAATTTATATACAGATCTATATAAGCAATATATAAGCACCCAGCTACTTAAGTTATTTTAAAAAAGGAAAATTTCTAATGTACAATAGGCCAACACCATATCTTTAATAACTGATTATGCATTTGCCCCATTTTTAGTATATCAAATCACTTTTATTGTCACATCATCAGTGACAATAAAAGTATATTTACAGTTATAATAATAAATTGCATTAAAAAAAAATGTTAAGTGTAATAATCAAAACCAAAATTCCCACCTCACATACTATTTTAAATAGTATATAATACGGAAGTAGACATATTTGGACGCTGGGATTGTGTTGACTTCAACTATATACTGCTGAAATTTATTGGACACTAAAGCATCATTAACATCCCCGTCTGTAGGATTCATTCAATAACATTGCTTCTCCAGATGTGCCAGGAAGGAAGTTCATGCAGCTGATTGTCAAATAATTAAATCATAACCCAAACAGTTTAGAGGTCCTTTCTTTTGGAGATCTTGCTTAATTTCCTACCAACTTTCGTTCTCCATCGTTGAATTTTACAAAACGTGGAAATGGTAGAGTTTGTAATTGTAATTCAGCAGACCGTGATCCATTCATTCACCTTTAAAGCGTAATCTTAGTGCAGCAGACACTCCATATAATTACTGCATGGTGAGTGCAGTGGTCTGGCCAACAGTTTCTGCAGGAACCTGACAGAAATCACGTAGCTCAGGTTCAACTTGAACCACTGTCGATAAAGAAGTAGTACTTCAGATGATTCGCAGCCTGTGGTTGTGATCTGGCAGGTAATTTTGTTAAATCAGTGGACTATTAAGTCAACTGTTTCTGCACCTGGACTTTTGACAGCATGAGGAATCATCACCGAACGCATGTGCTTACAATGTGCACGGTGCTGATTGAGAATTTGGATTGTGCTTTTTGTTTGCAAAGGTGGAGGGGGATAAAAAAGTTACCGAGTAGGTGTTTGAGCAGGTGGTGTTTACTTTTTACCTCTGATCATCGCCGATGCCTTTCTCATATACAGCAGCTGCATCTGTAAGTGCCTCCGTACACGTGCGCTTCTCTTCATGAGAATATTTGGCCTGAGTTTTCAGTTTGTTTGCATGTTTATGTAAGTGCGTTTGCCCTCGGATGCACTTCCCTTCAGTAAACAGTTGTCAGTGTTACAGTAAGTTTCTCATCAGCTTTAGTTAGTCCGGTCTCATAGTCCAGGCAGCGTTTGTTTGCTGTGCATGTCACTTTGTCCCGTCACGCTGCTGCAGTCACAGCGCTTTTCCCTGTGAGTGAACCCAGAGCCCTGAGTACAGTGAACTCTGCAGTATCACTCTTGTGCTGATGTAGCCGTTTTCTAAATATACTCAGACTCTGTGGTCTCGATAAGAGTGGAATGAGGATTAAGGCTTCTTGATACTCACACAAAGTGCACTGGAAGTTTGCTGCACTACATTGCTTTGCAATAATAATGTCTCGTTGTTTGGTCCATGTAAAAATAGGCACACCTGGGCAATTCCAGTGTTATGGATGTGACATCTACAGTAAAAAATAAACTTGCATAGAAAGTATATTAGTTTAAAGCTTTATTAATCCACTTGGGGCAATTCATTCTGACATTATTCATTCTGATTATTACTTAATTGAATCGCTTAAAGCCCAAAAGTAAGTTTATAACAGTTTGTGGAACATCTTACTGCTGTCCTTAGATGGTTGCCCAAGGGGCATCCACTCAAAATTTTTGTATTTTATGTGCCATGCAGCCTGATCTTACGAAAAAATGTAAGCATTTTACGTTTTGTCAGTTTAGTGGCTAATTCGTATGAATTCGTATGAGTTCAGTCTTACGAAAATGTACGATTTAAAAAAGGAGGTGTGGCACCCAGCCTTAAACCCAACCATCATTGGGTGATGAGCAAATCATACTAAATTGTACAAATTAGATCGTACGAATTCATGTGAATTAGCCACTAAATCAAAAGTTACGAATTGCTGTGAGATAGCATTGGCCATCCTCAACACCTGCTGTTCATAATAGAATGCAATACTTTGCAGAGGGACTCCCAAAATTTCTGAGCACCAAGTAACAATCCCTTGGAGGTGATTCTTGTTTTGGAAAACCAACAAATAACGGAAAAAGACAAAATACTTTTAACAAGCGAATTATAAAAAGTCTTAAGAGTAACTCTCGCAACATTAAGAGTTGAGTTTCCACAATCAAAGCAATCTTTGATAAGCCCTATTGATATTTGTATGTGTTTATTGAAACATATGTTTATATTTTCTGAAACGGCGAACCACAGGATTATGTAATCAGAAAAATATCAATCTGTATATATATATATATATATATATATATATATATATATATATAT
>CAIGQQ010007205.1:2825247-2858529 GCA_903798035.1 Danio albolineatus | reverse complement strand
TATATATATATATATATATATATATATATATATATATATATATTTTAATTTAACTGAGGAAAGTAAACGTGTGATGGATGTGACCAAAAAGGTCTGTGAGTTTACCGTATACTTTGTGTTAATCGGAAGGATTAAAGTTGGCTCTCTACAACAAATGTGATTTTCTTTTATTTGACATTTATGAGGAAAAAGCTTCGTTATGGATGTGAAATTGGCTCTCGTGTGACTTTGGTAAATCCATTGTAATTGTTTGAAACCATTGACAGAGATATTGTTGAGTATTTTCATAATATATGGCTGAATAATATATCGCCAAATTGTTACGAAAATAGTAAATGCAATAAAGTGTAGTCAACTTTTGAAGTGGATCACAACCTTTCATCAAAGTTGTTGTAAAACTATTGAACAACATCCATTCTTGCCTTAGGATAGAATGTTGAAAGTGTTTTTGATCTACTTCAATTGTAGACTACTGTATGTACAGACACGCATGATAAATTACATGTATTTTATATGCCAAGCATTTGTGTGCTGCATGCATTCGTTGTTTATCTAAATTTGATCAACCAGACGGGGCCTTACTATCTTTATCCCCACTTCCCCAGAAGTTGCTGTTCTGCTTTTGGCTTGATGCAGTTTTTTTGTCTGATTTAGAATATATTAGATCTGTAAATTATGTTTTACCTGTTTATTTTTATTTTTCAAAGGAAATGATGTAAGAAATATTATCACAAGACTCAGCAAATATATTGCTTATTGTTTCAGTATTGTGCAGCCCCTACATTTGACATTCATAAATAATGGCCTGAGCTAGTTTTTTTTTTTTTTTTTTCTTTCTTCTCTGCCCTTCTCCCTTTGATGTCCATTTTGTGACCCCTCTCATGGCCTTCTTGTACAAAGAATCATTAATTGGTGGTTCTCCCTGGCAGGTGATCCTCACTGTGCTGACATGGCAAATACTCACAGTTATTAAATTATGCATTCATTATTTATTTTAAATGTATTTATATGTACATTTAAAATGTTGTATGTCCGAGTTCACAATTTCAGGACATAAGGAAAAACTCAAAAAATGTAAATAAATAAATGACTTTAAACACTACATCATCAAAACTGGAAAAGTCCATTGTTAACTAAATTAAACTCAAATGGAGTTACTCCAGAAGTTTTATACTTAGACAACAACTATTTTTTTATAAACTTACATCGCAGACAAGCAGAGATGATCCAAATTGTCAGTGGAACTTCTTTCAAAATGTACGCAGAATAGGGCTTTTACTGACAATTCGAGAATCCAACAGCACTGTAAAAAAAAAAAAAACATAAATCAGTTTGGTTGTCCCCAAAACAACTTAAGAATTGTGTTGGTTCAACTAATTTAAATAAGTAGTTTTGACAAGTGTTACGTGTTTAAATTATTAAATGGATGAAATGTAACAATCAGTGAGTCTCTAATACGGCTGGTTGAACAAGGAGAAAACACAACTACTGCATAAGTGAAACAAAAAGTAAGTATTTATTAAACAGAGCACATCAAACAATGAATATAGAAAATTAATGTATAATGTTAATGTAATATAAATGTAATTTTAAATAATCGAATCCCCAACCCACTAAACTAACTGAACCAAGCAAAATGCAGAAACAAAACCGTAAACTTCAACACAATGCTTAACTAAACTTCATAACTGCTTCCAAAACATAACAACAAGTGTGGCAGCGCTTCCATAAACTAACTAACCGGAAAATACTATGATGCTCAGAATCAATAGGATTCACGTAAAGTACACACCGTTAGCCATTAGCAAAACAAGAGTTGTTTGATAATCCAATTCTCATAAAGATCGTTCAACTTCTCAATAGATACTACATTAACTTGCTCAAACTTCTCTAGTAAATCGATCCTTTACTCTAAAGACACTCAACAACAACAGCAGCAGCAACAAGAATAACAATTACAAACACCGTGAACAGGCTGGCCGACACAAGTGAGGAGTTTGGCGGTGAGCCAAACGCTCCTCCTGAAACAACGCAAGCGCACACCTTTTATACTCCGCGGACCAGCTCCTGATTGGTGCACCGATTGCATCATGATGATCAATGCCAGCTCTTTCGACCAATGGTTTCACACCTAAAACAGGACAGAATATACACAGAAGAGAGAAGAGAACGCGAAACAGAAAACAAATAACAAAACACCACAAAACATATTCGAAACGTACCAAAAGCAAGCTTTTTGTTACATTTTTCATTTGTCATCTATTTAAAATCGAAACACTGATATAAAGTGGTTAATTAGTTGGTTAATAAATACTATTTCGCAAAATATTTGGTTTATTGAATAAATGACATCTCGATGAGCAAAACATTTTTTGTCAAACTCAGAATTTTGAAAAGTGGCATATAGTGTATATTTCTGAAACCGAAATAGAAGTGTAATCTTGCAGTGTCTTCAGCATAATCACAATATAGACTTCTGCTTTTTCATTGTTGAAGAATCAATGTTGACACATTCTAACAAGTGTCGATGCACTGAGGAAATAAGACTGATTAAATTCTGATTATTCAGGGTTGTAAATATGGAAATGACAGCCTGTATTCTCACATGCTCTATGCATATTAATTTACACTTCTACAGTGTCTTTTTTAAAAGTGTGATCTTCACCGGCAATAAACATTTTGAAGCAGAAGTATCAGGGGGCCTTGGGGTGATGATGTGAACCAGATGATGTACCAGCCTGAGAGACAAAATCTGTGAAACAAGACAATGCATGAGAATTAAGCATCAAAAACACTCACTACTTGTGTTAGTTTCTCAATAAGTCGCACAATACAGTTTTGTCGGCTTGCTTACTCGTACTTTAGCCAGTGTTCTGTCCCAGATCTCACTTTTACTTACTATTGGGAGTCTTTTAACGTAAACTCTTGTCCTCTTGTAGGTTAACAAGGCTTTTGAAATCTCACAGGTCTAAAATGTTGCAGACGTAGCCAAGATACACTGCGTAACAGTCATGTTAGCATCCGGCTAATTCTTGAGAGACTATCCGAGCAGCAGAAATTCGCTCTGGTCGACCCTCTGACGCGCTTCCTGACCCAGGAAACAGAATTAACACCTCGGCCCTAAAACTGCGGGGGCCTCAGAAACGGCCACATCTGTGCCCTGCCCTGTCCGGGATCTCCAGTGCAATAACACTGACGGCCCGGAGAATAAATTTGAGACTCAGCAGACCCTCCGCTCCAATTTTATACAACACACTTCGGGCTTCAACTTCCTCTGCACTGTATTAGGCTACTTTATCACTTTGGATGACATTGGTCCGAGTTTGAAAGCGCTGCCAAAAATAGCTGAAACCAAATGAAAAACAATCAATCTCCCATGACACGTTTGTCACCGAGTTTGTTGTTTTACCTCCTTGAGATGTTTTATTGACCTGCCCGTTTCTCATGCATTAGTCTAAACATTGAGGGACTGTATTTTGGTACTTTTTTTGTGTTGAAATGCATGATGGGAAATATCATGCGGTTGATAGATGTTATCATTTGTTGCAAATAGCACTAGCAGGGATCCTCTTTAAACTCCAGGGGATGCTTGGGAATTCCAAACAGACACGCACTGTCACAGATAATATGTATCCCCCCCCCTGTTGTTCTCCACAAGTGGTACAATCCCATTCTCTGAGGCATCTAACAAAATATAAATGTAGTCTGCGTGAAATGTATTACCTACCACAAGAGCGTTTTTAATAGTGGACTCTTTTCCAATGTCAAACGGACAGTAAATTAAGAGAGGAAAAGAGCAATGGATTATCTGTTTATTAGTTATTTTATGAGGGCCATATTTTAGGAGAAATGGATCCTGAAATTCTTGGGGTTGAAAAGTGAGCTGTCTGTTTTCTTCATTAGGTGCATGCGCTGTCTCTCACAGACTGAATAAGCGCTTTCTGGCTTTAAACGCCCCATGTGTTTGTGTTTTAGTCTCACATTGTAGATTCCCCGGGGTGGGTTTTGTGCAGACTCCCCAGCAGAAGGCCATAAAACATTCAAACTTTTCTTTTTTGTCTTTGCCTTAATCGTCTCTGTTGCACCTGAGCAACCTCTGTTGTTCCGTCTCGAACACATGCGTTCATATCGATCCATTTATGGGTTTGAATTTCATACGTTTGTTGGAAATCTTGAGCATATGTTTCAGGGAAATTATGAGAAACGTGCCTGTCTTTAAGTGTTTTTTTCTTTTTCCGTATGCCACAAAGAAAAAGGTGCAAACAATTATTAGCTGTGCTGGTAGTATTTGTTTTATTATACAATGACATGTCTGAGTTTAACATTTTAATTCTTCATTGTCATTCAGAGGTTTTTATTTTGATTTTGAAGATCACAGTTATTCCACCAAATGCAGTTTTCTTAAGTTCCCTAGAGGTTAGTATTGTAACATTGGTATTGACAAAGGCTATACCGTTTTAGCAATGCTATCGCAGTGTGCGTACCTCCAATAGTCACATCGCTAGATCTGCAATGTTGAGTTTGAATTATAGTTGCCCAGGAGACACAGAATACATGTGATTTGTAGAGTTTAACCATAATAGAGTGACAGTTTATAATTTTTCATGTGTGTTTAAGGCGAGTGAGTATTTCAAGAAGTTTAAAACTTCAAAAGTTCAAATTACACATGAAAAAAAAAAAATTTCTTTCTTAGAACTTGACTTGTTTCTAGTCCAATTATCAAGTTTTGAACCAAAAACAGAGCTGGAATGCCGAACACAGAGCAGGACTGTCAGTCCAGCTCTGTGACTATTGGAGTTTTTTTTTTTTTTACCTCCAATATTCACATCGCTAGATCTGCAATGTTGAGTCTAAATTATAGTTGCCCAGGAGACACAGAATACATGTGATTTGTAGATTTTAACCATAATAGAGTGAAAGTTTAAAATTTTTCATGCGTGTTTAAGGGGAGTGAGCATTTCAAGAAGTTTAAAACTTCAAAAGTGCAAAAATTACACATGAAAAAAAATAACTTTTCTTTCTTAGAACTTGATTTGTTTCTAGTCCGATTATCAAATTTTAAACCAAAAACAGAGCTGGAATGTCGAAAACAGAGCAGGACTGACAACCCCTCACCTCACCCCACCCCATTTTTCATATTATTTTACTTGTTTTAAGGAAAAACTCACTAACTTTTAACTTATTACTTTTAAAAGTGAAAGCAAAACATTATTTTTACTCTATTTATTTATTTATATATTTTCGATATTTGGTCTAGAAATGAGACAAACTCAAAATTAGAAAAGCATTTTTGTGGTTTAATTTTTAATATCTGTTCCTGAATACTTTTAGAATCCCCAGAAAAAAAAAGTGAAATAGAGCTATTTAAACCAAAATAAATAAATAAATTTTAAAAATCTGGTGAAAATATTCATATTGCAATATAAATAAAATATCGCAATATCAGATTTTTCCAAAATCTTGCAGCCCTATATAGAATACACAAGACATGTCACTCGTATAGTTTTGAATGGGGAAAACTGTAACGTCAAAAAGCCAAATTAAGCCCCTTCTTCTAGTGTAGGAGCCAATCCTTGATTACTATAGACTGACGATTCTCTGGGGGAGAGGCTCGGACCAGACGTCAGTTTCTGCAGATTTTGTGTGATTTGAACGTTTAAAAATGAAACTGAGACCGTTGTTCTTTAATTCTATTGGTGATTCCTAATAGAAAATTGAATCGTAAGCTTGGCAAGCAGTTTTGGAGAATTTGATGTTTCCCCATTAAAACAGAATACCTGAGCGTATGGCCCGAGAGGCCTTTCAAAGATGGCTGCTGAGCGAAAGGACATGCCTTAAAATGACTTGGATATTGATTTCCAACACTGTGTAGCCATTGATTTTCATTTTAAGTAAAAATAAATATAAAATAGGCATGGGCCGGTATAAGAATCTGACGGTATGATAACTTTGGATAAAAATATCACTGTTCTACGGTATGACTGTATTGTGATTGCTGCTTTAAAATATATTACTTTTAAATGTCTGAGTAAAAACCAAAAACGTTTTTCCCCATTGAACACAATATATTTGATTTTGAGAAAACTTTAAATTATTTGGAGCAGTAAACATGTCAGGCTAAATAATTCAAATGAATCATTGACATTTGCTGTCTTTATTAGTTTCAAAAACACACACTCAAAAAATATTTCTTTTTTACTTGTTCAAACTAAAAAAAATGAGCGGAAACAACATAATTATTGAGATTTCATTGGGACAACTTAATTTTTTATGTTCAATCTAAATCAATTTGTTAAAAGTGTTAGGTTAACCTGATCGATTTGTGTTTGGACAACTTGAATTGGGTGGAACCCTGCATTTTTTACAGTGCAAATTTCTTTACAATTTAAAACGCCATTTTTGGATATCTATTTTGCTGGAGTTACTGTTGTCCTAAAAACAAACAAACAAACAAAAAAGAAAAAAAATCTTACACCTACCTTAGGAACGGTATTACAGAAAATGTTGACGGTTTTAAAACCTTGACTTTTCCAAACCGCAATATACATTCAACACTTATCGTACCATGCCTAATATAAAATGCTCGAAATTACAATTTTATTTTAAAAAATGACATGAATATTTTAGTTAAACAGAAATATTTGTTTGTCAATGTAATTGAAGAGATGTCGTTTGTATATATGTGTGTGTGTAGCAACAATGTTGTTCATGGTTTCACAAAAATATTAGTGATTCTTACTAAGGAATAGGTGTTAAACAATGACAATGATTAATTTCACACATTAAAAGATGTGCAAATTTATGAATGTGTATGTGTTTTACTGATTTAGCAAATTAATTTTCTTTTCTTTTTTCATTCTCAACAGTACTTTGAGGTCCCCTTTGACTCAAACATGAATCGTACCAAAAACAGACCCCTGGTCAGAGGACAGATCAGGTAAGCTCCTCCACAACCTGTCTCTCACTCTTGTGGTGTGCTTTAAAATCCAGTGAGCATCCTGCATAGGCTTCCTATTTAAATGTCAAACTTGCTTGCTTTGTCCTAACGCAAAGCAAATATTTGTAATAAGTAAAAATGTCTTCCTTACTCTCATTATGCTCTTCATTTACTCTGTGCATGGTTCTCAAGTAGCCCTGTGTTTGTGTGTAGCTGAGCCTGCTGGCATCAGAAACTATATGCCATTGTTTGATATCTGTAGCGCTGGCTTGCCGCTTGCGCACCTGTCCTGTGTAACCTGATCCAGTTTTGTGTAGGTGTGCCTTTCTCTGTTCGTCCCGTCTCACTCCACTGCTGACAAACCATGGGTCACGACAGTACACTAATCAATTAGTGAGGTTGACTAGGTTATTTTTGTTGTAGTGTTGGGGCTTAATGTGGGATGCAGGTGTAATTTCTACATGCAGTTAAACAAGCTTGCTAAATAGATTCAAAGCTGCATTCGGTTGTCAAAAACCCACAACTATTTTCAACTGGCTTTTGTATTTTCAGAATCAGAATCAGTTTTATTGCCAAGTGTGCTTCACACACACAAGGAATTTGCTACAGAAGCTTCCAGTGTACATAAAGTGACAAGTGACAACACAGAATAAATATGAAAAACAGACTATGACATTAAACTGAGATGCAGTCAGTACAAAAAGATCTGCATGTTGAAATTTATGTACAGATATAAATATGTATAATATTTATTATCAATTTGTTATGTAAATATTTGTTATAAATATACAGGTTATAAGGTGCTGTGTACAAATGCGTAAGGAGAAGTTTTGCATTGTATATTGTTATAAGATGCTGTGTACAAGTGCGGATGAGAAAGTATTGCACGTTTATTGCACAATAGGAAATTATTTAACTGTTCATGGGGTAGATGGCCTGAGGAAAGAATCTTTTCCTGTGTCTGGCTGTTTTTGTGCTCGGTGCTCTGTAGCACCGGCCAGATAGTAACAGTTCAAACTGAAGTGTGCTGGGTGCGAGGCGTCCAGGGTGATTTTGCGAGCCCTTTTACTCACTCTGGAAGAGTACAGTTCTTGAAGTGTAGGAAGGGTAGTGCCAGTTATTCGTTCAGCAGTCCGGACTATTCGCTGTAGTCTACGTAGGTCAGTTTTGGCAGCTGAGCCGAACCAGACGGTTTTGTTATAAATAAGCAAATTCAAGTTTGTTAGTATTTTGTTTATTATGATTGTCTTCACAAATGAGTAGTGTTAATGAGAATGAAGCCTTAAAGGTATATATTACGTCCAAAGCCTAGAGGAAAACAACATGGGCATAATAAACAAAAAAAGGTTGCGGGTCCTGGATTTTCTAAACAAACAAACAAAAAAAAAACGTATGCAAAACATCCTTTTCGGTCGACAACCAAACGCGGACACTGTTGAGAGTAATTGAATGGATTTATTATAGAAAAATAGTAGTTTAAATGAGCATCTCTTCAGGGTTGCCACAGGCCAAAATAACAAAAAGAACAAAGAATCTACAAAGTAAGTAAGCTAAATTACCTGTAAATCTTTAAAGAAAAATACAGGAAGCTTACCTTCCTCCCTAAACAAAAAGTCAAAAGTAATCAAACAAATAGGCAGGCCACCAAGACAAGCTTAAACTCTCAAAGTTGAAAGCTTACAGGAACTGTACAAAACTAATGGTTGGTCATCGGCCAAAAGGGTTGGGAAATCCAGGAGCTGTCCACTCCTAGCAAGCGTCACACCACAAATGAGCTCCCCGAACCCTGCTGGATGTTCCCTTTTATAGGTCTCTGTGACCAGCAGCCAGTCAGAGCCTGGACCACATTATAATGGGAGTCTATGGAAAAACAGAAAACACCACAAGAACGTGGGACAAAGAAAAATACACATGCAAAAAACAAACAAACGAATGAATGAATGAATGAATGAATGAATAAATAATAATAATAATAATAATAATAATAATAATAAATAAACTTTAGTCGTAAGAGGATAGTTCACCCAAAAATAAACATTTACTCTCTTTGTACTCCCCCCAACACTTTGGGTTTCTTTCTTTCATTGAATACAAAAGAAGATATTTTGAAAGCTGAAAACCTGTAACATTGACTTTTCAAAGTAAGAATATAAAATACTATGGAAGCAAATGGTTACAGATTTTCGGCTTTCTTTACAATATTTTCTTTTGTGTTCAACAGAAAAAAGTCAAACTGGTTTGAGTGAATGACGACAGATTTTAGTTTGTGTTGTGTAAACTACCGCTTTAAAACAGTCGCTAGAAGCACACAGCTATAATAAAAAAAATCCTGTGTCATCATAGTTAATGTCAAAAAAATATCTATAATATATATCTGTGAAAATTATTTTGTCTTTATTGACATTATTGCATTACACAGTTGCTGCAGATATTTATTTTTTGCACATCTGTGATTTTAATCCTCCATTACACCACAACCCAAACCTTTGAGTGACTCTGGAGGTCATTTGAGTAAATTGAACACACTGTTATGTTAAAATAAAATAATTTGATTAGTTTGTTGGAAGCAGCTATGACAAGATGGACTGACTGTGGTCTGAAAGGGAAGGGCATTGGCAGATATAATAATCAAGTAGGCTGTGGTGTTTAAATTATATTAGAGGGCCAAAGTATAGCAAGAAAATCTCCCTCACACACCAATACTCCACAAGCAATCTGAAACATTGACTAAAGGCAGGACAGGTCAAAAAAGCAAACAGATATCCAAATAGTCGTTTCTACAGCACTTTATGGGATGTTGCAGACTGGACTGCATCGCTCACATAAACATAGCCTATAATGGCTACTTTCTAGGGCTGCACAATATATCATTTCAGCATTGATATCGCAATGTGTGTGTCCTCAATAGCTACATCACAGGATATGCAATATTGAGTTGGGATTGTTATTGATCAGCACCACCAAATTATAAGTGAAAGTGAAAGAGTGAAAGTTTATTATTTGCATGTGTTTCAAAGGCATTTCAAGAGCACCCGGGCACAAAAAGTACAACGTTTGTAACTATAATGAGGAATGATTGTACTGAAATATTAATAAAAGGACGACTACAAAGTGTTGTTTTACATTTGACATTTAATTATTCAATTTCTGTACCTGAATACTTATTTTAATGGTTTATTATTAATTATTGTACTTTATTATAATTATTTTTGCTTACCTCTTGTTTAATATTTCTTTATACATTATTCACACCCTTACAAAGTCACTCCAGTCAATCTGAATTAATGATTTCTTTCCAATAAGATCTATTCAAGTCATGTGGTGAAATTGTATTCGTATCGCAATATATATCACAAAACAAAATATCACAATGTCAGATTTTTCCCATACTGTGCAGCCCTTCTTCTTTCACAACGATAGCCTGACATGTTCTGTGTCCATCTCTGGCGTTTTTACACGTTTTCGAGCACACTATCACACATTTGACAGCCATTACTTCTCACTAATTGGGTGTGTTAGTGGAATTGAACCAAACAGGACCCCTGCCCTCTCTCACTCCCTCGAGGGTCACTTTGCAACAACAGAAGGGGCAGATCTGTTGACGTGAGGGTATAAGGAATGACTCGAGCAGTCGCTGTAATCTAAACAGCCCAAACCAAACACCCCGGCTTATCCTGCATCTCAAACACACACTCACAATCAAAGACAACAGCAAACTCAGTCCTGCTTCAGAGGAAATAATGCCGAGTTCAGACTGCATGATTTTAGCCCCGATTTTGACTCGACGACAGGTTTTGAGAAATCGCAGACAAATGCCTGAAATCACAGGCAAATCAGTGCTCGTTCACGCGAGTGACAATCACATAATATGAAAGACGCGATCTGAGAGAATCGCAGATGAGTCGCAGATGCCCGGGAGATATTTGGCGTGCTGAATATCTGGAGCTGTCGGCGATTCAAATGATGCCGTGTGAAATGTGTTTTGACTGAAAATAACATTGGTGATCGCCTACAGCCAATGAGAGAGCAGCATTCACTAGTGCGGGTACCTGCAGGCCAGCGGGAGGTTTAGGGAGAAGTTAAAAGCGCTCATTTTCAGTTTATTCAGACCCAAGAAATGGAGGGAAAATTAGTGTGAATTTGGCGTGAGCCCCCTGTCTGTTTGATGTGTCGTGAGCAATATCACAACCCAACCCGTTCAAAAAATAAAAATGTTGAGGAGAAGCCAGGTGAGCAAATATGTACATTTTCTACCCCATTAAAGGCTTCTTTCTCGTTATGTAGTTAATAACAAAAGACTACATATTTTTGGGTGTGAGGCGTAGTTTGGACAAAGTTGTCTACGATTCTTCCTATTTTGAAGTTATGCAGTGTGAAACTCCCTGTCGCTGGTCCATCTTGCAGTGTAAACAAAGCAGCGACAAAACGCTAGCCCAGATAGTCATGCAGTGTGAAAACATCTGTGAGACGGCTGCTTTGAAAATCATGCAGTCTGAACCCAGCATAAGGCCCCGTTTACACTAGTGCGTTTTAGTTTAAAAACGGCGTTTTAGCATGAAAACGATCCGCGTCCACACTAGAGTCTCTCAACAGACCTCCCTCCACCAGAAACGTATATCACGTGACCATTCGCGCACCATTCGCGCACTCTGAGCATGCGCGTTCAAGTATAAACAGGAAGCACGTGTCTCGCTCGCCGTTTGGTTATTGTTAGACAACAAATGCTGGTTGAACGATGAACGCGATGGCAAAGAAAGCAAGAGAGGTCTTTTTGAGCACAGATGACGAGGTGGAGTTGTTACTTAAAGTAACAAATGAATATAAAACATCCATGGCTATCAAAAATACAGGTGTTTACAGTGAAGGCTGGTCTGCCGTCTGCCGGTGACGTTATAGCCATGTGCGCTTGACGAATAAGGAAAGGATACGCAATGACCCAAAGCCCCAATCTCAGCAGGCACGCCTCTGTTTTCAAAGATATCCGTTTCCCTCCATCCACACTGAGACGCAGCAGCAGCGTTTTAGAATGAAAACGGCCTCTCCAACGTTTTCAAAACGTTCTGTTTTCGTACCTTGAAAACTCCGGCGTAGTGTGGATGGATGGCGTAACCGTAGCAAAACTTATGCGTTTTAAAACGAAAACGCACCTGTGTAAACGGGGCCTAAGAGGGCACGGTTTATAACTTTACTATCTGTGTCGACTTTTCTGGCTTATTTCACAATGTAATGTCCTTTTATTTTTAAGTGACATTCATAATTTTATACAAATGTCAATATTAATGTAATATAATATAAGGTCAATATGATGATCTGTCTACGAAACACACCAGTTATCTAATAACTTGCCTATTTATCATAATAATCTAGTTGATATAACCTAGTTAAGTCTTCAAATTGGACTGTAAAGCAAATACTAGTATCTTGAAAAATTATTCAAAAAAAAAGTGCACTGTCACCATGTCAAAGACTAAATAAATTTAGTTAATATAATTGTTTAAAATTACGTTGAAAAAAATATTCTCCAAAATCAACAGCTGTGAGATGTTTAAAAGAATAAAACTTTCTCAGGAGGCGTAATAATTTTAACATACGCCAATAAACCTCAAGAGTACAAACTATTTACCCAGGAATCGTAGTTGTAAATAATATAGAAATCAAATTAGTTTAAGCAGTTATTATTATTTATTATGATAATGTTGTAAGTAGATAGTGAAGAGATGAATCATATGTGCTGCCTGCCAGTTTCCAAATTCTGTGCTTGTTTGAGCTGTTCTTGTGTGATCGGGGTTTGCAGGCCATTGTTATGTCATGCCTTATCTTCATTTAGAAAACATATAGCTGTACAGTTTCACTCCCTTTCAAACACACCACATTCCTTGCAGCTTAAATCCCAGCTCGCTTTCTAAAGCAGCAGAAGATAAAGAAGAGGTGTGCAGATAAATGGTGCTCTATTTCAAACTTCTGGAAACGTCTCCCAGAGCTGCTTAATTACTGTGAGATTTACCCTCGCAGTAGCACAGCACTAATTCAGCCGTGCTGCAGGAGGTCTGCACAGGTGGATCAAACTCCCCCTTAAATCAAGTTTTTTTTTTGTTTTTGTTTTTTACTTGGCGTGGGAAAAATAAGTATTGAACATATGTTTTTTTCCTGGAAATAATGTTTCTTAAGGAGCTGTTGACATGGAATTGAACCAGTCTTTGGAGAAAAAACAATCTAACATAAAAGAAGTCTGAAAAAATATGTAATAACAATGAAATGACACGATGAGAAAGTACTGAATGAAGTCACATGCATTGCTCAGGAGTGGGTTTTTCTTTTTCTTCACAGACTTCAACAGAGTATAAAATCTTGATGTCTGTGGGTCTTGTCTATCTAATCTGATGTTTATTTTGTATTCATTATTGGATTCAAGTAAGGTGATTGGCTGGGCCATTCTACAGCTTTAATTTCTTTCTCTGAAACATTTGAGAGTCTTTTTGACTGTGTTTTGGATCATGGTCTTGCTGAAATGTCAACTCTGATTTTGTCTTCATCCTGCCGCTAATCCTTTCTTCATTTGTTCAATATTTTTTCCTTGTGTCATTTCATTTCATTAAGGTATGTTACACAAAACTTAATTTGTAAACTAGATTTGTTTTCTTTGCATATATGTATTTATTTGGTTGTTACCAACATCCGGTGAAAATTTAAAGTCAACAGCGCATCTAGAAATATGTTTTCTGAGAAAAATGGTGACGTGTTCAATACTTATTTCCCCCACTGTAGCCTTATGAGTACTCATAAACCAGTGTGCCTCAAAAACAGTGACAAAATCTGCTTATATGAGATATAAGTTGGGCCAGACAGAATCTGTAAACTTTTTTTATTTTTTAATTTATTTATTTTTGTCCATTTCTGTGGAGAATTTTGTAAAAAAAAAAAAAAAAAAAAAAAAAAAAATTGCAGATTTATGCGGAATGTTTTTTAGGAGTATCACAACTTAAAACTTTTTAAGATTTACATTTGTAACTTTTATTTAATGTTTACAATGCAAATCCAATTAGATTCACTTATTTGGTAAACAAAGCAAGTCTCTCATTTAATATAACTACAAAAGAAAATATTACTTTACAAACTGTATTGTAAATAAATCATATGGACATTTTAATATTACTGTTATTATATCACAATAATATTAGTGAAATTATTTTGAAAACTGAATAAATATAAATGTACACACATTTACACAAGTGAATACATAGACTCAATGAAGGGCTAAAAAATCTGCAGAATCTATGGTTTTCTGCGTGCACAGATTCCATGTGGGCCAAGAAGCGCACACCAGTGATGTTTACTTTATTGAACAGAACCTGTATAGGCTGTAAATAACAGCTAATAAAGTGGTAAATAACGTTCAGTTTGCAGCACGAAGTGATTGTTTTGGAGCCACGCGGGAAGTATGATTTCCATGTATGTTTTTTTTTTTTTTTTTTTTTTTTTTTTTTTTTTCCCAACGTGACGGCAGCCATGAAAGTGATAGTGAAACTAGAGAGCACATCATTTAAATGATCATATTGCATTTTTGAGTTAAGATTAGCCCACGACAAGCACTTAATGTTTTTCATTGTGAATAGGTGTTGTGCATGAAAATAAATGTTTAACAGTGTCAGAATAACTACTCTAGGCTATATAACATTAAATATAAGGCAAGAGGGAATCTGATAATGACAAATGTTTCTTTTTACCAGCGGAAAAAAGGTCTAATAATGTTGTCAATGACAAATGACAAGCATATAATAATAATAATTAATAATAATTCCTTACATATATTTAGCCCTTTTCTAGACACTCAAGGACCCACACAGACCGCATCGTCTTCGTCAGGTTACATATGGACAATGCACACACCGCAATGCCAATGGAACTCTCAAGCTTTCAGTTTGTCCACATGCAGTAATACATTATTAACGGGGAAGTATTAGCAGGATAAAAAATCTAAATCACCAACATGGGGAAATAACTTTGATTTTATTTTCAATAAACCACCCAGCCATGATTTGTGTGTTTTAGGCTGTATAGTATAGACGAAATGCATTAACAGATGCTGTATTAAACAGAAAAAGCACAAGTGTAAACACATCCTACATCAGTTACACTGTATACAGCAATTCAAGAGCATCGTCTACATGAAAGTACACCGATGTGATTTGACAGCCATTACACACCTTCTGTTTCTGTCACCCCAACTAGAAAATTGCTTCCTTGAATGTTTACAAATACGTCACCTCTGTCAGACTGACTGTCAATAACATGAGGAATTCATCGTAACTATGTATCATCACCTGACACCCTGCAGACACTTGAGACCTTAACACAAATGCACAGCACGCTAACAGTGGAGTCACCTAGCAGAACGTGTCATTACATGCATTAGATGTGTCCTAACGCAACCTGTTTACGCCCGCACACGCACTCGTACGGCTGCCAGTGTGTTATTACACAGACTTGAGATGATACGGCACTCTTTGATGTTTGTCACATTCTTATGATGTAAGCCTGAAGGCAGAGATGTGCATGAGACGGAGCAAAGCTGAATCTCAGCTGTTTCATTCGGGAAGTGTTTCTGCTGGCTTGTTTTCACACATTTATTTAAAAAAGTGCTTATTTTACTCCCATATTGTGCACTCAGAAAAATGTTTTGCTTCTTTAGACAGACAGACAGACAGACAGACAGACAGACAGACAGACAGACAGACAGATGGATGGATGGATGAATAGGTTTAAATCAATTAGTTTAACTTAAATTAAGGTTTTTGTAATAAATGTGTGTATTTTTTTTAAAGTAACTGCTTTTTTGTTATTGTTATTTTCTTACAATTTAGAATTTTGGTGGATTTACTGCTGTTTCTAATGTGTTGAATGTCTTTTTATTATTATTTGTTTATTTGAATTTGAATTTTAAAGTAACTGTTTTTTAAAATTATTTTTATCATCTTATTTAGAGTTTTTGTAAATTTAATGGTGTTTTTAATACATTTAATGTCAGTTTCTTTTTTAATATATATATATTTTTTATGTTCACTACCGGTCAAGTTTGGGGTCAGGTGTTTATTTTCATCAAGGCAGTATTTACTAAATGCAAAAAGAGTTACTTTGTTAAATATTTATTAACATTTTAAATAACTGCTTTGCTATTGGATGTAGTTTGTGGTAATACATGAAATTATTACTCCAGTCATTATTGCTTTTATTACTATTACCGTTAATAATAAAAAAAATAATATTAGAGTGATTTTGAAGGGTTGTGTGACTCTGAAGACTGAAGTTAAAAATCTTTTTTAAATCCTCTTTAAAATCACTGGAATAAATTATTAAATTAAATTATTTTATAGTGCAATAGCATTTCACAATTGTACAATTTGTACTGTATTTTTGATTAAATAAATGCAGCCTTGGTGAGCAGGATAAGCTTATTTCAAAACATTTAAAAATCCTACTGACCCCTAACTTTTGACCGGTAGTGTGTTTTAAAGTAGCTGCTTTTTATGTTTATTTTCTTATAATATAGAGTTTTAGTAACTTTACTGGTGTTTTTTTTAATACATTTGATGTCAATTTCTTTTTATTATAATTTTTTATATATATTTTAAAGTAACTGCTTTTTATTATTATTTTTTATCTTAGAATTTAGTTTTAGTAGATTTGCTGGCTTTTAGAACATTTGTCAATTTCTTTTTTTATTTAAATTTTTTGTAGTATTTTAAAGTAACTACTTTTTATCGTCTTATAATTTATTGGCTTATTGTCTTAGAATTTTTGAGAATTTATTCATGTTTTTAATTAAATGTCAATTTTTTTAAGTAACTTTTTATTCATTTATTATCTTATAATTTAGAATTTGTGAATTCCCTAGTGTTTTTAATAAATTTATTGTCAAGTTCATTTTTTTTTTTTACGCTTTTTATATAGTTCATTTTTACTTAATGTATAGTAAATTGTTTTTGTTCTGTAGTGCAATGCAACTTTTGTTTCATGCCAACTTTAATTTGAAGAAATTCCCAAATGTGTGTGTTTCCCCACAGACACAGGATTAGAATATTTCTGCTTTCATTAGCTCTCCCGTTACAAACCTTTGCTATTTTTATTTGTACATAAATGGAATACAGATCTGATACTGTTACACAATCTTTTCTAAGTAACCTCAAAAGAAGACTAAAGTGCTGTTTTTGTAATTTTTTTCCAGTGATAGTCGTCATGATTTAGGCCTCGTCTAGGATAATTTTCAATTTTTTTAAGCTACCACGTGAAAACATGATGACACACTGAATTATTAAGACCTGACAGCCATTTCAATAACTCAAAAGTGCTTGTTCAAGTAGACCAATGCGTCAACAACACCGTTGTAACACTAGATGATTTCAAGCACAACTTGAAATCTCTAGTTTATTACGGTGCGTCAGAATAGTCATTTCCTTCATGTAGTTGAGGAAATGCCAGTGGCTTTGCTCCTAGCGTTAGTCAGCCTTATCCCTCAAACAACTGATCTCACCCCGTTAACTTATGGGGCTCATATAGAGCCCTCCACCACATAAAACAGCCATAACAATGATAATAACATTAAAATGGAATCTCCTGCTGTTGGGCGGAAAATTTGCCCTCTTTTCCTCTCTCCGCTTTGGTCTCTATCTCAATACCCCTCTAATTTATGGAGCAGTTAGCTGTGAATTTGAACCAGACGCCTCTGCTGGATTGGATCGGACTGCTTTTAATAAACCTTAGAGGAAGTGGTCGTCCAATAGAGCACAGAGAAATGTGGCCAGGAGAGGTTTAATCTGTTGCAGAAACCCACAAGCTTTTGTTTTAATGTAACTCGCAGAACCACACTAAAGCTTATCTAAGTAACTTGTGTTATATATATATATATATATATATATATATATATATATATATATATATGCGCTCTATGCATGCTTCCTTCTCTGTCTGCTCTGGTCACAAACAGAATTTAATTAATTTAGTTTCTTTTGGTCTTGGTTATTGGTTTGTAAATGTATCTGTTGAAATACACAAGGGATCAAATTGTTTGCTTGATCTTTTCAAACAAGAGCTCATCGTGTTATGAAAACCAAAATTCAGTTTCAACTTAACACAGGACACATTGACACAGGGACTCCAACTCATACCATTGATATTATTTGCTGTTTACAACCATTTTGGTTTGCAGTCTGACATTTTTGAGTGAAACAGGATGTTCAGTCAAAGCAGATTGAATTTGAGGTAAAACAATGACTGATTATTCATTTGAAGAAAAAAAAAAAGAAAGAAAAGACTTTTATATTGAAACCTCCAGTAGCACTGAAGATCATACAATTGTTGATATCTGTCTGTCTGTCTGTCTATCTAACTATCTATCTATCTGTCTATATATCTATTATATTTTTTTCTATTTTGTCTACTGTTAAAAATTAGCACAATAAAGATTGAGATAAACATTACACTAAAATAAGCAGTAGATGGTCGCAACTTCCTGTTTGTTTTAATATTTGAGTTATTCAGTCATTCCTTTCTCTTTAAAACAGATTCATTTAGAAACAAAGCAAGTGACTGACTACATGGATTCATCATTACTGAATCATCGACTCACTTAAATGAAAAACAGATTAATTCAGAAACAAAACTACATTTTTACTCAGAAATGGAAACATGTTCTGCTGCAGCTTTGATTTAAACTGTTTTTGATGACAAACGACAAAATATTGACACTCAGTATGACCTTTGAGAAAACTGCTGGATAGAAAATAAGAAAATAGATACGATTTATTTTTTTCATATATTAAAGTTTAAGGTCATTTTACTTGCATTCGAAATATAGGCTTCATCATGCTGTGAATGCTTTCAACTAATTAAGTTTTAGTTGGCATTAAAACAATTATTATGATGCTTTCTTAAATATTAACATTTACACACCCCTAATGGACATCAATGAAATGAAAATATTTAATCTCTAACCCCATATAAATATCATGTATTCATCAATCTGGCTTGCTTGGTTTGATACTTGTGAAGCTGTACATGGATGGATTTGCTCTTCACGCCCCATTCACACGAGGCTTCAGCGTCAACGCTTGACAGAGGGCATGTCTGAAGTTGGGGCTGACGCGATCGTCATAGCAGTGTCTGCCAATGAAATTAATCAACAATCAGCAACTGTCTGGGCGGGTGTATTTTAATACAGCGATCTGATTGGCTGACGCTTCCGTTGGCGCTTGAAAAGTTGAGAAAGTCCCAACTTCTGCAGCGAGCAACGCCACTGAAGCGGTGCCGACGGATCCACAATGCAGTTTGGCAACGCCTGACGTCACCCATTCAAAGTGAATGGGAAGCGTTGACGCTGACGCCTCGTGTGAATGGAGCGTCAGTGTTTGGGTTTTCAGCCGTGAAGTTTGAACTGAACTAAACTGAACTTCAGCTCTGAAAACTAGACTGACACAGTTTCAATTACTAGAACTTCTATGTAAAACTGCTTTGACACAATCTACATTATAAAAGCGCTATAGAAATAAATATGAAATCAATCAATCTGAAGTTGCCCTCCATCTCTCCTCAGCCCTCTACATGCAGTGTCTTTCGCTCTGGCCTGTGGGATCCCAGGTGTGACCCTGTTGACTCTGGGTGTGAATCCTCTGACTGGCTTTCTGGGTGCCCTGAACATCTTCCTGTACACGTGCTGCTACACTCCTCTGAAGCGCCTCAGCATCACCAACACCTGGGTGGGCGCAGTGGTGGGCGCTATCCCACCTGTGATGGGCTGGACAGCAGCCACCGGCTCTCTCGATCCAGGTACACAAGCATTAGGTCAATGACTCATTTTAACGGTCCCCTTTAGACGTTGTTGAGTTTAGGTAATTTTGCTACTGCATATTAGGATTTTATGGTCAACAGGTTAACTTGATATAGCCGGAACATTACTTATAGTCAACAGTGTTTAAAGAGGACCATCAAAATCAATTACTGCCGCAAATAATGATCTAAACTGAATAGTTCACAACCCCCAAAATTTTCTCAATGTCACATTATTCTAAGCTAGAATCATTTCTGTTCTCTGATGGAACACAAAATGAGATTCTTATAAAGCCGCCTTTCCACTGCACATGACAAGCGTCAGACCTGAAGTCATTCATTTCCAGTGGAGAGTAGTCCGGGAGCAGTGTGGAGTTCTGATCATCTCAGTATAAGCTGCAGATCCGTTAAAAGATTTGAACTCCTGCGACTAGACTGTGTGCAACAGGCTGACCGGATGTGATGTTTTCCAGTGTTCTCCAAGCAGGTCCATGCACGCAAAATGAGAAATAGGAGTTTTTCATTATTTCTTTTTTGAATCGGAAAAGTCTATATTTAAAAAATCATTGTATTCATAAATGAGTAATAAAAAATATTATTATTTTTAATCTTGTCTTCACATTGCCTCTAAATTTTTAAGCAGTCTATGATGAGTTTTTAGTATTCATTCATTCATTCATTCAATCAACCATGGTGAATGCACGAAGAATAAAGGCACTTGCTTTTGTACTTTTTTATTTGGGACATCGAGATAAAATGCACGGCAAGATTTAATATTCTGTGTGACTGCCACAAGGGTGCGTATTCTGACAGTCGTGTCCGAATGTCGCGTGCAGTGGAAAGGTGGATGTCCATGCAACAATTTTAGTACATATATACATAAGTAATCAGCTTAAATTTAAAATATTAATTTAAAATATTTTGAAGTCATTCGATAGAGTCGTGATCATAAAAAGTTAAGTGCCACTGCCAACTTTTATTTGTTTTTACTATCCTAAATTATACCATGTATTAATTTTAAATGCTTCTCATTCTCTCCACAGCTTTTACAGTAAAATAAGTTGTGAAGTATTATTACTAATTTTATTTGCTGATTTTTTTTTTTTGTGTTGAAATGTTGCTTTTAATGATTTTTTTATTATTTTTTATTATCATTTATTATTTTGCACATAGATAATTGAAAACAACAGAATTGATTTAACAGAATATTTTTGTAACATTTATCATTGTTTACTATCACGTTTGATTAATTGAATGGGCTATTTTATTCTTATTAAAATAGCCCATTCTTATTTATTACCATTATTTATTATTCTTATTTATTTTTATTGAATGGGGTTTTATTCTGAGCATCTCTTACTTCCCAGAAAAGTAAAACTCATAAAGGTCTGAGGCGATATCAGAGGTAAAAGAACTTCAAGAGATTACACAACTATCCTTATTGCGTAATATTCCAGCCTGATGTCACCAGGAAACGTAACTATTTTTCGTTTTGTCAGAATAGTGGCTAATTTGAGCTGTACGATTTTGAAAGAGGCGTGGCACCAAACCCCACCCCTGAACCCACAGTAACTGGGAGATGAGTAAATCGCACTAAATTGTACAAATGAGATCGTACAAATTCATATAGATTAGCCACTAAATCAAAAAGTTATGATTTGCCGTGAGATATTCCAGTAAGATCTACAATCATTGATTCTCATAACCATTTTTGATATCTAAAGCTGCAAAGATCTCCTCACAGCACCACATTAAAACTCTGTGGACATGGACAACATTGGCAGTGTTATGATTTACCCTATAAAGAAATACATTCACTATTGCAACAAAGCTAAATGTTAGTATTTCATCACCAATCTTTAAATTGGGCTTACAAAATCCTTCTTGTTTCAACATTATCAGTTTTTCCCAGAGTTCTAAGTTGTGCAGTCTTTCCAGAGAAGCGATATACATGATCCATATGCCTCTGCTGACTTTTACTGACTCTTCTTCCAGTCCTGAGGTCTCTGTCCACTTATGAGTGTTGCGTATACTCTCAGCATCCTGTGTTTTTTTTCTCCTGAAGATGTCTCATGCTTGAATCAAGTGTTTGTGGAAGACAGCAGGGGGTCTTTGGCTTGCACTACACTATTAAAAGTTTGCTGTTGTGGCAACCATGAGCTCTGTTTTCTCAGAAGAGAACGGCTGAAGTGTTTGCTTGTGTGTGTATTTACATGTTTTTCCTTGAGCTCAGAGAACCGCATGTGCCTCTTGACGTAATGAGGGTTTCAGTGCCCTTTGCAAGCATGTTTTTATTAGGATGTGCAAACTGACATGTTATTATGACCCCTTTTATGGTGGGGATGGAACAGGATACGAACATCTTTTCTTTTATTGAGTATTAGTTTTACATGTTTTGGTTATTATTATTTGTGTATAGCGTTATAATTAATAACCCTTCAGATTTGGAGGCCAATAACCGATATACTACAGCTGTTAAATATAAATATTTCAAAGTGTTATATTTTTACACAGTGAATAACTGATTTTATTTTAAAAACTTCGTAAAAGTTTGATCTCATCTTATGAACTGAATTGCCTTCTTAAATACCCCCAAAAAAGCAATAATTTCAAAGGTGTAGTACTTTTCCTGGAGTGATTTAACCCAAAATACACAATGACACCCTATCAAAAACATCTACAATGATAAGGATTATGGTTGCTTAATAAAAGATCTGAGAACTGAAATCAGCTCAAATGTTCTTGAATAAAATGCGTTACAGTAATGTACATGTGCACAAATATGTAATGTCCGAAAGGGCTCACTACTATGCTTGTGCGTGGTAACAGCATCACGTGTGCTCCATTATAAATACGCTGATCAAACTAAATATAATCTTACATCAACAACACATCAAGCAATGCGTTGATAAGAGCAAATAATCATATTAGATTACAAACAACCCAAGGAGCTGTTTAGCACATGTGCATCTATTATGTGCTGCTATTATATTTACGCATAGTATTTTTCCTGAGGTGATTTAAGCCAAAATACACAATGACACCCTATCAAAAACATCTACAATGATAAGGAATATGGTTGCTTACTGAGTTCATAACGTAGTGCAATACTACACAGACAGACTTTGAAGGAATAAACAATGTGTTGAAAGCACCGTTATAGTGCACTGGACAAGTCTGAATAAGTTCGACCCAAGCATGCACAAGGTAGGCAGCTCTGTACAATTATGTAACCTATTGGCTTAAAGATATCAGCCTAATTTTGATATCAAATCGTTAACTATAACTTTAACCATATCATTTATCGGCCGATAACAATATGGTCACCGATTTATCGTGCGTCCCTAAAAGAAAATCTAAATTGTAAAGGAAAAACTGACCTTAATTCACTGGAAAATATGTCAACCATTATGAGTGTGTCATGGTCCAAGTTTTTTGGTTTCTGTTTTTGAGGATTCAGTTGTACTTATTTATTATAATTTCAAATATGTAGTTGAACTAAATTAATTTAGTTTTAATAATGAAAAAGGGTCAAATGGTAAAATATAAAATGAAGTACATTTATTAAAAAATATTTAATACAAATGTATTAATAAAAAAGCAATTGGGGGATTAGTTCATGCATTACACTTGAACCATTAATATAATCTTTGGAAGTGTAATCAAAACAAATGTCATCTTTTCCTTTTTTTATTCAAATACATTGTAGTTTATATGTCTATTCTATTGCTTGCAAAATTAGCAGACATTTTATTAAACTATTTTTTTTATTAAGCTTGTAATTAAAACTTTTTATTTATTTTTGCCATTAATGTATTTATTATTTATTTTTTTATTATTATTTTTCATTTATTTATTTATTTTTCCCTGTTATTCCTGATTCCCGATCGCAAAAATCATTGGTCCCAAGCAGCTTTTTTTTTTTTTTTTTTTTTTTTTTTTTTTTTGCTGTTTCTGTGCAGAATTTTGTAACAACAACAAAAATGAAATAAAAAAAAACAATAACGTTTTAACTTTTTTTTTTTTCTTCAAGTTTACAATGCAAATCCAATTTAGATCCATTTGTTTCATAAACAAAAAGTGAAAATATTACTTTACCAATTGTAAATAAAAGAAAACATTTACATATTGGTCAATAATATTACTGAAATTAATATAAAAAACTGAACAAATATATATTTACATAAATACATTCAACGATGGGCTAAAATCTACAGAAACCTGCCCCTGTATAAACACACACACTGCTATATACATTCAATATTTCACTGTTTTTCAATTATCAACAATTAATATTTTAGCAGCATCAAACTGAATTAGAACAATAATTCTAAACATGTACACTACTAAATAATAACCAGTCACATCTAGAGCTCATATTTGTTATCACTAGTTTCACCTATCTACTTTGCTCAAAACACTCTGTCAGGTTATCTCCACATCCTCCAAATCCCCATTTTTGAGAACCATTCAAAAACAAACAACCCATAAAAAGATGACCTGAGTGTGAGAGGTCTCTGTCCCGCTACCCTCCGCTCAGTGTTTCCCAAAGGATTTCACGACAAGCGTGTTTTCTAAGATCTCACACACCTTCACCAGAGTTTGTGCGGTGTCATCTTTCTGAACACAGGCCAGTGCTGTTTGTTTCCTCCACAGCAGGATGTGCAGAATCTAGTGCGTATTTTCAATGATCGACCGTCTTCTGCATGGTACTCTGACCTTCCTCCTACCATGATCCGGAAGAGCTTGTTTTGTTGATTCACTCCTCCTCTTCCTCTCTCTGTCTCTTCTCCAGGAGCACTTTTACTGGGAGCCTTCCTGTTCTCCTGGCAGTTTCCTCACTTTAATGCCTTGAGCTGGAATCTGAGAGAGGACTATTCGCGCGGTGGGTACCGAATGATGTCCGTCACCCATCCTGGCCTTTGTAAACGTGTGGCTCTGCGTCACAGCGTGGGTCTGATTTTCCTCTCAGCTTTGGGCCCAGTGCTGGACGTCACCACCTGGACGTTCCCTTTAGTCTCTCTGCCCATTAACCTTTACATCAGCTACCTGGCGTTCAGGTTTTACAGGCATGGTGACCGGCAGAACGCACGCAAGCTGTTTTTCTGTAGTCTTTGGCATCTGCCCATGCTTTTGCTTCTGGCTCTCACCTGTAAAAAGAGTCGCGTGGCGCAGGACGAGGCCGCTGTCACTTCCAGCTCAGCTTCTTTGACTCTTTAAAGCAACATACTTCCAGACTGGCTCAATAATGGCCACTAAATAATTGTTTTGGCACTAAATAATTGTTTTGATACCAAAAGTTAGAGAGAAAACATAACCTCTTTTCATTATGAAAGTTTCCATCAGGGAAAAAAATGCGCTGAAAGTCCCTGAATTCACTCAGGTAACTTGTACACAAATCAACGTCTGTGTAAATACATTATATATTTATTTAGCGCAGCCCCCATCCTGTTGACTATAAGCTTGTAGACTCAAGTGTATCTACTGTATGTAAAAAGCATAACTGAAATTGAAGGTCTACAAGAAGAGCACATTTTGCATTAAATCGTCGTTACTGTTTTAAATAAGTGCAGAAAACGGTTTGTGCTAATGCGTTTCAAAGTTTGTCCTCATTTAATTACTTACTGAGTGACGTTTTCGAATATTTCATTGTATAAATAAATGGTTTAGTTAAGAAGCTGTCAGCCCAGAAGGCTTTATTATTGTATGAAACTCCGTCCCAGTGAGTTTGAGGTCAGATGTTTAAAGGCTGATATTTTGGAGAGCTTTTGGGTATCAGATTCATCAAAGATTAGTTTATTATTTGAAAATGAGTCAAATAAACTCGACCCGTTTGAAGTCCCCAGAACTGAGTTAATAATGTTATTAATTGAATGTAAAAGTGCTGAGTATTTGTTACTTCATTGGCTTGCTCCATATGGCAATTTTACACATCTGACCTCACTGTACCAATGACTTGTGTAAGACACAATAAAAGAAAGCTCATGTTAATAAAATGTGTTACAATCAAGCTTGTGTTCGAGTTTTGATTTGAAAGCATGCTGCCAGCCAGTAGCAGTACTTGTTTATTTTTTTCGGTGATTACTTGCACTATGTGCAATGTTTCAACTATTTTTTTTATTGAACAATTTATTCAGTCTTAAAGCTGCGTTTTTAATATATATATATATTTTTTTTTAATGGACATTAGCTACATTTACATGGACATCAGTAATCAAATTATTTGACTTTATCTGAATAAGACAATAATATGATTAAGATGTTTACATGAGTTGTTTTTTAATGGTCCTTGCATGATCCCGTTTTACATGTCACAGCACATAATTCAGTTAGCATCATTGCGTCATCCCACTATCCACATTTTCTCTGGAGTTTAATGTGATTTTGTGTGTTTTATTTTTAATTTGTTGACTTTAACTGCAGTTTGGCACTTTCACTTTCATTCAGGAACATTTCATGCATGTCCCCGTGACAAACGAGATATTGGATGCGAGTATGAACTGCTGGAAGAGTGTTGTTTTAATGGAATATGATACCACATGCTGTATAGGGAAAAACCTCTGCATTTCATGATGCAGGTGTCTGTGGTGCTTCACTGACTCGGTAGGTGCAGAGAATAGTATCAAACAGCCTTGTGTGTGTGTGTGTAGACTATCCTGTCGCAAAATGCAGTGAAAGTCCTACATGACGGTAATAGTTTGATTAAGGTGTTTACATGTCTGTACTGCACTTCAGTAATGTGACTAAAATCGGCATACTCCACATGTCTTAATCTGATTTCTGTTTATGACCTTAGTCGGATTAATCAAAAATTGTTGTTTACATGGTAAACTCTTAATCAGAGTATTGTCCTAATTGTATTAAAATCGGATTATCGCTGTCCATGTAAACGTACCCTTTCTTTCACCTACTACTAGACGTACTACACATTCACCATTGGTGTTTGAATATTTGCCAAAATCATATAAATGTAATTAAATAATATAAAAATATATAAATTGTTTAAAAGAAAGATGATTTATGTACCCCATTTAACCTATGCACATTTTTATATTGGCATTCATTCACATATGTAATATTTATATTGGTTTCAGAAAGATAAAAAGCAGTTTCAAGCATCAAAATAATGTGAATCTGTCCTTTACATTTTTTTCTGACAAATTCTCCATGCCTTATTGCTCTGATTTAGAGACCAAAATGCTATCAGTGTAACAATAGTTTGTACCAAAAACAAACAAACAAAGGAAAAAGAAAAGAAAAGGTCTTAAGGAATTATCTCTATTCTTTTGCACTATCCTTTAACCCCTATGTTTTACTTATGACTTCAAAATATTTTAATAACTACTTAAAATATAATACATTTTTAATATGATCAGTTTTATGATCAGTTTTATATTTCTAATTAAAATAGGTCAGAATAAGTATATTTTATAAACATTTCTTACACTTTACAATAAGGTTTCATTAGTTATAATACTGATTAATATCTGACTACTTTGAAAATACATTAATCACAGTGCAACCAATCCATTATAATCCAAATTCATGCTTGTTAACATTTATTTGTTTTACTGAATGATCGAACACCTTTCCCCCCATATTTGAACACTTTTTATTTCCATTTCTATGAAACACTTGCATTTCAATATGCTTAATATTTATATAAAGTCACCTTTGTACATTTTATTTAATGCTCATCCATAAGACATCACTCCATATCTCCATATAATTAGGAAAAAAAGTGTTTCAAATAGGTGAGTGGGCTTGACAAACCACCAGTAGAAACACTTCTCTCCATATGCACCAGACACTCAAGGACTCAATAAGGAAAACAGCGTCTTGCGAACGTACCACAAACCATGTAGCACTAGTTTCTTCAACCTTAAATACCTATCTTACACAGTACCTTGCAAAATATTGTTCTGCCTGATGTAAAAGTACTTGTACAATCTGTCTTAGGTTGTGTGTATAGTTAGTAGTTAGTATAATTAGATTACTGCTCCAATATGTTAGTTATGTATATGTTTAAAATGGCTCTTACGTCCAGTGTTGTCTTCATATTTATGATTGTTTATTTAAGTGGTCCTGCGGGACACAATTTGTTCCACTGTATGTCCACACATGTTGCGAAAAGAAAAATGACTTGTCTGGATGACCTTTGACCCATACATGATGTTTGCAATATCAGTAATATTTGTAGTTCAAAGAATATTTTGACTGCTAAATTCGTGTCATCGGTTTTGCATTAGTGAATTCTCCCATGCACTGCATCTCCAAACTACTCTGGAAACAACCTCTGTTCTCTCTGGACACATTTGGCTAAGATATCAGCCTGTATAATCTCTTAAGCATCGACCTCTGCACCTGTCCGGCTGCAACACTCGATACTTCCCTCGCAGTTCCACTTCTCTCAGCACCTCCATTAGATGCCCACATATACTGTATGCTGAGATTTGGACATTCCTCTCCTCGTAAAAGATGCAGCCAGTGCCTTAACATCAGAGAGGCAGTGACGGGATGGAGGGGGAGAAACAGCTGCTCCCAACATGTCAATAGATTGAATAGCAGTTCCAGCCCTCCTGGGGTTCGCCGACTCTCCCACCATGATTTTTACAGCTTCCGCTCTATCGGCTTTTCGGGGTGGACACCCTGTGTGGGACTTTTTTAGTACTCGAGAATTGAACAGACACTATACTCAAACAAAAATGTATGTATTTTTGTCGCTTGTTCAAACTACTTATGTAAAATAAAATGAGCTGAAACAACATTTATTTTTATTTTTTTAGAGACAACTTCATAGTTTCAAGTTAACTTAATCCATTTACGTTTAGACAAAATTAAGGGATTGTGTGGAACCTGCACTGAAAAGAAAGCCTCATTAGATCGACTTACACAAATTACTTCAACTTCCTCCACTAAAATTAATAAGGTTGTTCTAACTTATTTACTACTGAAAACTGTAATAAATTAAGTGGAAACTAAGTAATTCATGTACTTGTAACATGCTGAAGTAATGTAATTATCTTTTTACAGTGTGTTGTAGTGAACAGTAAAAAAAAAAAAACTGGCCTCCACACATTCGATTTGTGTTGAGAAAACATGAATGAATTAAGTTAACTTAATAGTTTTTAAAATTTAAGTTGATTGAACGTCAAACAAATAAGTTTGTGTTTTCAGCTAATTTTATAAACAGTTGAAGTCCGAATTATTAGCCCCCCTGTATATTTTCCCCCATTTCAATATTAGTACATCATATTTTACTAGATATTTTTTGAAGATACTTTAGTGTTCAACTTAAAGTGCAATTTACAGGTATTAGGTTAACTTGGCAAGTCATTGTATAATATGGTTTGTTCTGTAGACAACTGAAAAAAATGTTGCTTAAGGGGGCTTTATATATCTGATATCTGATATTGCGATATTTTATTTGTCTGCGATAAATATTGTGATATATAAATACAGTTTCACAAGATAGTTGAACGTTTTTTTATGGAGTCGAACAGTGTTCAGGTACAGAAATTGAATAAATCACAATGCAAAGAAATGCTTTAATATCGTTGTCTCATTTCTTGTTCAAATATCTAAAAATGAATGGAATAATGTTCTCAATCCATTCAAACCAAAAATCAACAAATGTATCTTTGGTTATGCACACAGTATGTAATTTTCTCCATAATGAACATATTTTCAAAACATCAATCAATTCTTGCATTTGTGGTGGATATCTACTAATAGCATCTATTAATGGCTTTTTTAATTGAAGCAAGGTTGACTCTACAAATATTTGTTCTTTCTTTCCAAGGAATCCATTGACAGCATACCCAAATAAAGTGACTCAAACTGAAATCAGTTTAAGTATTTAGGTTATTCTTTAAAATGCTATGCATCCCTTTTCAAAAACTTTCTAATATTAGGACATCTCCTAAATGTGTGAAAAAAATGGTTAGTGTCCTGTGATCCACAATGTCTCCAGCAATTTGCGCTTCCACACTGTAAAAAAAAATCTTGGTTGCCTTAAATTTTTAAGCTGAATTAAATTTAAGTTATGAGTCCATTGAACTTATATTATGTTAAACTGGCTTAAAACAGCTTGTGTAACTCATAAAATTAAGTTAGAACATGACTAACTTAATTTAAATTACAATGAACTAAAAACACATGCTGTCATGACTAATTGATCATATCTTTTATAGTGCATGAAATGACATTTTCTTCTTTGAAGTAAGGAGAAAACAAGTAATATTTCTCTAGTAAAAAAAAATCCAATACGAAGATTGGTAAGTTGCCCGTTTTAAAATGTATTATTATTATTATTATTATTATAGTTTTTTTTTTTTTTTTATAAAATCTGCTTTTATTCTAGCTGAAAAACAAAACAAGACTTTCTCTGGAAAAGAAAAATATTATAGGAAATAATATTAAGGAAAAAAAATTCCTTGCTCTGTCAAACATCATTTATGAATACACAAGTCTTTATGGCAGGTGACTATAATTGTGTGTTAAATGCTAGGTTAGATACACGACCCGTCAAACTACAACAAGCAAATCATCGCACTTATTAAATAATTAAATGGAAAGTTTAAATTTGGTGGACAGCTGGAGAGCTATTCATCCCACACTTAATCAAGAATCGATCAAGACTCATACTAGACTCATATCTGCCGCCGCCCCAGTTTCTCTAAATCTAAAAAGAAATCTATCTAGAGGAAGTAGTATTTGATGCTACATGTAAGGATGTCAAATTTTGTTAATATCTATCCAACAAGTTTGTATCATTCCTACTAAATAATGACAAAGGAGATGTATCAGATTTGATTCTTTGGGAAACAATGAATGCAGTAATATGAGGTGACATGTCATATCAAGCAGCATAAACTAAACAGAATAAGATGAAATTGATTGAAATTGACACAAGTAAACAAATTAGAGATGCAATAGATCAACCAATTGTGAATCCCAGTAAAGTGAGTATAATACTATACATTAAAAAAGTTTCCAAACAACTTATACATGTTAAACAAACATAATTTGGGAAATATTTGATAAAGAAAAAAATAATTGACAGAAGGGCTAATCATTTTGACTTCAACTAACAGCAAATGTCATTTTTTTGAGTGTACTAAATAGTATTTCTCTTGTACTGTAAATTGTATGCGAATCTAAACATTGTATTATTGACTGTACCTGTTTATATGCTTTTTCTCCTCCTCTATCAGGCGAGGCCTGACGAATGCATCATCAGTGGAGTAATCATCTTCTCGGGGAAAAATATTGTTTGAGTCCGGGTGAGTTTCTCACAGCGCGTTCATTTATTATGAGCGCTGTGAACCCTGAGGAGGTGAGCACATTTCCCATAATGATCTTTGGCTCTCTGTGGTTTTTCTCATCCAGCTTGGATTCTCATTACGGTTTTTAACAGCCTCCCGGACCTTCATTTGTTACAATAGCAACAGGTGGATTTCTCCTCTCTTTTCATTTACAGGCAACAAAATGCTTTGAAATTCAACACTGAAATGCGGAAGGATTTGATTATTTTGTTGGTTTGTTTCTCAAGAAGGCAAGACACTACAGGTTTAAAAACTGCTTTCATGCACTTTCTTAGTTTTGTGCTTATTGGCTTTTTATGAAGTGTTTTTTCAGTCTTACAGAAAGAAAAATATATACTTTAAGTGCTTATTTTGACTCTGTGTCTAGTAATTCCATGTTTAATGCAATAGTTATTTATTATCTAAACCATAAATCGTAACTTCAGCAGTTTTATTCATATCTACATTCTGAAAGTTTACCGAGGGATTTGTTAATACATAAATTGCCTGTTTTTCTGACACTTTATTCTTCTCAACAAATGATTTCCTTCTGGCTGTTTGCAGTATTTTCTGAATTATGGAGCAATTTAAAAAGATATAAACAATCTCTAAAATTTATCTATTAATTAATTGCATCCAAAATTACAGTTGTTTTTAAATAATATATGCGTATGTACTCTCACACATACACAAACATACATGTATAACACACACTCAAGCATACGTGTCTATATTTGATCAAATGTTTATTTATATTAATGTATAAAATGTTAATATTTAATACAAATTGCACTGTTAAAAATATTATGAACAAATTATTTTTCAAGCTGTTTACAGTATTTTCTAAATTATGGAGCGATAAAATTATACAACAGAAACGGACTCACTTTATTTTGATGGTCCCTTTAACACTTTTTGTCAAAGTGTTACTGTTAGGTTGGGGTTAGGGTTTGTTTAAGTTGACATCTACGTGCAAAGTTTCTTATAGTCAGTTAAATGTCTGTTGAGGGAGCAGTATCAGCAGATATTGAGCAGACAGTCTACTAATACTCGGATGAGAAGTAATTGGCATGAAGTTGCAATGCAAATTTTAGTCAACAAAATGCCCATTAGGGACCATGAAAATAAAGTGTTAACAAAAAATCTTAAAAATCACTCTTAATTTTGATTTATTTCATAAAGAAAAAATAAGTTTGTATTTACATAATATATATACACAAAAAAAAATCTTGGTTGCCTTAATTTTTAAGCTGAATCCATTTAACCTTATGAGTTCATTGAACTTATAGTATGTTAAACTGACTTAAATCAGCTTGTGTAACTTATAAAATTAATTAGAACATGATTAACTTAGTTCAATAAGTTACAATGATCTAAAAACATGTTGTCATGACTAATCGATCATAATTTTTTACAGTGTATGTGCATGTACTCACACTCATGCATGCATGTTTGATCAAATGTTTATATTAATGTATAAAATATTCATATCTAATACAAATTTCACTCTTAAATATGATGAACTAATTATTTCCTTCTGGCTGTTTGCATTACTTTCTAAATTATGGAGTAATTAAAAACAAATCTCCTCTAAAATCGCTCTATTATAATTGCATCCAACATAAGTTCGTATAAATTTACATAATATATGCGTACGACTCACACACACAAACGCATATAGACACTCATGTGTACATGTTAATATGTGATCAAATGTTTATTTATATTAATGTATAAAATATTTATCTAAAACAAATTGCTCTGTAAAAAATATGCTGCTTTAATTTTTAAGTTGAACCAATTTACTTTTACAAGTCATTTTAACTTAAACTGACTTGAAACATCATGTTTAAATTTGTTTGACTTAAATTAAGTTGAAACCCAATTAACTTTCTAAATGAAGTTAAATTAACTTAAAAACATACAATGACTTTTTATTATGTAATTATTTAAGTGCGCATATAAATAGATATGTAATTATTATATTGTCTTGATTGTTTGTAATTATAGATAATAAATATAGATCATATATAGATATTACAGTGTATGCTATTAATTTGACAGCCCAAGTAAAAAGTTTTCTCATGTACCTTAATAAAACCAGAATTTTGGGCCTTACTTAATCCAACGTTCAGATTTTGTGTTCTAGAAATAAGCAAATTTGCTTACATTTAATTAAATAATACCTCACTTGCTTATTTAAACATTTTTGAAAACATT
>CAIGQQ010007205.1:2785068-2824847 GCA_903798035.1 Danio albolineatus | reverse complement strand
TATTGAAAACGCTAGATTTATTTTGAAGATTCCATTTATTTAAAGGAATCTTTATTTTCGTGAATGGTTTGCATTTAGCCAGCTGTAAACGCCGAGTTGCAGTAGCCGTATGGTTTTCAGACTCCAGTTTAAACATTTACTTTAGTTTCCCTGTTCCTGCTACTGTCGTGCTCTTCTTTTGGACTTTAGACGGCTGAGATTTTGACCACGATCCTTCACATACACGTTCATTCTGACGGATAGTCAAATAAACAATATTTGTGCAATGATACTTTTTCTGTAATATGTCGAGAGATCACTCGTGTCCGACCGCAGATGACGCAGTGATCTCTGTTGGACACACTGGATCATTGCAGGTTAACAGACCTTTGCTTTTCCCCTCACTTTTGTAACTTTTCACGCATCAAATCTCACGCCATTTTTCTTTTTTTTTGCCACTGTAGGCTACATTTTTTTTGTTTTCTTAAATAGTGATGTAATATAATTTGAGCTACTATAGTCTAATAGACCGTATAGCTACCACTAAAATTGAATTGTAAAAAGTTTTGCAAAAGAACTTCGCATTGCTCTTTTGACCACAGTTTTTTTTTTTTTTGGAAAACTCAAAACGGGGATTTCACATGAATTATGAATTATTGATTTAAATGGTTAAATAACGTAATGTTGGAATCATTTGCAATAGTGTGAGTGACCTTAGTTTCCAGTGCGCCCTGTTAAATAAATTAAGTGGTAAAAATAAGTAATTTGGCATAAAACGATCAATAAAATTAGTAGCTTGGGAATGGTAGACTTATTTATAATGTTATGAATGTACATTTATCCAAGCGCAGCTGTGATTTTATTTATTTATTTATTTCCCCGTAAACTATCACGTTAAAAACATGTCGGCTTGTTTAAATAAAATATATATTAAAGTAACTCATTACTGCTTGTTCTGGCCATTATTAACTGGCCTTTTTCATTTTATTTACTAAAGTGCCAGAACACAGCATGAGATCTCATAAATTCATTACAGTCGCTATAATTCACCAAGCACCAAGACATTTGTTTTAAATCACTTTTAGGAGGAGCTTTAGGTTTTTTTTAGTTGCTTATATGTTATGGTTATTTGAACGTGATGACATTTTTGTGAACATTATTTAATGTTCTACTGTAAAATGTAATAAAAATGTATAGCTTGGATGAAATGAAACTGAAGAGAGAAGGGGGATTTATTGCCCCAAAGTCTGTCTCTGCTTACCCCAGACACAGAGCGGAAAGAAACACTCAATAAGTTGATAAAACAGTCCTGGACTGCACGCCTGTCTCTCTAAACGGATTTGCAAAGGTTTGAGGGGGTGAAAGCCCAGTGCTTTTAAATATATGCAACATTTCAGGGCCCCTAACAAAAAACAGGACGGATGAAAGAATGGGCGTTGTAGTGAATGCTCGGTAGTCCAGCTTAGATGAAAAGGGAATTATATTCAAGCATGTTGAGAGAAAAAGATTTATTTGATTAATTATTTAAATGCGGGGCCTCACTTCAGTCTAATGCAAATTCAAGCTGCTCCAGCAAAATCAGCGAAGACCGCAAAAATATGCAGATTCTTTAAACACGTCTTCATTTTCTCAAACTGAATTAAATGATTAATGCTATTAACTCAAGTTAATATTGTTAATAGCAATTTAGACTACTAAAACTGACCTAAAAGTGAGTTAGAATAAGTATTCCCCCCCCCCCCCCCCCCCCTCCAAGCATTAAAACATCTTAAGCATGTTTTAATGCTTAAGATTAACTGTAGAGCCTTCATTGAGGTGCAGAATAAAGTAACTTTCAGAAGTCTTTGCACACCTTAACATTCAAAAATCTAGAAAAGAAAGACGTTGGGTATACAGTTTGTTTTCCACTTATCCAAGAAAGTTTTCTGTCAAATGTTTAACAGGATTCGCATGCCATCACAGCTGATTTAAGTTGGATACGCGATGCCGCAGCGAAATTCTAAATGTGGCCTCTGCTGTTTGAGCTTTTGTCATGACTTTAGCTCGTCACTTATACTCTTTTTCTGTCTTCGATGTCTGATCTAAAACATTGCTGGAGGCAGGAAATATAAAGTCTCTATGCTGACATGGCCATTCCCTTCTTCTCTTTATAGAGGTCAAAGCATTTTGTATTGTTTCTTCTCTTCAGAACTCTGAACTGAACTTCGAATCTCAGTTTTAGAGTCTCATAATAAGCAAAGTGATTTGCTGTGCATTGAAAAAGTTCCTGATGCATTTTAAAGTAATCCCAGTGCTTGGAAACAATTTTAATGAAGTGATTTTGCTGTGGTTGTTATCTGTGTACATCAGGACATTTTTATTCCTTCCTGTGCTTCAGAGAGCCAGAGAAAGAGATATGGCAGATGAGCTTTTGTTCTCCAATACTGGTCAGACCTGTTCAGGCAGATTCAGATACTGTAAATGTGTGTGTATGATTCATAGACATTCAAACATTATTTGCTGGCACTTCATAATTTCTTCTGTATTTTTGTTATGAAGTTGTCCCATGGTCATCCGGTTAGTATAAGGTTTGCAAGTGCCAGTTGATTTGTAAGAGATATTACAGTACGAATAGCTGAAGTTGTAGCGGGTTGAGTTGTTGAGTAATAACTTTGGCAGTCCTCCTTTTGCAGTTCTCAGTTTCAACTCCTCTTCTGATTTGCGAGACCTTGCAAAATCTCTGCTGCTTTCTGTGTTTTTACAGTATTTTTGCGGAGACTCTAATGATTTAATAAGCAGTCGAGTTGGCTTTTCAAAAAATCCCACCCACTCAGACAGACATGATCCCAGTTTTTACTCTAGTTTTGTGTTTGGCATTGTGTTGCATAATTTCCAGATTTACTCAAGCAGTTTTGTTGCTTGACTCTTCATTCTTTATTGCCAATCTACAATCCTCATGATGTGGGTAACTTTTAGCTTGTGTTTAAAGGTCAGGTTTGTTTTACTCTGTTAAAAAAATATAGCAATCCCATCCTGAGATTATAGTCCATGTGAACCTGAAGTTGCTGAGACATCTATTTAGGGCTCTTTTCTGCTTCATTCTCTCATAGCAAACTAGTGATAAGGGGGTGTTAGCAATATTGAGGCTGAAGCAAGGCAAGGCAAGGCAAGTTTATTTATATAGCACATTTCATACACAGTGGCAATTCAAAGTGCTTTACATAAACAGGAATAAAATTAAAGTATAAGAAAATAAAAACAAATGATATAAAAACAGATTAAAATGAGTTAAGACAAGTTATAAAAGAATGAAAAGGAAAGAAAGACACAATAGTGTGATCTGTCGGACGTAGCACAGTGCTCATTCAGTAAAGGCACAGCTAAACAGATGTGTTTTCAGTCTTGATTTGAATGTGCCTAATGTTGGAGCACATCTGATCATTTCTGGAAGCTGATTCCAGCAGCGGGGGGCGTAATGAAGCGTTGAAGCCATCAAACTGACAACAGCAAATGGTCCGATTTTGATTGAAGATTACCAAAAAATGTTTATCAGTGGATTAAATTACCCAGTTTAATTGTTCACCTAAAGAATAACTATGAGTGCTAGCAAAATAAACATTGTGACGTTTGATTTCTTTCACACTTTTAAGGGTGTGTTTTATGAATGGCGCCCATTAAACTGTAAAGTCTGTAAATGCTTTTACAAAAAGAGACAAGTGGAGCATTGTTCTTTAAGAGTGAAATGCTCTGTAGAAATGCTCTCGTTCCACTATCAGACCAGGGAACGCTCTAGGAAGCATGTCACTTGAAAAGTTTTCAAGTCCTCGGAGGGCTACGACCCCCTGCCACCTTGTCCAGATGAGCACTTCCATCCATGCAATGGTGATTTCTGGATGGATGCCTCTTCTTTTGTACCCACACTCCATGGGGTGTTCACACCACCATGTAGGTGACCCATACGAATGCTGTGGCCAGTGACCCCCTCCTTCCTGCTTGCACAAAGCAGATGCCGCCTTGCCTAAGTAGTGCCGAATGAGATCAATCCAAAGTTTGGCTGTGTTGGTAAACAGTGAGCTCTTGATGTAGGTATTGATGCAGAGCTCATGATTTGTTTAGATTTTGATTCACATGCTCTTGATTAGAATCTGAATACTTTTATTTTTCTCACTTACTTTTCTCTACTTAATCACTGATTTTTCTGGGGTGGCCACAGTGGAATGAACCTCCAGTTTTAAAATCCAGTTGATTTTTATGATTTAACGGTAACATTTGAGTTTTCAAGTGATGATTGATTGAAAGAACCAACTCATAATAGTAATTTGTTAGTTTAATGTGATTACCCTGGTTGTATGGCATGTATTTGATTCTCTACAGGGGTAGTTTCAAGAACACAGTCATATAGGAACTAATCAGGCCCAGTTCTCCAAGATTCTAATTTCCCATAGTCGCAACTTTTTATGCTCTGTAAAAGTCACCATTTCTGTATCGTAAACACACCAGAAATTGTTTGTTTCTGCCATAAGTTATAGGAACTATGAGAAAGATTGTTCAAATAATACCAAAATCAAGATATACAAATAAATGTTCACATAAACTTTAAGATTAATTGATTGAAAATTTGATTTTATCATATTATGTTGAACTCTTATGTCAACTTTGGTGGTTTGTTGTAGTAAAAGTGTTCAGCGTGATGTTTGGTGACTGCTATAGATGAAACATGCACCTTTATTCTTCAGATAAACAGAAAATAATGACTCAAGCCAGCTTAGACCCTGTGGGACGACATGTATTGATTAGTTTACGCTGTGGCGGGCGCTGTGTGGTGTAGGGTTAAAGGTCTTTGTGGCTTGGGTTATCTGGGAATCAGTTGAGCAACGTTGCCTCTGTAAGGACCATCTGCACTGCAGGTGAGACTTGATCCACCCCTCATCCTTCCTGAACACACACACACAGACACTTAGTTATCAGACCCCAAAGCTGATGCCAATCAAATGCACATATTTGTTCCTGCAAATTAAAACTAGGCCCGAATTAAGGAGCAGCATCCATGAAAGCTGTTCAGTCTCATGGTAGAATAGACTTCCTCCACTCAGCTGGATCTGAACCTTGACCGCTCATCCATTCAGCAGTCAGCAGGTTGACATCCTCTATTGAAAGCCTGCTCGGAGCTGACTGAGAACTTTCAAAGGACTGCCTCCAAATGATGCTTTAGTGTTGGCAAAACTGCTCAGCATCCTTTAGACCAAAGGATTACTCTGCCTTTGTGTTTGGCCTTAGCATTTCTTTTCTTGTAGAATTCATCTCCACCATGCAGATTTCTCTTTCGCATCACTTCTCCTCCTTTGGACTTAAAACCAATCATTTGTTCATATATTAATAACAAATGGCAAAGAGAATGGGATCTGCATACAAGAAACCAACTCCATGAAATCAGCCCCAATAATGGAAAAAGAAATTGTCCAACTGATGGGACGCTATTTTTACCTGATCTACAATCGGTCACACCATAACACACAAATTTGTAATACTTGGAGGTGATCTTCTTAATACTACTCTTTGCAAAAGAATTTTAACTATAAAGCATGTTCTATTAGATGGCTTTGGCTTTAATTCTGAGATGCGTTTTTTTCTGTTCATTATTTCGAATATTTTTTTAGCAAAAATAAATAGTAAAAACTGTATATAATCCAATTGCAGTATACATTTCCTGCCATTTGAATAGCTATAGAAGCTGGCATGGCGCTAAGCACAAACCAACAAACAAACAAACAGTCTTCTGCCTCCCTTGACCTTCTTGTCATTTTCGTTTTTCCTTTAAAATAACACACATAATGACCCCTTCATACGTGTCTTCTTTCCTTGTACCCATATTAAAGTTGGGCCCCACATCAAGCTCTGGTTCCCTCATCAGAGGCGGGGCTGTTGTAGGCCTCAGTGCCCACATAAGGCCACCCCCAACCATGCACACTGGTCAGCAGTGAGAGGGCCCCTACTTGAGCTGGCATGGCTTTACCAGTGGGGTACACCAAGCAGGGAGGGTCTAAGTCTAGAGAAAGGGGCTTTCATTCGGCAAATTACCACCGGCTAATTGTGAAAGGGATGGCCTGGGGAGAGGCAGACAGTAGAGGCCCACTGTGGAGGTCTGCCATTGAGAAACCTCCATCTCCTCGTTAGAAAAGCGAAATAACGGGAGCCTCCCGCTTGGAGGATAAAATGAAGGCAGACGGGAACTCGATGTCAAACACTCGTGTTTCTAACCCTCCTACTGAAATATTGTCTCATGCATGAAAACAAACACATGAATAATAGGGCGTGATTTAAACAATTTCTCCCTAGAATAGGAAAATCCAATATGTATTTCTAAAAGATGAGAAGAATTCAATGTAAAAACCATTCCCCCTTTCACCTGTTTTAATTTCAGTCGTCTATTATTTAAAGACCCTCCCTCTGAGTTTGCCTTGAATTGGACCGTTTTAAACGAGGTGATAATTTGGATGTCGGATGTCAGAATAATACTAGCCCTCCTCCTCCAACAAGTAAATGCTCATTCATTGTAGCTAAATAAACAGCATTTACGGGAGCCTGGGGGCTACAGCACACTGCTGCCAGCATGGTCTGGTAATTGTTAGCCCATGTTTCCTACCAGGTCCATCTCCTCCCAATTGTGTGATCATCGGAGCTCATTTCATGAAAGTTTGACGCCCTTATGAAGATTTTTAGCAGAAGTGAGTGTTGAAAGGATCTTGATGTGATGTAATGCAAATGCTGACCGTAGAGGATATTTCTTAGAGGCACTACAGTATGTTTGTTTGTGTGTGTCTGTCTCCAGAAAGTGAAAGGCAGAGGATCAGGCAGAAGTAGAGGCCCCCTGAGGTTTCCATTAACCTCAGCGAGAAAAGAAGCAGACAATTAAAGGAACACACACACACTCTCTCTGCTGATGTGCCCAGAGGAGCACAGCATGAGCTGAGCTCCAGGGCAACAAAGCCAGCTTCTCCCTGTAGCCCAAAAACTGTCACCACTTTTGTCCTCACACTTTCTCTTTTTAGCCTTTTTCCATTGTTTTCTTTTCTCTCTCGCTCTTCTAGGAGAGGGATTGGCTAGAGAATTGTTGGAAAGCTATGACAAGCCACTTTATTATAGTAAAAATGTGACTTTTCGACATTGTCAGTAATGATTATTTACTCGAACTACTTTAATTTACTCTCACTAATTACTTTTATATTATTAGTCTAGAAACTGTATTAAGGAGTAAATTGAATGGTAACACTTTACAATTAGGTCCCACTAGGTAACATTAACCGTTGCTATTTTATTTTACATATGATAATTCATATTCAATATACATCATAATTAGGGCTTGACATTAACACCCGCCAAATGCTGGTAGATTTCAGCTGTGGTGGGTTAGACAGACACCCCCACTAGCCTCTTTGGCTGGCTAAAAATAGCTTTTAAATTGCCAGAGCTGCCTCATCCCTAAAGATTAGAATTTTAGCTTAAGACCCTTTGTCATAATGCTTTCACTTTTACCATTCTTTGAACAGATTATTACTAGGCCTAACGTTAACCGTCTGCATGTGATCATCCTTTCACCATTGCACACAGAACGTTTTTCACCTGCTTTCTTTTGCTTGGAGATATTTTTGTTAATATGGTTTAATTATCCTTTACAATAGCATTGCTTTAAGAGGAAATAACTTTCCATTTATCTATGGTTACCTTATGATCTGGGACCTTTAGCCTGGAAAAATCACTGTGTATAATTATAAATAAATAGGAATATTTTTTTTAAAGAACATTTTTGTTGAATAAAAAGCATATGTATACAGCTATATTTAGCTTGTTTTGACATTATTTAAAGTTTATGGCAAGAAAATAATTAGTTTGGTGTGGCCAGAGACAAAACTGGTAAATGCTTAGTGCTAAACCCTAAAAAGTCATGTGAAAAAGAAAAAAAAAGTTAAATTAACAAGGAGGCACATGTAAATAACACAAGTAAAAAAAAAAAATTAGCATGCCAAAGTCAAATGTAAGCATATAAAAAGTATTGGCTAGCAAAAATTATGAGTGGCTAGTCACATTGGAAAACTACTAGCCACAGTGGCTGGCAGTGGTGGAAAGAGCACTGAAAAATCATGCCCAAGTAAAAGTACCATTACTTTCCTAAAAGTGTAGTGCAAAGTTAAAAAGTATCCGTTGTAAGTATTACTCAGAGTATGAGTAAAAAGTTTAAAAATGCTTTAAAAAGCTGATGCATTTACATGTAATTTGTGCATGTGTGTGTGTAAACGCAACATTCTGTAGTGCATACTTATTGCCCAGCAGGCGCACAACATCATAAGAAGTTAATATTTGGTTAGATTTAGGTTGTGATGTCAGCTGACCAAAACTCAATGTCTAGCCAGTATCTAAGGACAATGTTGATGTCCAATAACAACGTCAAATGATGTTGATATTTGGTCCATTTTTAGGTTGTGTTGGAAAGTGACCAAAATCTAACGTCGAGCCAACATCTTAAACCAACGTCATATTGACGTCAAATACTGACAGTTATTTATCAGTTATTGCAACCAAAATATGATCTGATAGACGTCATAGTGGTAACGTCCACACAACGTCAAGCTGTAACATCAATAGACGTTGATATTTGGTTGGTTTTAGGTTGGCCGTTGGACATTGACGTTGAGTTCTGATGTAAACCTGATTTTCATTTCCAAACAAAATGCAGCTTCTGCTGACATTAAGATGGTCAATTTGACGTCATGTTGATGTCCTGTGCCTGCTGTTTGTTTAAGGCCATTTCGGTCATCATACAGTAAACGTCCGTCATCTTCTCATCAGTGACATGCATCTAAACAGTTTCTGGGTCAATGCATGTAAAGATTTTGGACATCTTCTTGGACACTTTTAATGCTTGCAAACAGTTTGCTGCATTTATAAATTGCCACGACTTGAGGTAGTTCATGATGATGTGATTTATCTTCTGTGTGTGATTTGATTTAACAGGAATCACAGGACTGATTTTTCTAATCCCCATAGACGAGAGAAAATAACGTTGTGACTGCAGATTGAAGGAAAGTAATGGAGTAAAAGTATCAATACAGCACTAATAATGTACTCAAGGGAAAATAAAAGTACACACTTATAAAACTACTCAGTAAATTACTATTCCTAAGGAAAAACTACTAAATCACAGTATTTTAAGTATTTGTAATTCGTTACTTTACACCACTGGTGGCTGATGATCAACAAAGTTCATGTCAAGCTCTGATTATAATGCATTTACTTTTAAATGTATGTAAAGAAAAACAAAAAATCTGATATTTTATTATTACCAGTTTATTAGAATTAGTGCATCATTAATGCATTAGTATTTCATTTTTTTCGGTTATCTGGATCCAATATGAAAATAATTACTGTTAGTCATATATCGATTGCGAGTCAGAAGACTTTGTTATTTAAAAACAAACCAAGAAGAGTTATTCATTCACTTTTTTCTCTCTTAGTTTCATAGTCCATTTCTCAAATGTCTCTTCAAATCTGCATTATGTGGTTGAATGGCTTGTCCTCTTGGCACCGAGACGCCAGATCTTGTTTCTTGTGGGACCGTAAGGCTTTCTGGAATACGGACAGCACAGAGAAAGGAAAGCAAAAACATTTGTCATCGTACTCGCAGTACATCAACATGCCTGCTGAAATAGCAACCCCTGAAATCAAATTACACCTGTGACATCCGCACTCGGCTGATTACTTTCAGCAGAAGCGTTTGACAGTGATCTCTTTGTGCTTCACGCCAGTTATATTGTCTTCAGCGCCGGTTGATATACTAAAGCAGAATGCAACTAGGCTATCGTCCAGAAGAGTTGCCTAAGGAGAGAGCTGTACACTCTTGTTAGGCTTACGTAGAGTTTAATCGTCAGCTCTAGTGCTATCACCACATAATTTAGCTAATTGTGGGTTAGCGATGAAGAATACTAGTCTGGAGGAATTTGTAAACCATTAACACACAGCGTCAAAGTAATGCAGCTGTGCGAAAAGCCTCTGATGTAACGGGTTGACAGACTTGGAGGAAATTCCCATCTCTTTAAAGCTCACCTGTGTTCAAAAGCTCTTCAGCTGGAGCAGATCAGGTGCCAAACTAAACAGGATGTAAGAGGTGCATGCATGTGAGTTCTTGTGTCTGAGCGTGATTACTTTGAAATGTGAAAAAGTTTACAACATCTGCCACAGACATAGACTTACTGTACGATAAGGTGATGTTAGGACTCTTCAATGCACTGCAGCATTTAGCTTTGCATGCTTCAGTGTTCTACCACTCCATTAAAACCAAATGGCAGACATCAATTCCAAACCTTCTAATAAAATGCACACACCCCATATCCCCTGTTTACAATTTCAAGGCAAATCTGCAGACGCTTTGGCTTTGTAGCTTCACTAATAGCCTTTACAGCTCGGTAAACAAGCTAAAGCCTCATCATTGGTAGTTACACTAAACACCGCTAACAGTCTTGAGACTCGTTGTGTCACTCAGTGGGAATGTAAATGAAGTGTGGGACTGAGTCCGTTAACACCCTCTACAAACACCCAAAGTAAACAGGCTTATCACTGCGGATTAGCCAGAGCAAGATAAACACTGGGGTACAGGCTTGATCACTGCTAATAACTCAAGGGTAGACTCAATGGACAGGCTAGTGTTTGTGGGATTACTCCGAGCGTACTTGGATCACTCAATACTGAACGGTTAATGCCCATATAGGATGCGGAATTGTACGCATTAGAAGTTTCAAATAGTAATGGAGTTAGATTGGCTTCTGAATTTGAATTACATTTTATCGTGTTTTTTAATTACACACATTAGGCGTTTTGGATAATAATACAGCGTTGTTTGTGTTTCCAAACAAACTCTTTTATTTTCTTTTACTCTAATATTTTTACTACACAAAGTATATTTTAGGTTGACATCATCGATGCACATTTATTGTTGAAAAATGTGTTTAAAAATGAGGTCCAGCATAAATTATTATTATTTTTTGATCACTTAATAATAATAATAGATATAGTAGATAATAATAATAATATTAAAAATAATAATTAATAATAATAATAGATATAGTAATAATAATAATATAGTAGTAATTCATAGTAATTTCTAGTAGTAACTACTAGTAATTTATAGTAGTATTTAATAATATACATATTATTTTTCTGCATTCTAAATTATGCACTTAGAGGCATTTGGATGCTAGATTACTTTTCAAAGGCCCAATCCCATTTCTATTTATGTACCACTACCCCTTCCCCTTGGCCATTGAAATAGAGTGTGAAGGGGAAGGGCTTCAAAATTTACCAGCAAAATAACACCTGCACATGTCATCATATGCCATCGCGATCTCTTGCTTCATATGAGATTGATGATCACCAGTGCTGTAGTTATTCCAGTTGTGTTCATTTTTTGGTATTTATCTTCAGGAAATCATTCGAGGAGGCATATATCATGTTATCATTACGATATAATTTCGCAATAAGCTCGTAACTGTACTGTGCATTTACACCATGGCAATATTGATCAAACACATGAAAACAACATTAACATTATACCAGACACTGTAGAAAGGTCATTCCCAGCCACTAGACTTTTCTGACAGGGTATTTGATTGTCATCGAGCAACAGATGTGAAAGTATGTTGTGGGACTACTAAAAAGGAATTATTATTTGAGAATATAGATGACAAAATTTAGCGTTTTTTTTGTTTAGCAGGTTTTTTTTTTTTTTTTTTTTTTAATGCATGATGGTGAAACACGAACGCTGTTATGAATGTATTAAACATATGCTTGTTTGTTGTAAAAATTCGTAATATTAACAAAAATATTCCTTCCCTGTGTAGCCATCCTACTGTTGTAGTATGGTGTATTCTGTTAAATTTTCGTACCCCTTGGTTTCGAGTGCGGTCCTGAAAATCTCCTTTTCTAGGGCTATCTAGCCCTTTACCTTAACCGTATGCCGTAAAGCTATAGAGAATTGGAACACTCCTAACCCTTCATGTGAATGCGCAAAATGAGGGGTAAGGGGAAGGGCTAAGGGGTAGAATTGGGATTGGACTCAAGTGATCTAATTAAAATGGTCAGTCATATGCAGACACTAGGATTTAATAGAGAATTGGGATAATTTGAGCTAGGTGCAGTGTTAATATTTTTGTATGTAACCCATATATCAAACAAAATTTTAGGTATGACCCAAATATCATAGGACCACATGTACAGTATGGCCAACATGGTGATCCCAACAAACAGCACTTCAATAAGCACTAGAGCTCTGTATGAAGCATACCTGAGTGGTGAGAAAGGGAAAAGTGCACTTTATTACCCCGTCTCATCCCTCCATCTTTTATTCAGAGCTGATGGCAGCCTCTTCTTGCTCAGCCTTGTCGCTAACACACAGTAATTCCACTCAGCTGGCAGGAGCGCACGGCCGTAACTCAAAGTGTAGCCCGGACAGCAGAAAACACACCCCACTCTTGTTTTAAAGAGATTTTGGTAGGTGTTGAATGGCAGCAAATAAAGCTGAAGCGGAGTCTGGGCAGATTGCAACGTACAGAGCCTGAGGTCTCGGTGATTTATGCGTGTTCTGCCCTTCTCAGAGGCTGCTGTGGTTTCGAATGAGCTCCAAAGCGAGAGAGAGAAAGAAAAGAAGAAAGAAAATGGGCCTGAAATTGTGGTTGGCACAAATGGAGCCCAGACCTCAGTATGATTGCTGAGTAGATACCCTCTCTCTCACGATATTCACTTTATGTCCAATGTCTTTATATATACAGCACTACAGGGAGACCTAAATATATTTTTCTGCCCTTGACACCCTGAAGCAGACCAAAAAAACCAAAACCCCCTGCTTGGAGAGCGAGAATATACACATCTCGATGTTTCTCTTTAGTGTTTTACACACGCTTTGCGCCTCAAAGGGACTGACAAAGTAGTTCTCAGAAAGTCTGAGCCCAGCTGAAGCATAATAATTTAATGAGAAATTAGATCAGCATTAAGGTATAACCCTGTTTAGAGACGACTCTAAAAGAAGAGCATGTCTATTCTCGGAGAAAGGCAGGTCAGAAGTGTCTGCAATCCTCCCCGTTCCTTCATTATTCATCCGTCAGAGCAGTCACTCCACGTGAGAGAGGCTTTCTCTGTCCATCGACTTTGGATCCAGTGACGAGATCCGTCAGAAACTGAAGCTCAGACACACCACCACCTTAGACGGGCCCGACGGAGACGGCCGTTTACACCTCTTTATGTTCACGTAAGGGTTACACGGCAGAGATCAGAGGCTGAGGAGAAACCCGAGGAAGAGCTAGACAGAGGAAGAAGAAAGGTTAGATGAGGGAAAGGTGAAGAATAGCCTTTAGATGCTGGGCTATTCATAAAAACGCTCATGCTATCTGCATTCTTTTCGGAGGTTAAGAGGAGATCTCTGGCAATTCTCACTCAGGAAACCACCCGTCGGGAGGCTCTAAGTGGCTGCGTACCTCTCAAAATACAGCGGTAACTCAAAGCTTCTGCACACATGCGCATCCTGGCTCCATCTTGCGCTATTTTTCTCTTTCTTTTCTCCCCATTTCCATTCTCCTGGTACTCGTGCTATAAAACCCAGCTTTGCTCCATAGATTTACGGCGGCAGTTTTGCTCTGCGGTTAAATATAATGTCAAGGCTCCAGGCTCCGCGGGGTGTATTTCAAAACTACAGCCTCGCTCAGGTCTCTATGACGACAAAGCGCAGAAAATATTGTCTGTATGAAGCGGCCTGGGAGGTGCCTGGACTCACCAGATGTAGCCACACGGCCTCCATTGAAGACAGAATCCATATTTCCCCCGACATACTTTCCAGACACTGAATAGAGCTGACCATGCTCCAGTGTTCGTTTGATGTCAAAATTAGCTGCTTTATAGTTTAAACTGGTGCATCAGAACTTTTGAGAAGCTCTAAAAACACAATTGAGTCTGCATGCAAAAAAAGAGATCATTCTTTCTCGTTCATCAAGTGTCTTTTTCCTGAACAAGCCGTCTGTTTCTTTTCTAGTATTAGCCCTAGTCGGTTCATGCATGAATGTCATGTCTGTTTTTTTCCGCCCTCCACTTCTGATAGTCTAAAGTGCAAGGGGTAAGAGTGGCAGGGCCAGAAAAGCAGCCTTGTAGCCTTTGGTAGGGTGAAGTGTCACTCAAACTCTCAGATCTTGGTGACACCGGTAGTCTGGGGTTAGATCACTGTAATCAATAGTCTGATTATGAAACAGAGGCTAAAGTGTGTGAACCGCTAGTTGCAGACGTTATTGGGTAAAAAAAGTAATGTAAAACAAGTTTAAGCTCATCATACTCTTAAAAACACAAAAAATAATGTAAAACAAACATAAAAATCAACATGTGTAAGCTGTTTGGACTGAACTGTGTGTACACTCTCAGAAATAAAGGTACAGGAGCTGTCACTGGGGTGGTACCTTTTCAAAAGGTACATATTTGTACCCAAAGAGTCCACATCGGTACCTCAAAGGTGCATATTAGTGCCTAAATATACCTAAAAAGTACTTTTAAGATACCATTATAGACCCTTCAGGTACAAATATGTACCTTTTGAAAAGGTACTGCCCCAGTGACAGCTCCTGTACCTTTATTTATGTGAGTGTATGTATAGTGTGTCCACTGTAATATTGGAGTGATATAAACCCAACAAGTCTCTTTTTTTAATTTCTTGACGTTAAAATATTACGTTTTGAGTCAGCTAACCCTTTATGATACTCTTTTGTCGACACTCTTTTATTCTCATGCGCAGACAAGCTCACACTACCCTTCTGGAACACAGCCTGCCATTTTAGATCATCGTAACTGCTTCGTGGCTCTGCTCTTTATCTTTCTAGTGTACCAAGCCGCAGCCTCTATGCTGTTAAACTCATTGGCAATTAATTTAAGTTTATTTGACTGCTGAGATTTTATTGCGCTGCAGCTTACTCAAACAGCTCTTCAACTCACCGCTACTGCAACAGCAACAGCAGCGGCGGCGACTTCTTACTCATAAAAGCCGTCTATCAAAGATGCACGCACAGGTGTTCCAAAGCAGTGTCTGTTTTGACTTGCTCATCAGAATCAAAGCACAGGTATGGCTGTCTTTACAAGACTTTAAAGCGCTAGTTTTAAAACGCGCGTCTAGTTCATATCAGTTTGCGTATACAAAGGGGAAAAAAACACAAAGCACAAGAACAAAAACTCTAGTCTGAGTATAACCATAACAATGCCAGAGTTGAAAGACAAGTATACTACAATCCACGTCGCTTGAAAGCAGTGAGATCATAGATAAAGCAAGCTTAGGGGCTTTTTTGAGGGCTACTGTGGCTGTCTTAGGCAAAACATGCCCTTCTTGACAAATCAAGTTCGACGGAAGACAAAAACATAGTTATAAAAGTCTCCCTTTTGTTCTCCCTTGTGCTTTTGTCTGTCATTTTTCTCCCTTTGTTGATTTATCTTTGCTGGATAAAAAGCTTTTCAACATGACCCTCAGGGTGATTCTGAACCTATACTAGAGTCAAAGAAATATAAGTTCTGACTTATAAGTAGGACTGGGCAATACGACAAAAATCTCATATCACTTTATAATTCATCTCATATCCTGATAACGATATATATATATATATTATGATATAGCACAGTACTATTTATGTCAGTTCAATCAATTAATACTTTATAAATATTGACCACATGTTAAGGACTATATCTTTTTTTACTTTTTGAAGTATATACTCAGAATTGTGCTTATTGATATTTTAAATTATTTCTGTATTTAAAACTTTAAGGCAAATAATATTAAATTAATATTAATAAAAATGAAACTTTTTAAAAGCGAATGATCACAGGCCCAACACACAAATGAAATAAATACTGCAAAATGTAAACATTGTACTTTCAAACTTGCACCTCTCACATGGTCGCCCACTAAATCTAAGCAGCGCTGTGCCCAGTCAGTACCTGGATGGGAGACCACATGGGAAAGCTAGGCGTTAGTGGTGTTAGTGAGACCAACCGGGAGTGATCAACCTGTGGTCTGTGTGGGTCCTAACACCCCAGTATATTGATGGGGACTCTATACTGTCAGTGAGCGCCGTCTTTCGGATGAGATGTTAAACCGTGGTCCTGACTCCCAGTGGTCGTTAAAAATCACAAGATGTCCTTTGAAAAAGAGTAGGGGTTTAACACCAGCATCCTGGCCAAATTTGCCCACTGGCTTCTTTCCATCATGACCTCCTAACCATTGCCATATTATAATTGGCTTCAACACTCTGTCTACTCCACCAATCAGCTTGTGTGTGGTGATATGGCTGCCATCGCGTCATCCAAGTGGATGCTGCACACTGGTGGTGGAGGAAGAGATTCTCCCCAAAAACGTGTAAAGCACTTTGAGTGTCCAGAAAAACACTATATAAATTTAAGGAATTATTTTTATTATTATTATTATTAATGTGTTTATATATTAAATTATTAAAAGTATTACCACATAATAAAGCGAACAATAGAGCATACTATGAAATATGACTTTATTTTGTCTATACAATATATAATGGCACGTTGCACAGCCCTACTGATCGCTCCCTCCAGTTTAAACAAGACTTTGTCAGTGGACTTTCTGAAGTTGATCCACAACTGTGTTGACCATCAGATTGTCAGAATGATTTGCGACAGAAAACCCAATCTTTGACCTTGCCTCATCACTTGAGAGGAGTGACCCTTTTTATCAGCAGAATCATTTCGAGCACTCATATCCACTTTCTAATCCCTGTTTTAATAATTGATTCAAGGCGTATCTTTACCTGCTCCAGTGGCAGCGTGCGGCATGTGTCGGCGAGGTACTTGAGGCACACGTTCGGCTCAAGAGCTCTCCACGACCTCCTCTCTCCCAGCCCTGAGAGAGCGGGAGAAGTGCTCTCCACTCATCCTTCAATGGTCACCCTCCCCCCTTTCCTCTCTGGCCTCTCCACGGCCCTTGCTCTTTCAGATCATTGAAGGACAATGCTCGGTTTTCAAAGAAAAGAGGGTAAAATAGAGGGCCCCGGTGTCAAAGCTTTGCCTGTTTGCTGACGGAATGTCTAAAAAGAAGCACCTCATAAATCAAAAGGGGAAAGAAAGGCTATTGTTCTTCCAAGAGCTTGCATACTTGTCTTCCTTAACTCTCTCTCTCCCTCCCTACTTCTTTTGCCCACTCCAAAGTAAAAGAAGGGAGATGAGAGGCTTTTAAGTTTCGTTTTTTTGTGACTTGTAACTTTTTTCTTTTCCAGCTTTTCTTGGTCCACATTTGAGTTTCCATTTCGCTCCCCCTGCCCCCAATAAAGGCCACTGGTTAACATTGTAGACTCGGCAGCATCATCAGTAGATGTTCACGTCAGCAAGTGGATCTGGATTGCTTTAACAACAATAGGAAAGCGCACTAGAGTCCACATAAACCATATAGTTTTAAGCAGATTCTGGTTTTATGATATTTTTAGCTGCATTTTTTCAATCACCATGCTTGTATATTTTGTAAACATTATATATATATTTTTTTTATTTTAGTGTTTTTATCTACCACTATTTACTCAGAAAATATATTTTGAAAGGTACTGTTGACTTGAAATTTTCACCAGATTTTGATAACCAAAGAAATCCATATATGGAAAGAAAGCAAAACTAATTAGTTTACAAATTAAGTTGTGTGTAAAAAAACACGGAAAAACACAGGATAAAAGTATTGAACACATGAAGAAAGGGAGATATAGAAAGGCAGTGAAAACCCAGACAGCAGCTGAACTCTCTCAGTAGTTCTTTAGTTCTTTAGCAACCCTCTGCCCTTCGGCAGTATAAATTAATATTATCTGATTCAGTCCAACATCTACATTATTAGGCTGATGAAGATCAAGCAAGAGTGGACATTTCAGCAAGACAATCATCCAAAACACAGCCAAGGAAACTCTCAAATGCTTTCAGAGAAAGAAAATCAAGCTGTTGAATAGCCCAGCCAATCACCTGAATCGAATCCAATATAAAATACAAAATAAAGATTTGTCCATAGTTTGGATAGGCAAGAACTACAGAACCATCAAGATTTTTACACTCTGTTGAAGTCTGTGAAAAAATTACACCATGACTTCATTCTCCACATGAGTTGTCTTTAGGCTGCCATCACCGTTTTTTCCTGTGTCATTTCATTTTTCTTAATTTGTAAAAAAAAAAAAAAATAGGTTTGTTTTAGTTCATATATGTATTTCTTTTGTTGTTATCAACATCTGGTGACAAGTCAGCAGCACTATTAAAAATATGTTTTCTGAGAAAAATAGCGACGTGTTCAATACTTATTTCCCCCACTGTACAGGATGTGTACAACAATAGCAATGCAAAATCCCAATAATAAAAAAAAATAACTTCACAACATATATCAATCTATATTTTTATTTTTGTGTCCTTCATTATAATAATGCATGCAGTCAGTTTATTTATAGTAGTCGTTTTTGCATATGTGTGACTTTTTTTTCTTGCTGACACTGTAAGTGCGTGTAGTTCGTTTAACAGTAAAAGCCTGCATAAACTCTCACCTCTTTAGCACCACACTTGCACACATCCGTTTGCTTCTGTTGCTATAATTAGTAAATACACTTGTTTCCCTAAAATCACACTCTTGGAGGCTAAATATTTGTCAGCAAATACATTTATATTTCCTTCAGACTAGAAATAAACAGTTAAACCATGCAGCCATGTGTGAGAGTTTGTCATTGCATAAAAAGGCACTAACATAATCTGTTTTCATTTCACAGAGATTAATGAGGTTTGTGTCTCTCTCTGTGTGTGTGTGTGTGTGTGTGTGTGTGTGTGTGTGTGTTTTTTCTCTCAAACTCTCACTCCAGTGTTCTGACAGAGCAGTAATCAAACTGATATTATCATAATTGGATCTGTGGCCAGCTCTTTAGAGAAGCCATGTAACCACACAAATCTGCCAACGGTTTTCCATCAAATAAATCAACATGTTGCCTCCTGCAGCCTTAGGCTGTTCTTGCTTTCTTGAATTGAGGCTGCCTGTTTTTTTTTTTTTCTTGCAAAATGTGAATTTGTTTTGAACGTAGTTTTAGTTGTGTGATCTTGAAAATCACAGAGAGCTGGTGCTTTGCAGTTTCTGTACATCAAATAAAATAGCAGAATGCAGAGAAAACCTAGGTCCGCAACAGCACCTGGCGCATAAACATATACTTTGAAAGTTATGTCCCCACTGAAATGTGGTTTTGTTTATCATAACACCTCTCTCTGCTCTGGTGCTGAGGGGCTATCACCACTAACTAGTGAACACCAGTGGTAAAAATAGTCTGGCTTTTGCTGCGTACTGCACGGAGAGATAGAATAAACTGTGATCTACTGAAGTGTGTGTGTCATATCCCTCAATAAATTGTTTGCAGACTCTTGAATTGCTTGTACGCTCATTTCTGCAGGGTATAAACACGCAAAGCAGGATTACACTAGATGCTGACAGAGCACTTCACAGCGCGGCAGTAAATTAGCCATGGTGCTAACAACAAGACTCGATACACCAGAGACAACAGACCAACAAGAGCTTTATCTGTGCACACTGATACCCTAAGGAGGCTCATTCGGGGTCTGTTGATGTCTAGAGTGTGGCTGAAATTCACACTTTGTTATCTTTAGTCATCCTTAAAACTCGTTCTTGTTTTAGTTTCTGTACGTTTTTACATGTCAACATTTTCTGCGAGCGTGTGCCAGTGAAATAGGATCCACACCCCCATGTGTCCATCAAAGTCCTCTGTTATCACCTCTTCCACTATAATCCACTCTTCCTGATTGGGCCGGGTTGTGAAACCCAAGCCTCTTTGGCGTTAACATGCATGTTCACTTTCATTTAACAAAAAAAAAAAAAAAAAAAAGAAAGTCCCTTGATTGTGGTCCTATCCATTTCACCCTATAACTGCCTTAAAAGCTTTTTGCTCTCTTTAAACGAGCTGAAAAACGTCTATGTGGTATGCACATGTTTCGAAGGCCTTTGCTAAGTGTATGGTCATTTGCCCTTTTGAAGTGTACATCGTTGTTTAGATCTGGGTGGTCAGTACAAGCATAACAAAAGCGTTGAGGTCATACATTGACTGTTGAAATTATATTGAGACCGGGCTTTATAGGACAACTGGCTTTGTACCAAGTGGATTAACCAATTAAATGTTATCTTGTTTTGATTGCCTTGCTATTTAGGGTGTTAGAAAAGCTGCTTAATGAATAGTTTGTTTAAGTGTAAACATAAAAGTTAGATGTAGGAATGTAGTTGTTAATGTAGGAAATACATTAGAAAGCGCTCACTGTTTACAATGAGTCATATGTCATTTAACATGTTGGTTTGTGATGTTTGAATGCTTGTTTTGTTTAGCAACCAATGCTAATCACATTTGACCCAGAATCATGGCCTTGAATCGGCTCATTGATTGAGGAACGCCACATGCTCCATCTGTTTGATTGCGTTATGCAAAGTTTTGCTTTCATTAGGTCTCCATCTTAACCCCCTTCCCTTTCTCTTTCTCTCTCCACAGGGACCTGATGCCGAAGACCCTGGAGGGCCAGATCACCATGGAGAAAACACCAAGCTACTTCGTCACCCGTGAAGCTCCGTCCCGGATCTACGCCATGTCCCGTGACACCAAGCTGATAGTGGTGGTTCGGGACCCCGTCACAAGAGCCATCTCTGACTACACGCAGACTCTGTCCAAGAAGCCGGACATTCCTACTTTTGAGAGCCTGACGTTCAAAAACAGGACTACAGGGTTGATCGACACCTCGTGGAGCGCCATTCAGATCGGCATCTACGCCAAACACCTGGACAACTGGCTGCAGTTCTTTCCCATGAGCCAGATCCTGTTTGTGAGCGGAGAGAGGCTGATCAGCGACCCGGCGGGAGAGCTTGGCCGCGTGCAGGACTTCTTAGGCCTGAAGAGGATAATCACAGATAAACACTTCTATTTCAACCAGACCAAGGGCTTCCCTTGTCTCAAAAAGGCTGAGGGCAGCAGCAAGCCCCATTGCCTGGGTAAAACCAAAGGGCGAACCCATCCAAACATTGACCCGGAGGTCGTGCAAAGACTTCGAGACTTCTACAGGCCTTTCAACATGAAGTTCTACCAGATGACTGGGCATAACTTTGGTTGGGATTGATGGTGAATTGGAACCCCTGTCGTTTTTCTTTCTTTTTCTGTGTATTTGAAATGGCAAAAAGACATTGAAATAATTGCTATATATATGTAAAATGTACAGAAATCTATTTTATAATAATTTATTTTTAATTTCTAAGCAATTAATTCACTAAGCTGCCTAACCATGTTGTACATAACGTCCGGCCCAACTCTAGTCTCACCGCCGACATTCCACGTTTTTGATTTGCTGTGCGTATTTCTATTCATAATGAATTTAATGGTGCTTCCGATTTTGACAATTCAAAACAAACAAACACAAATAGTGTGTTACGGGTATCGTGCATTTACAAACCGTGCATTTGTGCTTCTCTTTCAGTTCTGGCGTGTACCTTTGCGACAGAGGGAGGGGGATGATCTTTATCCCACTCTCTCACCGCATTTCATGTTTCATTACACTCCACATTGGCCTGAATCCCACTACATTTGGCTGATAAGCAAGAGAGCTGATCTGAAATGTCCCTTTACTGAATAACATGACGATCAATAGCCCTAATTGCTACTTACAGTGTCACTCATGTTTAGAGCCGACCGCTGGCCTTTCACTCACAGGGTCCTGTAATGAATGACCAGTCCGTCGATGGCTAAATCGTAGCATGTCGTCATTATGCTAATCGCGTAACATATCTGAACTGATCGATTGGCTTCAGAAACGGTCTGCTTTCCTAACTGAAGGTTCAAAGGTCAAGAAAGCATTGGATTTGTTCCAAAAGCAATAGCCAAATGACATACGCCTCATAGATTGTAGGCCCCTGTATCTCTACGAAGAAGCTTCACCCAAATGTGAGTCATGCTAGAAAATGAAACCCCATCAAAACACGTTTTCCAGTGCATCTCAGTTCTCGTCGTCTTGCCAAATTTGAACAAGCTCGCATTGAGACGCCTCATCCTCTCACGCGAGCCTCCATGTGCTTTTGTTTGTCGTTCTACTTGAAAGCGAGGAGAAACAGTCGGTCGCTCTTTATCTGTGAAATTCATCCCGTGACCGCTGAGATGGCGGCTGTCTTGGAGGCAAGATGAATGACCGGGTTTATTTAATGCAGCTTTGAGCATCTGATTTAGGATCAGCTCTAAGGTGTAGGGTTTAAAAGGTAAAACATGCCACTTTTGATTCTTTTCTTAACACACCTCAGCTTTAACGTCAGGTTGGGAGCAGAATTTCAAAGAGCGAGGTCACATGCAGGTTGTAAGGCATATGAATATAGCGTTACGAATGTACCGAAACTTCGCCTTTTTCACCCCCGTTTAATATACTGGAAAATGAAACGCAGAGGGAAGAGGTTTGCCTAATTGTTTGTTTTTGGATGGATGCATTCGAAAACAATTCAATGAAAGCGTTCTGTATCAGCTCACTGATTCCTTTTGTTTAGTTTTACAACATTCTGTGCCTCAAACCAGTCCTGTATTGTGCTAAGCCAACTTCCTTTCATTTAGAGAGGAGATTGTAATATTTATCAGCTGTGAGGACACAGCCATAAGATTCTTGTTGGCCTTTGAGTCCGAATTAAGCGGCGAGAGCTGAGGGAAATCTCCCAGGGCATTTTTCCTACTATATTCGATTCATCAAGCAATCAAACGTTCTGAGGAGGAGAAAGAGAAACAATGCGAAGTTTCTCCTCCAACTGTAATCAAATCATCAAAGCTCGTTTCTTGCATTCACATTGCATTTAAAAGCAAATCAGTTGGATGATGGAAGAGAAATAGGGTCAAGCGAGTTGTCATCAAATCCTCACCCACAGGGCCTCCTGTGATTTTTACCAGTGCAATTGGGTTTTTGGTTCAGAAACTGTTGTCCCGGGATATCAAAGAACAGCTTGTTTTTTATTCCTGGGCAGAGTTTGTCGCTGATTACATGTGAATCGCATGTGAATACTGATCTGTAAAAGGTGGTGTGAGCCAAGTTTCATAGCTTTGCTCATGGTCAGGCAGTGTGCATCTGTTAAATGGTTGAGTTTTATTCAACCTCACAGAGATATCCAGATGTTTGTCTTACTCTGAGTATAACACAAATAAAATAGACTAGAAATGATCTCTATGTACAAATGATGAGGAAGACATGTAAACCAAGTATTTTGTGGTATCAAAAATTAATTTTACACCATGAAAGAGGAAAAAATGGAACAGATGTTTCTAGATAATTAAATACTGAACATTCATACTTTTGCTTTGTATGAAGAATAAAATAAAATATATATTTTACCAAACTGAATGACTCCGAAATTTGTTTTGTAATATTAGGCATGTACGAGTAAGCCATTTGAATCTTTTTGTCTCGAGACTTCCATTCATTTTTAGACGTGAAAAACAGTTTGTTATGGTGCTTGATGTTGCAAACTGGGGCGCCACGGTGGCCGAGTGGTTAGCACGTTCGCCTCACAGCAAGAAGGTCGCTGGTTCGAGCCCCGGCTGGGCCAGTTGGCATTTCTGTGTGGAGTTTGCATGTTCTCCCCGTGGTTGCGTGGGTTTCCTCCGGGTGCTCCGGTTTCCCCCACAGTCCAAAGACATGCGGTACAGGTGAATTGGGTAAGCTAAATTGTCCGTAGTGTATGTGTGTGAATGAGAATGTATGGATGTGTTTCCCAGAGATGGGTTGTGGCTGGAAGTGCATCCGCTGCGTAAAACAAATGCTGGATGAGTTGGCGGTTCATTCCGCTGTGGCGACCCCGGATTAATAAAGGGACTAAGCCGAATAAAAAATGAATGAATGAATGAATGAATGTTGCAAACTGATATTTTCTTATTATATTATTCTATTTTGTGTGTATAGTCATGAACACACTTGTTTGTAGAGCAAGTATGACCGTATTCTGACATTTATTATTGCTAGTCATTTCTCCCATAGGCAACTGAATCGGAAGTTCTAAAAAATCGCAAAAATGAGCACAATTCCACATGGAAGAATGAGGTCAATAAAAGAAAATGGCATTATAAAATATGTATTTTATTGATCTGAAAAAAAATTCTCACTTTCAAATTTGACAGTTTTACACTTGCACAATTTTACAACTTTTCAAATGTTGTTCTCTTCTACTAATATTTTTAATTTATATATTAAAATATAATAAGTTAATGAACTCATTGAACCACCAAACAGAGTGTCTTTCCAAAATATTTTTCTTTTTTTTTTCCTAATCTACTATCATCTTAAAAATGTATAACTACTGAGGTTTTGACTCTCCTCAGATTGTAATGTTTAAAAAAATAAGGCATGCAAGGCATATTTTGATAAACCATATAAAGGATAAAAGTTTATACACTTTCAAACAAATCAGTTTTTTTTCATAAATGATATAAATCAGTTATGACTAATAGCATTATATAAATTGCTTAATTTTGATAAAGTCATCTCTGAAAAACTATTATGATATTTACAGAAATTCAGTAGGCTGATGAGTTTTTGTTTGGACCCAATCCAGTGGGAGGTTTAAATAACTGATTCAAACCGCTTGAACAACTAAATGAATGCTCAAGTCTGAATGTATTATAATTACATTACAAAATTGATACTGTAAAAGGAATCTTATGACGTTGAAAATAGTCACATTTAGCTTTCACCGGAAGTTTATCATTGACTGAAATACACTAGCTGTGCATATACCCCATTGAACTCGTAATATTTGCCGACTCACTACTCTGAAATCAGCTGTTTTGCTTCGCTGAAAAGATCCGACTCATAATTGATAAAGAATTAGAAAGGTATTATTATTTATTTATTTTATTTTGTTTTGTGTAGGTTAAGATTCTTTCATCGCATCACATGTATTACAGACAACGAATTCACATTTACAGCTCAGGTAAGATTTGACTTGACACTGAAGAATCTGTAGGCTGTTTGTTTTAGTTGTTTCTCAGCGATTCATTTTACTGTTTGACGTTCTTTTGTTGCTTAAATCTTGCTCTATAACATTATACTGCAGGTATTTAATGGCGTGTTCACGTTACGACTGATATACATGTTGCAGCAAACAGCCAGTATGTGTTTAGCAAACTGTATCAACGTCCCTTAAAGGCATGTCATTTCACTCAAGTTTCAAGTTTCAATTGTTTATTGTCATGTGCACAGTAAGGAAACACGTTTCCCTGTACAATGAAATTCTTACTTTGCCGTCCACAGTGAAGTTATACACATAACATACACATCATACACGACGTACACATACATACACATATATACACAAAGTGACGGAAGTATAATTTTGAAATGAAATTCTGAAATGAATGTAAATAATATATAATACTGATTGTGGAGTATGTAAACATGTAAACAATGTGTAGAGGTTTTAAAGTTTTTTTTTTTGCTTATTGTGCAAAAATAAAGTGCCTAGTGCAATCGGCTTATGTGCAGCGACAGTATAATGGTATAATGGCTCGGCGGCCATCTTTAAAACGCCTCTTGGGCAGTATGCTGGGGCATTCTGTCTGAATGGGGAAACTTCAAATTCTCTGTTTGCCAAGCTTACCATTACATTACATATTTGGAACCACCAATAAAATCAACCAAAAGCGTCTCATTAGTTTAGTTTCTAAATGCTCGAATCAAACAAAATCAGCATTTTTTCAGGTTGCCCTAATGCGCATGCGCACTCGAATGGAATGAGATCATGACACCAACCTCCGTTCTACACATTATCATCCTCTGGATAATGATGGTCTGATTGCGCTGGTAATTCACAACTTGCTCTTGATGGTGAATCTCCCCCAGAGATGAGAAATGGGTGTGTGAGTAGTTGCTGTCATGTGATGTGCTTTTGAAAGGACGGACTGTACCTCGCGTTTGTTTCATACAGTTGACAAAACCATAAAACTTTTGATTTCAAGTGCACTTGGTTCATTTAAAAGTACAGATTTCAAGCTTTATGTGGACATATATACGATACTATATATTTTATGTCTGTGAAGAAAGTATTCGCTGAGATTTGTGCATTTTTGATCACATAAACTGTCGTTTCTATTGATATTCAATGCGGAAGTGCGCTTGTTTTTGAACTTCCAATTCAGTCGCCAATGAGTGAAACGACTAGGAATAATAAACGGCAGAAAACGGTCAAACTACTCGCTCTACAAACAAGTGTTTGCATGATTATGCTGAAAAAACTGAATAATATAATAAGAAAACATCAGTTTGCAATATCAAGCAGCAAAACCAGCTTCTTTTAACATCTAAAAAAGAAAGGAAGTGAATGAGACCGGAAGTCTCGAGCCAAAAAGATTCAAATGGCTGCGCCCGCTCGTGCGCTTAGAATAAGGTCAATAGTCTTTGTCTATTTGCTCACAACTTTTTTTTTTTTCATTTAGCCTAGCCCTAGATTGTATGGTGTGTTCTTGGTTATAGCCGTTTTAAAATCTCTTAACAAGATAGTATAATTACATTAGCCTGTAGCCTAAACTGGCAAATACAGTTTCATGCACCTGCCAATTTTGAGATTTTGGTTGGTTTTTCAGCTTAATGGAAAGAAAAATAGTGTTTTGGAGGTTAAATTCAATGACAATACATGTTTTAAAGTGTGATTTAAAAAATAAATAAAATAATAAAAATGAGTAAATAAATAAAAATCTAATCATATTAACTTTGAGACAAATCTATTGATTATACATAAGTTCATTCATAAGTTCGCTAATTATATAAAACACACACATATATATGTTTATATATATAAGGTATAATCAACGACTTGCCGTGCGTTAAAGGATTTTAATGCACGACGTGGAGGCAAAGGACATTGATTATCCCGCTTATTCCATGGTCATTTGCCAAGGTAGGCCTAAGTTTAAAATAGTTTTGTGGTTTGCAGAGCAATATTTGTCCGATTTTTTTATTTATTTTTTTGTCAGTTTTTTACATGTTAGTTTTTCTAGTCCCTCTGCTGAATCAGCTGTGACAGACTGACAGGCGCAGACAGAGAGAGCGTATGTGTGCTGTTTATACCTGCTAATATTATTAAGATGCGATTTGATCAGTCCGATCACAGGTGGACAAATAAGACATTCCCAGTCACACCTGGAGTATGTTTACAGTCACACGTTTCTTTTGTCTTTCTACCACTTCTCTGATGAGGGAGGATCTGTATAATACCTTTTTTTCCTTAACATTACCTTTAATGCTGCGAATACTGGCACCTACAGTATAGAAAAATTTCCACGATTTATATTTCATAATAAACATACAAATCTTATAAAAGGTACCATATCAATTAAATACACATTTTCAAGTCAAGTGTACCCTAGACTAGAGTCTTTGAAGCAGCCAAAGTCTATTTCAGAAATCTCTGCTGTTAAATATAAGTACATTTTGCATAATGAAAAAAACATATCAGGACAGGTAGGAGAACATTCTGCTTCATTTATCTTCGTTAAAACAAAAGAAATCCGCCAAACACGCAGGATCAGTGTAATATTACATTATTTACGCTCATAGATTAATTATGAAACTCATCTTTGTGATCTGCCAAAAAAATGCAGCTGAGAAATAAATAATAGGTTCAAATGTCCAAAGACTGACCGTTAGATACATCAAAGATTAATTATATATCCCGTTTTAACAACAGAGATGCACAAGATTAGATCCAGCGGCGTAGAACCGGAGACTCTCTGGCCAACATAAAGCTTCCCTTGGGGGGAGCCGTTCGCAGAGCTGCCGCTGACCGCCTGGAGCTTCCAACATTTTTTAAAACGTTCTTTTCTTACACACAAACTGCTGATTTGACTTTAAAATAACTACACTCTCGCTTGAAAAACTCTTAAAACTTGATTTTGTGGCCTAGTTTATGAGTATTTTCCTAATTTGCGGATTTCCCGTCCGCCATTAATAGCCCTCATTGGTTTAATGTGCAGTACATGCGAGTTGCTATAGTAACTGTAAACGTTTGGGAGAAGCGCATTTATTTCAAACTGTAATCAAAACTGACTGGAACTACCTGTGCGTTTCAACAAAATATACCACACCCACTCCAGGTGTGGTATACACACTCCAGCCAATCAGAATCAAGAATTTCAACAGACCATGGAATAAATATGTATATACCTATATAACTGTATTTTGCAATGATAAAAATAACCCAAATTGTTCTGTAAAATTAGATCTTATCATTTAATGAATAGTAATTTATTTGCTTATTATATAACAAAGTCAAAATTTGTAATTGTTATTATTATTCAATACTTTCTGTAATCCATCAACCCTGGATGTATGATGATAGTAACTATTAACTCCCCCTATTTCCCTGCAGGCTTAATAAGAACAAAAAACACAGAAAGTTATAGCACAGTATGTCTGCTCTGCTTTCTAAATAGTTCAGATGAGGATTTGGGCAGTAGCTTAGCACCTAGTCCAGAGCTTCTTTCTCCTTATTGCCTCATATAGAGAGGAGACAGTCAGTGGATGCATTCCTGTAGCCCACCCACTGACCCTCTAATGAAAGGAGAGCTCTGTCCATATACCTGTGGCGAGATCCACCAGCACACTGCTCTGTTTATTGCTGGCCAGAGTCACCAGGCTATCAAACAAGACTACAGTTCTTCTTTTTTCGGGCAGTGTAGTCTCTGGGGACAGGTGATTTTGCACCTGGGTTAGAAAGTGTGGTGGAGCAGCATCTGCCATGGACACTAAAACCTTACAAAGCCCTATATAGGTCACCTGAGGATGTATGAGGGATCTTTTGTGTTCTGCTGGTTGCGCAGGTTGCTTCAAACTACTTTATGTTCTCAAAAAGTTTGTGAAATATATAGGTGGACTGAAAAGTTCAAAAGTAGGAAAACATTTATCTAAGATTTTTTGGGAAAAGGGAAGAATAAAAAGTTTAAGAAGCCAGTGTTGTCCTCAATTCCCAATTAAAACTTCATTTTCTGTTGGAACCTTAAAGGTCCTATGAAATTAAAGTTAATTGTTAGTATCAGTATTGTTAGTTCTTAAGATATCTATAGTCTGGTCTGCTTTAAAACAGCGAGCATTTAGCATTTAGAAGATATAAAACTGACATAAGCATGTAAAGCTTGTAGTTTTATTTCACGTCACCTCATACTTCAGTTTCTAATAAAATCTTGACCAATCAAATGTCCTCTAATATCTGACATGCCCCACCCCCTTCAAAATGCTTGTATCATGCATGTATCATGTATGGCCAAACACATAAAGCGCTTCACAATCATGAGAGGGGTCTCTTCCTACCACCACCAGTGTGCAGCATCCACTTGGATGATGTGACGGCAGCCACGGGACAACAGCGCCAGCTATAGGGGAGATGGTTCCCTTTAGTAAAGCATACACTCAATACATCACATAGCGCTATGATGCATGAATGTGCTCCACGCATCTCCTTTATATACACTATGAACAGCAGCTATGCTAATTATTCTCTTTATTCTCTATTTCCACCTGGGGATACTCATCCTGAGGCCCCCAGAGACTATGCAGTGCCACGGATGTGATCCAAGACCCGTGACTAGACGATCCCAAGGTTCCATAATCCTGGACCAGGCTGTATCCTGAGCAGCTGCTTGGTGCATGGATGAGTGGACCACATGAGACTGATTCCTTTGACCCTCCAAGGACAGACGAGTTTCGTTGACGTCCAGCTTCTCCTGCCTCAGGTGCCTAGACTGCAGCTCTACACAAGACGTCTGGCCATAGGAGAGATGGTCGTGTCCAACTGAGCCTGGTTTCTCTCAAGGTTTTTTTAATTCTTCACTTTCGCCAATTGGTGAAGTTTTTTTCCCTCGCCGCTGTCGCTGCACATCGATGGATTTGCTCTTCAGTGTTTGGACTCTCAGTAGTGAATATTAAACCACGCTGAACTGAACTAAACTGAACAACACTAAAAACTGGACTGACACTGTTTCAATTTACTATAACCTTCTATGTGAAGCTGCCTTGACACAATCTACGTTGTAAAAGCAGAAATAAAGGTGAATTGAATTGAATTGAATATTCCAAAGCACTTCACTTCATCTTTAAAGCCATTTTTTTTAAGAAATCTCACAAATTTGCATAAAGATAAGTGGATGGAGGCTAAATTATTGTATGAAAAAAGTATAAGTTTAAAGGCACTAATCACAGTTATAATACGTTTCTTGCCTCAAGATTGTTTACAGACCTCTTATTGTTCATTCTGTTTTTCAAGCGATCAAACATTGCTCTATTTCCATAAGTATCCGATTCCACACACCTTGTTTCCATCTTTTTCCACTCTAAGGGCCGGCTGACATTCTGTAGGGTTGACATGAACTGAAAACACAGCTGGCCCCAGGGACCCCCTGTGGGGCTGAGGTGTTACCCGATCTTAGAGATCCTTGGCTGGAATAGAGCAAAGCCGAGCCGTGGGTGACTTTGTCCTCGTGGGAGAAAAGCATTCTAGGGAATGGAGATGAGAGCAAGAGCCGTATGCTCTACTGTAAACAACAGGGAGTCTGTGACTTCCAAGTTGTTTGTGTGCTTCCACGACAATTGTAATTTAATCCCAAATCCGCCTGCGCACTCATTGTTTTGATAATTGCTAGTTGGTGGAATATTTATCTCAAATCATTCTTGCTAGAACTTGTCATGTATTTAGCTAATTGACATCCCCTGTTACAGATGGCTGAAAATGACGCCATGAGGGAACCGAAGAGCAAGACATGTCTCAGCTTTACATTTTTTCTGCCATAATTGTTTTCCTTTCATCAACATAACAGACAACACCGGCATGTCTGAGACTCAGATAATTGCTCACCGCGAGCTGAAGTGTAGACTTTATTCCGGTTAGCCTGTTTACACCGTTCCGACTATACTGGCCTTCTCCCAAAACCTCATTCTGCTGGCATGCAGATAGCTGATGGGTCTGATTAGGAGGTTTACAGGTGAATGACGTGCCTCTTCCTTAAAGACGTGAGGGCTCGGAGCCAGGACACCTTCAGAGGAAGTGTTTATGCTGCTGCTGTTAAGCTTTGGGCATGGAGCGGTATCCTGTAATTGCTACTTTACTCCTAACCGATGACTTGCTGTCGTCACAGCCGCCGCGGGGCTGTTGTGTGTACGGCTGCTGTTGTTATCATGGTTTTGGATGGGTTCAGACACCTGGCCTTTTCTTGACACGCAAAGCCCCCATGCCTCGTTTACAGCTCCCCTCTGTGTCTGTGATTGTGCAGCATATTTAATCTGACAGGCTTGAGTAATAAAACAAATAAGACTTTCTCCAGAAGAAAAAAAAATTATAGGAAATACTGTGAAAAAATAAATGCTCTATTAAATATTGTTTGGGAAATATTTGAAAAAGCAGGGTTAATCATTTTGACTTCAACTGTATGTTGCAACATGACTATAATTTCACCTTATTATTTGAGTGGCTCTATTTGAAAAGATGTCATTAATTTAGATTAACTGGGACGATCAAGTGCATCTGCATTAAATAGAATATATTACAAACATATTTACACTCACTGGCCACTTTATTACGTACACCTTACTAGTACCTTGTTGGACTCCCTTTTGTCATCAGAACTGTCTTAATACTTCTTGGCAGAGATTCAACAAGGTACTGGAAATATTCCTCAGAGATTATGGTCTATATTCACATGATAGCATCATGCAGTTGCTGCAGTTTTGTCAGCTGCACATTCATGATGCAAATCTCCAATTCCACCACATCCCAAGGGGCGAAGAGGAAGAAGAAAAGTGAAAGTAAACAGTGGATGGGGGAGGAGGGCGGTTGAGGAGGGGATCGGTAAAATGAGGTGCTGGATCAAATTTCAGATGTGCCACGTCTGGTGTGTTCCATCACAAATTAAACCCTGGTCCCAAATGGTGCCAAGAAAATATCCACCACACCATTAAACTATACCACTGTCCTGAACCGATGATGGATCCATGCTTTCATGTTGTTGATGACAAATTCTGAGCCTACCTTCTGAATGTTGCAGCAGAAATCGACACTCATCGGACCAGGTAAGGTTTTTTCAATCTTCTATTGTCCAATTTTGGTGAGCCTGTGCAAACTATAGCCTCAGTTTCCTGCTCTTAGCTGACAGGAGTGGCACCCAGTGTGGTCTTCTGCTGCTGTAGCCTATCCGACTTAAAGTTTGACGTGTTGTGTATTCAGAGATGCTCTTCTGCATACCTCGATTGTAGCTAGTGGTTACTTGAGTTACTGTTGCCTTTTTTTCAACTCGAACCAGTCTGGCCAGTCCCATCTGACCTCTGACAGGCATTTGCACCCACAGAACTGCCGCTCACTGAATATGTTATCTTTTTCGGACCAATGTTTGTAAACCCTAGATATGGTTGTGCATGAAAATCCCAATAGATCAGCAGTTTCTGAAATACTCCAACCAGCCCGTCTGACGCCAACAACCATGCCATGTTCAGTCACTTAAATCACCCTTCTTCCCCATTCTGATGCTCAGTTTGAACTGCAGCAGATCATCTTGACCATGCCTAAATCCCTAAATACATTGAGTTGCTGCCATGTGATTGGCCGATTAGAAATCTGTTTTAACGAACAGTTGGACAGATGTACCTAATGAAGTGTTCGTTGAGTGTAAATGCAACAGAGCAAAAATAAAAGTTACATAAACAGTGCTTTATTGAGTTCTGTGTTGTATAAATACATTTTAAAAATAATAATTAATAATATCTACATCTTTTAATCTTTAATAAAGAATCTAATCCTGCAATGTGACTATTGAGGAAACACACTTTGCGATATCAATGCTCAAACGATATAATGTTCAGCCCTAATCCAAATTATTGCTGAAGGTGCATCATGGAGGAAAATATGGTTGGTTGGAAAAAAAAAAAAGAGGAGGAATCAATAATTCACTTGGTGCCACATTAATTCATGAACTACATGATGCTCCTTTCTGTTACATGGTGGCATTTGGTGGACTGTAGGAATGCTTGTGCTCATGACATTTTATGTTTTAAGTGTCAAGTCATGGATGGTAATGTATCTGACTTTTCATGACGTTTTTGTTATGTCAAACGTGTTGCGCAAAAGGGAAACTATAAAGTGTGGATCCAAACTCAGTCTCGTGAGGTTTTAATAAATAAACCAAAGAGCAAAACAAAGGAAATGGGGATTACGCTAGAAACAAAAACATCAGACAATGGGAAATTGAAAAATGAGCATATAAATAATAATAAAAACAATTAACTAAACAAGATAATGAGGAAGGTGGAGTCACATAAATAACTGAGGTAACTAAAGACTAAGAACAAGACGTTTCAAAAGGTTGAAATAGAAAACATACAAAAGTTTCAAGAGACCTTTGTCTATTTGTTCTGGAACATCATGAAGGAAATAACTAAACTTTTTAGTTTTTGCAAATTTAAGTGGATTGAACATAAAACAATAAAGTTGTTAAAAAAATATCAAGGATTGTGTTGTTTCAGCTCATTTTAAACAAGTAGTTTGATCAAACAACAAACATTATGTTTTAGAGAGTACACTGTAAATTGTGTTGAACTGTAAAAACTCTTAAAATTGTAAATGGATTGAACATAAAACAATTATGTCATCCCAACAAAATCTCAGCTTATTATAAACCAGTAGTTTAAACAAACAAACATTAATTAATTAATTAATTTATTTATTTTTGAGTGTAAGATGAAATCTGAGCGCTCCCTGACCCTCCAGAAACAGCAAGATCCAGGGAGGCAATTGTTGTTTCAGCGATTTAACTAAGTAATTAGGGCAGTACAGTATTTAAAAAAAAAAAATTGTACATTGCATTGTTTCGCTTATCTGCAATTATATATAGCGATAAATATTCACAAGATGACATAATTAGCTCTATTTGGAAAGAATTCATTCATTTAGATTTTATTAGGAGGATTTTGTAATAGGGTGAATCCTGCTTAAAATATAATTAGCAAACTACAGTACAAGCATAGCTAAATACACTACCTGACAAAAGTCTTGTCGTCTATACAAGTTTTAGAAACAACAAATAATAACTTGGCTTCTAGTTGGTCATTTGGTATCAGAAGTGGCTTATGTGAAAGGCAAAGGCCTCTAGATTAGGCTTATTTTACCTAAATAAAATGTGATCATGGCTTGATTTTTAATTATTTAATTAGGACAGTAAGGTCTGACTTATAGACAAAAGTCTTGTCACTTAACAGAAATAATGTACAGTATAAAAAATAAAGTCATGGTGCCATGGAAAAAGAATATTATGTCTATCCCATGAGCTTGGAGGACTGCATCCATACATCTCTGCAATAACTCAAATAACTCACTAATAAAGATCATCTTCAATGCCTCCTCCTTCATCTCAGTAATGTTCACCCCATATTGAACGTACTGTATCCCCAATCCATGAATTTCCTTCACCAAACTTGACTTATTTTTGTGAGAATCTTAGGTCCATGCGGGTTCCAACTGGTCTTCTGCAGTATTTGTGATGATCAGGATGCAGTTCAACAGATGATTCATCTAAAAAATTCTACCTTCTGCCACTTTTCCAAATGATCAACTAGAAGTCAGGGTATTATTTGCTGCTCTTACAACTGGGGTCAACAACAAGACTATTATCAGGTAGTGTAAAACAATTAAGCTCCTTTATTCAAGGCATCTGATGAAACTGTATTCATATCACAATATTTATTGCAGAAAAACAAAATAGATTTTCAGATTTCTCCTATATGGTGCAGCCCTTCTGCATAGTCTAAATTGTAAAAATAATTTAAATGTAGCCTTACAAACTATACAATTCCTTGTATCGGAATGCTATGAAATCTTGAAATGTTTACACAATCTTAAAATCGCAATCAAATGATAAGCTTTAACTCCACTGTGGTTAAACTCTGCAGTGACTCCACATATATTAAGTGTTCTGATCTATGAACTATAATTCAACACTATTGCAAATGCATACATTGGATTATACAGTTGAAGCCAGAATTATTAGCCCCCCTGTTTATTTTTTCCCCCAATTTCTGTTTGACAGAGTGAAGCTTTTTTAAACACATTTCTAAACATAATAGTTTTAATAACTCATTTCTAATCACAGATTTATTTTATCTATGATAACACTTAAAGTGATATTTAAAGGCTTAACTAGATTAATTGGGTTAAGGTTAGGGTAATTAGGCAAGTTATTGTATAATGATGGTTTGTTCCATAGACTATCAAAAAAATAAAAAAATAAAAAACCTTAAAGGGGCTAATAATTTCGACCATAAAATGTTTTTTAAAAAAATTAAAAACTGCTTTTATTCTAGCCGAAATAAAACAAATAAGACTTTCTCCAGAAGAAAAAATATTATCAGACAAACTGTAAAAATTTCCCAGCTCTGTTAAACATCATTTGGGAAAAGAATTTAAAAAAAAGAAAAGAAAAAATTGAAGGGGGGCTAATAATTCTGACTTCAACGTTAGATGCTGAAAAATATATATTTTGCAACCCTTACTGCAATCATACGAAGCTCTAAGAACACTTTTTTTGCACCAAAAAAATAAATAAAAAACTCTGACAAATATCAACTCGACAATGTATTCCATATCAGATCAGGTTGAGCAGTTAGGGTGAGTGATTAATAACATAAGTAAAATTTTGGGGTGAACTAACCCTTTAATACCAAACGAAGGTTTCATATACATTAACCTTTTGTGTGTATAATTCAGGAATCAGCGGCTACAAGTCTCCAAATTTCTCAGGATTGTTGACTCAGATATTGGAAGGAAATTTAAGAGCGATATTAGAGAAACATTAGTAGCAAATAACATCATGCTGGAACATTTTGTGTCAGTCTCTGAGAAAATCCAGCACTCTACACATTTGTTTGCTGTGAGGGGAGTAAAGGAGCTATCGTTTCGACATTGACATACAACACCCTCACAGGTGTTTCCTTCAAACTTGGCACTCTCAAAGCGTGCGTTTCTTCATTTAATATGCCTGCGTTCTTCTTTTCAGAGGGTAAAATCTGCACCAGGTCCTTGTGCCAGCCAGATTAAATGTATTCCATCCCTTGCTTATATGAGAATATTAAATGTCAGTCATCATGATCCATGTATTTGGGCCTGTTGAGGAGCGTTTAGCCAACACACTGACAGGTAACAGTGTGCGTAATCTGTACAGGATCTGATGAGGTTTAGGATGGGGTAACTATTGCAGGAAGCAGCATGCTTGGTCATGCAGCTGTCTTTTATATGGCGGTGTTGGTTGCAGTGCTGACATAATAGAGGAAATGTAAATATATGACCTTATACGCAGGTGGGGACAGGTGGACAAAAACAAGGGGATTTGAGAAAAAAAAAAAAAGATTGTGTAGTTTTTACCAGAAACATAAAGAGGTTTCAAGAGACCTTTGTCTATCTGTATGTTGGTTTCCACACAATCGATTTGTGTTGGGACAACATGAAGGAAATGTAAATATATGACCTGATACGCAGGTGGGGACAGGTGGACAAAAACAAGGGGATTTGGGGAAAAAAAAAGATTGTGTAGTTTTTACCAGAAAGCTGGCACGAACTATGAGTTTCTCTTTCTGAAGATCTCTTTGAAGAACTCTTTCTAGTTGTATTTGGAGTGGAAAAGTTCCTAATTTAGTTCCCTTATAAATGCCGATTCACTCCGCTTTGACTGAACTCTTGGAATTCCTAATTTACTCGATGCTAAAGATCTAAGTGACCTGTTAGGTTTGTCTGGTGTTTTATTGAGAAGTAGCAATACTTTAAAATCTATTCTGAATGTAACTGGGAGCCAGTGTAAAGACCTGAGGACAGGTGTGATGTGCTCTGATTTTCTGGTTCTGGTCAGAATCCTGGCAGCAGCGTTCTGGATGAGCTGCAACTGTCTGACTGTCTTTTTGAGAAGGCCAGTGAGGATGTCGTTACAGTAATCCACCATGCTGCTGATAAAATCATGAACAAGTTTAAATTTGAATTTAACTTAAATAATTGAATGTAAGTTGATTTAACTTGTAAACCTAATTTTCTTAAAAAGTCTTAAAAAAAATAGGCCATTAACAAATTTATTACAATGTAGTACCAGAATTTTATAGGTCAATAAACAAAAACATAAAGCTAAATTATTTTTGTTACTTTATTTGATAATATTCAAAAGCTTACTTGGCTATTTTTTAAATCAATTTATTTATTTATTTATTTAAAAAAAACATAAAACTATTGAAAATCTAAATATTCAAATATCACTACATTTTCTAAATAATCTTTTATTTTTGTGGCTATTGTTGGTCAAATTAGCAAATTTTTAATAAAATAAATGAAAGAAAGTGAGAAAGAAAAAGAGAAAAATATATATTTAAAAAAGCAAACAAAATTATTTAAAAGACAAAATATTTAATATTACTTATGAAATTTTCTTTTATTTTGTAAAAGCTTACTTGGCTATTGTTGGTCAAATCAGCAATTTTTTTAGGAAGGAAGGAAGGAAGAAAGGAAGGAAGAATGGAAGGAAAAAAGAAAGAAATATAAATATTTTTAAGAAGCAAACGTAAAGCTAGCAAAATCCAATATATTAAGTACCACTGATGTATATTTTCTGAATAGTTTCTCTGTAATTTATTAGAGGGTTTGACATTATGAGTAAAATTACTTAAAATAAATAAATAAATAAAATATAATAATAAAAAAAGCGTTTTATGCAGCGATTGCTATGCAGATGTGTTGATTTATTTACATTAAATTACGATTTTATGTTGTTTAATTCCAGCGATATTGGAGCCTCAGTATTAAACGGTCAAAGCAGACACATAGTCAAATTAATAGTCAAATAACTTGCTTATAACTCACACATTTGTCTTAGACAACATAAAATCACCATTTTCCAAGATGATTATAGTAGTATGGTGAATCTGTGGAACATTTATGGTATCTACTGGTTTATTTACCATCTTTAAAAATACAGTAGATTGCATAAATAATATTAATGTCATATCATTCCATTCACAGAGAGATCATCCATGCGTGATTGTCTGATTGGATTAAAATAGCAGGTGTCAAATACAAGTTTAATTCTGTGTCCTACTAGTGAACATCAATAGCGCTCGCGTCAAAACAAAAGATGACTGAAGATAGTGAAAACGACCAGCTGCGTGTGTGTGTGTATTTTGATTGCTTTTGGACCCCCCGTGGAAACACTTAAATGTGGTCAGACACACTAACTGACATCCATCAATAATTCAGAGAGCAGGAACATTTCGGTTGTGTGTGTGTGTGTGTGTGTGCACGCACAACGATGGGACAATTGACTTGTGTCCCCGCAGGAAGTCTCTCTCGCACAGACGAATGGATGAGTCTAATTTGCTGTCTGATGAGACTCTAGCCGTTCTTAAAGGCCGGAGGCTCAGGAAAGCCCTAATGAGTGGATCGAGCGGACTGTGTGTGTATGTGTGGCTGTGCGTTTAATGGTAAAAACATTCATAGGTATTAGACAGTCTATTGGGCACATTTTCAGCTGCTGCTGCATTTGGGCCTGTGCGTGTGCGATGGTTATGGAAAGCCTGCAGTTCCATTAGTTCATTGTCCATTATTGTTTTGGGATTGACTGGCTCTCATTTTCAGTAATGGGACTCACATTATCAACATTAAGATGCGATTGACTTTTACAATTTCTGAGAGAAACTTGAGTGTTTAAGTGTCATTCCTCCTTGGTTAGTAGTCTGAGTGGTTGCTAGCTATTGGTTTATCAAAAGGCGTAGATATTTACATTAGATGTCGCCTACCCTGCTGTTGTCTATTGGAAGGAATGTGTCAATAGAGCCATCATTTTAGTACAGCGCTCCATTGAAATAAATGCGGGACCAAGTTGCAGTGGATGTACTGTGGCCATCCAGAGCCAGATACATACATGTCTATCTATGAGTTTTCCCGGTGATCAGTATGCAATTTGTTTTTAAATTACAAAAATAATAGTTTTACATCACTTTTCTACATAGAGGGATAGTGACCGCACGGGCATTGCTGATAGAGAGTGTGTTTGTGTACTTGGATATGTATTATCCCCCCCTACCTGTTTAATTTGATCTAATCCGTGTCCTGAAACACCCCTTCTCCTGCTTTCACTTCTAATTCTAATGGAGGGAGCGATTCGCTTGTGATGAAAACCCGTTATGAACGACTCATGCACTTAGCTGATAATAATACTAGTTTCTAGCACCTCAGTGTCTTGTCATATTTTATTGACATTGTTTGTGGATTTTATTCAACAAAACTAGCATAAGCCTTGAATTTAGTGCGAGTTGCTGCTACTTTGTCTTATGGTTAGTGCAGTAAGTGACTATTATCATCAGTAATATTACCTGTTTAGCACAAAAATTCATAACATACAAAAACGTAAAAATGAAACCTTATCTATGAAATGTGATGCCTTTGTGCTTTGTTTGCTTGTTACTACACCCGTACACAGCCCTAAAGTCCAGCATCTTCACACTGGCTCACTGTCTTGACTATTTGTCCTGGGAGCCCTGTACAAATGTGGTGGCACTATTGACGCATGCTCAGGGTCCTTATGCGATATCTGGTGTATATATCTATGATCAAAAGGTGCATTATTGTTTTATTATTATTATTATTGTTGTCGTCGTTGTTGTTGTTGTTGTTGTTAATAATAATAATAATAATAATAATAATAATAATAATAATAATAATA
>CAIGQQ010007205.1:2759531-2781127 GCA_903798035.1 Danio albolineatus | reverse complement strand
TATATATATATATATATATATATATATATAATAAGCTAAAATTCAACTTAGGGTGCTTTCACACTTGTAATACTGTATGTTTCCTTTGGTCTGGATTAAGGTTGATAACGATACATTAGCTGTCTTATTTCAGAGGCTGCATCTGCTGAAGGATGCAGGCTTCAAAGGTGAGTCCTTTGGAGTCCACACAAGCTGAACTGAACATTTTGAAATGAGACGATCTCGCTTACAGAGGACAGATCTCGTCATCTAGCAAGCGTAACGGCTGCCGTTAATAAGCAGTAATAACATTTGTAATCACTTTTTCAAAGTGATTTTAAAACTTATTTTAAGCGACCTGAAGGTAAAGCAAGGTTTGCAGAAGCTGGAAATAGATTTCCTTTGATCCTTACATGTACACATAAAACTGCCTATAAAATCACTTTTTAGTAGGATATTTCATATTCTTTTTGTATTTTAACATTTGTTTAGATCTCCAAGTAAAATAAAACCTAATTCATACAATTTTTTTAAAAACCGTCCTGCTGTTATCAGTGCGTAATGAATCTTGGGAGGTTCTAGGCTGCAAAGGATCCACGGGTTGAGTCGTTCATTACCTGAGAAACGAAGGGCGCGTTTTGAGGTTTATTTGGGTTGTTGATAGATCAGATATGGTTGCGACTGGAAGTTAACGGAAATGATTTATTAAATCTATTTATTAAATTTCCCATTAATTGTATTTTATTAATGTCTAACCCCACCCCAACCCTAAACCCAACTGTCACAGTAACGTAAAAACAGTATAGACGTACCAAGTATTATTTATGTAATCTAATAAATTACCCAATACATTGTACCATGTATCCTATCTAGACTTTACCCTGCATTTGAAGGAGCCTTCAAATTTTTTTGTAATGAGACAGTCTTCATCGTGCCACATCGCAGTGCCCTTCGAATGCATTCTTCAGAGGATACAGCCTCTGAAATGAGACACAGCTATTGAATCATTTTTCAGCTCTTTTGGTTCTGTTTCACACCAGACTGACCGCCCTGAAGTGAACCGGTTTAAAATAAGTCACGTGACAACATCCACATCAGTCATTAGTCAGAAGAATTTCCTGAACTACATTTTGATTGGTCAGAAGTAAACAAAGAGCAGAGGAAAAGTCAGCAGGAAGTCTCGTTTGTCCGTAACCTGCCATAATTGTGATAACATGTCAACTTTGGTAACTGTGTTAACTTTCGTATTACAAACTAGCTGCTCCTAGGTTCATTTGAAAGTGTACCGAGTCCACTTCTTTGAGCGGGTCATGGTGCATTTGTTTGGTCCACTTTTGTTGTGCTCCCGAGTACAATGTGTGAAAGCACCCGTAGAATGTGTTGTTTTTGGAAGAACTCTCTTATGCTCACGCCTGCATTTATCTGATTAAATAGACTGATGTGATTAATTTAAAATAACTGTTTTCTGTTTGAATAGAATCATAATTGTGTGAATTCAGACCTCAAAACTTGTTACAAGGCTCATGGGGCTTATGAAATGACATGATAAGGAGAAAAAGCTAGTGATTTGTTGAAGAGTGTGGAGAAGCTCTGGGTGGCCTCATACTTCATGGTGTGTGTGTCACTGAGGGATTAGTCTCTTCAGGAACTTGTGTGTGTGTGTGTGCATATGTGAGACAGCTGGACTTGCATTACAAACCATAATCAGACATTAATGCTGTGAGTTAGTAAACACTACATCATTTAACATCAATTAGATGCTTCTTAGTTTCCTTGTTAGATCTTCATACTTTGACTGTCATTTCACTGTAGTTTATGTAAATAGTATGAATGAATGAATAAACAGGAAAAAAAGCATAGGACAGGAGTTGATTTTTTATTTTAAATGGAAACCAATTGTATAGTTCTACTGTTGTATTTTGCTATAGAGTCAGGGGGTTATTCTGAAGGAAGATTCAAAAATAGTGATATGCATAGAGAAATGCATCCCAATCATGTGTGTGTGTATATATATATATATATATATATATATATATATATATCACATCATTAAACTGAATATCCCCAAAAAATACTATGTGCTAAGCTAAACAAGTTAATTTAGTTTAGTGATATTTTTATAGTCATTTATCATTTTTCATCAAGAGTCAAAATTCCACCATTGCACACAAACAGAGATCTACTGTAAGAAAAACCCATTTTCCAGTGCCTGTAATATGCAGCATCACAGCAATAGAAAGAAACACTGGTATCTTTATGCTTATGCTTTTGATTTCTGTTGCATTCATATCAGCTGAACTTTTCAGTGGTCTTGGTCCACTTGTGGTGTAAACCAAGGCTCAAATGGCAACATTCAGGCCATGTCCACATTAGTTTTCCCAGCTTTCGTTTAAAAAAAAAAATCTTTGTCCACATGATACTGGCAAAACGCACTGATGAATGTTAAGGGGACGCAACAATTACCATTTTTTGCTGAGTTAACACCAAACGTGAAAATTAGTGTATAATAATAATTCCTTACATTTATATAATGTTTTTCTGGACACTCACATTTTTGGGGGGAATCTCCTCCACCATCAGTGTGCAGCATCCACCTTAATGTTTTTAAGTTTTTTAAATACCATTCTAAGGTCAATATTATTAGCCTCCTACGGTACAAACCAGAATTATGCAATGACATGCCTTATTAAACTAATTTGCCCTGGTAAACTTTTAAAATGTCACTATAAGCTGAACACTAGTGTCTTAAAAAATCTAATTAAATAGTGTACTGTCATCATGGCATAAATAAAAGAAATCAGTTATTAGAAATGAGTTATAAAAACTATTATATAGAAATGTGTTGAAAAATCTTCCTTCTGTTAAACAGAAACTAAGGAAAAGTGGTTTTGGTCCACTTGTGGTGTAAACTAAGGCTCAAATGGCAACATTCAGGCCATGTCCACATTAGTACACTGGTGTTTTTAAAAACGAAGTTTTCCCCGCTTTCGCTTTAAAAAAAAAAAAATAAATTGTCCACATGATAATGGCAAAACTCACTCTGATGAATATTAAGGACACTTTTTTGCTGAGTTAACACCAAATGTGAAAATAAGTATATCATAATAATTCCTTACATTTATAGTGTTTTTCTGGACACTCAAAGTGCTTTACACATTTTTGAGGGAATGTCCTCATCCACCACCAGTGTTCGGCATCCACCTGAATGACACGACGGCAGCAATGTTGATTACTTTTTTTTGAAGGACATCCTGGAATTTTTAAGGACCACAGAGAGTCGAGAACTTGGTTAAATGTCTCATTCGAAATACGGCGCTCACTGAGGAGTATAGAGTCCTCATCAATATATTGGGGTGTTAGGACCCACACAGACCGCAGGTTGAGTGACCCTTGCTGGTCTCACTAACACCACTTCTGGCAGTGACCTAGCTTTCCCATGTGGTTTCACATCCAGTCTGGGCTTGGCTTCAGTGGGAGACCATGAGAGAGTTGCAAAGAGCTGACTACCGGCATATACATGTCAATGCAAACATGAGAACAGAGACAGATTATTATCCCACAGTGCAAATGATGCAGAATATGTGATACTTTTTATTTTTTTAACGTCATGGTGCAAAAACCCAGCTTGTAGTGTCCACACGTTCAAGCAATTACCATGTAGAAAAAAGTGATAGGGTTTTAAAAAAAGCCTATGTTTGTGTAAAAAGGGCCTCATGACTTTTCCAAATGGACCACACTAACAAAGCAAATCATTTCATGTAAACATTGTACAGTAAATTAATTCCATTTTCAGAAATCACAGTTAGTTTTGAGAGAGATCTATTATTCATTAGCTAATATTTTTTAAAAACTAAAAGCAAAAGCTTATGTTTGCGTCATAACCTGAGGCATTTTTCTAAACAGATGAAGCGACGTGGCCATGACAGCACTATATCCAGGCTCATAAAGCACATCTGAGGTGTAGGCCTGACACCCTTTTACACCTACCATTTTAAATAAGAAAACAGAGGCTTAATGGCTCTCTCAAGAGAGGAGGCCACAGAGAGAGAGAGAGAGAGAGAGGTGGAGGTTGTTGGTTTTCTTTAGTGCAATATAAACCTGCATAAAAATGTGGCCTATAAAAGCAGCCATAAGAAAAAAATGCTTGACGATGCATACTTAACTCTGTCGGTGCAGTTCAGCAAAATGGATTCACAGGCTTCGGGGAGATGGAATAGGGGAAGGAAAACTCAGAAACACCCTTGAAAACGTGCTCTTCTTTACCCAATCGAGTTCAAAAGAGAGAAATTTGACTATAAATATATTTTTTAGCTTAAAAGCTCTCACATTTTAAATGAAATATGAAATCGTTCATGAAATTGGCCTTGTACAAAAGTTTAACAGCAGTGTCAGCTCCAACAACACTTAAACTTTCTTTTGTTTTTGAATTAAAGGGAAAAGTAAAGGATTAGCATATATTTTCTTTCAGAGATACACTCACCAAAAACTTTTTGCGTATAATAAATGTAAATACAATATAAATCTAAAATAAAATATCAAATGCTTTATATCTAAACATCAAATCCTTTAAAATTAGTACATATTGTAACTTTGAATTATTTTTTTAATGGGTTTCCTGGCTAGTTTTTATTTTAGGACAGAAGTATCCACTCATGGTTTTTCGATTTGTGCTATAAACCAAACGTCTACAGTGATCACGTCTTGGTTTTTCCGATGGCACTGGTTTGCAGTGGAGTGGGTGGGCTAATGATGGACAGAACTGATGATGAGGAAGATGTGTGGAAGGTAGAGGAGGGTTTGAGTTGTAATTAGAAGAACTCATTGTGAGTTTATCATCTGATCTCCATTGCTGCTCTGTGTCGTGATTTTAAAGCTGGAGTAGTGAAATTACAGTGGTGGGAAATTGCAGACCTCGTCTTTCTCCCACACAAACTTTTCCACTGAGATAACAGAAAAAAACGCTAATGATGCTAAGCTAATTTTGGCACCGCTCCAGAGATTAATGTCAGATGATTAAATCTGAAAATTCACCAGCCAACAGAAGAACCAACTCTTGTTTTATTTATTTATTTATTTATTTATTTATTTATTTATTTATTTATTTGTTTGTTTGTTTGTTTGTTTGTTTGTTTGTTTGTTTGTTTGTTTGTTTGTTTGTTTGTTTGTTTGTTCGGTTGTTTATAAATTATAGTTTTTATTTATTTTATTTTATTTTTTACACTGTAAAAAGTTACCTTAACTTAATTGTCTGTACAAATTTAATTAGTTTGAACAAAGAACAATTAGGGGTAACACTTTATTTCGATGGTCCATTTGAGTATTAGTAGACTGTCTACTTAATATCTGCTGATACTGACATTCAACAGACACTTAACTGACTATAAGAAACTTTGCAAGTACTGTACTGTACTTATAATCTAATGAGAATTAGTTGCATTGTAACTTAAATTCAACAAACGGACCATGAAAATAAAATGTGACCCAATTAGGTTGTCATCCCAGAAAGTTTCAATAATTGTGTTGATTCAGCTTTTTTTTTTTAAATCAGTTTGAACAAGCAGCAAAAATGTTTTAAGTGTAAACCAGCAAACTGATTACCACAATAAACCAGAATCTGTCAAATGAATTAAAATCTTTTTTTGAGCTATGAGAAGTTTGCATTAACTCGGTTTAAATGAAAAGAAATGTAAAAAAAGTGTTCGATTATTTATAAAGTGTTTTACTTTGCTACGTTTAAATTAGGATGTTTACTTATAATGGGTGACTTTTGTGGAAAAGTGATGCATACAAAGTGTGAATTATGATTTATTTTTCAAAAGAACGAGCAACTAATTATTAGGTTTATCCCTGAAAGAAGTTACTTTTTGGTGTGGTAAAATCTAACAAATTTATTCTTGTCATTTTTAAATTGCAATATTGTCAAGGACAACTTTAGGCAAATATTTAATAGTTACACATTTACTTTATGTAATGAAACAAGTGGAAAGAGGTAAATATTAATATTGATTTACTTTATAATATTGATTTAAATATATATTATAATATTTAAATATTTTCTAATGGTTGCAAACTTAGTAATATTAGGTAAATATTAATAATGGATTTGTAATGGAAGTGTAGTTCTTACCATGTTTTGGATGGGATTGAATTAAGAGGAGAATATTTAGAAAATGTGTGGCACAGTGGCTCAGTGGTTGGCCCTGTCGTCTCACAGCAAGAAGGTCAGTGGTTCGAGTCCTGGCTGGGCCAGCTGTCAGCTCCGGTTTCCCCTACAGTCCAAATATATGAGTATAAATGAATTGGGTAAAACAAAATTGGCTGTAGTGTATAAAGTGTGTCTGTAAATTCAAGAATGTATGGGTGTTTCCCACTACTGGGTTGTGACTGGAAGGGCATCCACTACGTAAAACTTATGTTGGAATAGTTGGTGGTTCATTCTGCTGTGAATCCCCTGATAAATAAGGAACCAAGCCGAATGAAAGTGATGAATGAATGAATATTTGGAAAATAAAAGCAATATGTGTATACGTTTGGGAGAAAGAGTTGTTGAATCTTCATTAGTTTGAAGATTAAGAAAGGTTTTGAGTAGGTTTTTTTTAGTTTTGAGGTTTCCACCTTGCAGAAGAGAAGCAGGGGGAAAGCTTCTGGATTTGATTTAGAGTTTCATATATGAAAGCAAAAATGAACTGCACTTCTAAATCATCAAAATGATCTCTGTGTAAGTGCTCAGTTGGAGCCATTTTCAATACGCTAAATGGTGTATTTAAGATTCTTCGAGAGGTGGGAGGAGGGGATTTCATCGCTCCTTAGGTTGAGGGAAGTTAATGAAGAGCATGTAGTGTCTTTCTTCAGAAAAAAAAAAGACAAAGAAGATATACAGCTGTTACAGGTGTGAACTCTTCCAGTAATCCTGAAGAATCTACTCTTTCATCCACAGGATTTTTTTTTTACCCTGCAACCTAAACCTAGTCTACTTTTTTTCCCCTTTTCTCTCTCTTTCTCTTTCTGTCATTTGATGAGATGGAGAACGGGAAGCAGATGTCTTCATGACAGAACTGAATGATTCTGGTTAGTGGAGCAGGCTGGTGCCACATAACCATTTGGCTGGATGTTGATCTGATATTTTGGTCTGATGCTAAAGCTGCTCAGAGAGAAAGACACTTCAGTGACTGGGGGAGACAGAAGCTGAACAAAACCATCACGAGGTGCAGTTTTACCAGCACACATACACACATTGACTGATTGATAGTATATTGTTTTATTTATGTCATAACAAAACCATCACAAGGTGCGGTTTCACCAGCACACATACGTTGACTGATTGATAGTATATTGTTTTATTTATGACTAATGGAAAGCTTTCATTCAGTTGGAGCTCATGTAAATATGTATATCTTATTTCTTGCATGTACAATGAGTGGGACTATATATATTTATATATACACACACACACCTACCGGCCACTTTATAAAGTAAAACTGATTGTTAAGGCAAAATTCTAATCGGCCAATCAGATGGCAACTACTCAATGCATTTAGGCATGTTGACATAGTCAAGACGATCTGCTGCAGTTCAAACCGAGCATCAGAATGGGGAAGAAAGGTGATTTAAGTGACTTTGAATGTGACATGGTTTCTAATGACAGACGAGCTGGTCTGAGTATTTCAGAAACTGCTGATCTACTGGGATTTTCACGCACAACCATCTCTAGGGTTTACAGAGAATGCTTCGAAAAGGAGAAAATATTCTGTGAGCGGCAGTTCTGTGGGTGCAAATGCCTTGTTGATGTCAGAGGAGAATGGCCAGACTGTTTCGAGCTGATAGAAAGGCAACAGTAACTGAGCTAACTACTTGTTATAACCGTGGTATGCAGAAGAGCATCTCTGAATGCACAAAACATACAACCTTAAGGTGGATGGGCTACAGCAGCAGAAGACCACACTGGGTGCCACTCCTGTCAGCTAAGAACTTGAAACTGAGGTTACAATTTGCACAGGCTCACCAAAATTGGACAATAGAAGATTGGAAAAATGTTACCTGGTCTGATGAGTCTCGATTTCTGCTGCGACTTTCAGATGGTAGGGTCAGAATTTGGTGTCACACTTTGGACCCATTAGTACCAATTGTGTCTATACCACAGCCTACCTGAGTATTGTTGCAGACTATGTCCATCCCTGTATGACCACAGTGTACTCATCTTCTGATGGCTACTTCCAGCAAGATAACCCGCCATGTCATAAAGCACAAATCATCTCAGACTGGCTTCTTGAACATGACAATGAGTTCCGCTTAGTCCCTTTATTAATCACAGGTCACCACAATGGAATGAACCGCCAACTTATCTAGCATATGTTTTATGCAGTGGATGCCCTTGCAGCTGCAACCCAGCACTGGGAAACACCCCAACACTCTTGCATTTACACCCAGGCATACACTACAGCCAGTATAGCTTACCCATTTCACCTATATGCACATGTCTTTGGTCTGTGGGTTAAACTGGAACACCCGGAGGAAACTTACGTGGACACTGGGAGAACATGCCAACTCCACACAGAAATGCCAATTGATCCAGCTGGGGCTCGAACCAGCGACCTTCTTGCTTATTAAGTATATTTATATATTATTTGTAATACAATTTTGTCCTTTAATACAAGCAGTAAGATATATGTACTGTATCTTTTACTTGACCTGCTCAAAGAAAACACTCTTTTTGAATGTATCAAACAAAACTCAAGTACATGCACAAAACAACATGAGCGTTTATAGCAAATAATTGAATGTTAATAATATCCCGCTTGCTTTTTGAGTGTTGTTGAGCGAGTTCTTACACGCCTGTGATTGATCACTGATGTTTAATGCCCATGACAATCAGCTGATCCATTATAGACTGCGATGCGGTGGAGAAAACTCGCTCTGCAGACACGCTTGTGTCTGGATCCACAAGTAACGTTATTGTTGTAACATCCGAGAGAGGAGATAAAACGTTACTTCATGAAACGGAGCTAGTGACGTCACTGTCAGAGGTAGGGTTAGGGGTGGGGTTAGGTGAGCCCATTAAAAACATTGGATTCTGCTCAGATTGCACAGCGCCAGGTCTGCATCCAGACCCCTCTCGCATTGTTTGCATCTGCATCGAAGAAACAATTAACTTTGACACCCGTACTGGTTTTAGCAGCCCTTCTGCTCGCTCTGGATAAGTACAGTTCTTGGAGAGTAGGGAGAATTGTACCAATGATTCGCTCAGCAGTCCAAACTATTCGACTTAGTCTTCTTAGTCTTGGAAGCTGAGCTAAACCAGACAGTTATTGAAGTGCAGATGACTGATTCAATGATGGAGGTGTAGAACTGTTTCAGCAGCTCCTTTGGGAGGTTGAACTTCCTCAGCTGACCGTTCCTTCAAACACCTAAAAACTCATCTCTTCAGAGAACACCTGAACCCCAGTGAATATAACCAAAACCTATTGAAGCACTTTCAAAAAAATTAAAAATAAATAAATAAATAATCGAGCACTAAATTCTCGGAGCACAAACAAGTTACTTTGACCAAATAGCACTTCTTCTATGCATTGCCTCTTCTTGTTGAATCACTGAATGCCTCCCCAGTTGAACGTCACTTTGGACAAAAGCATCTGCTAAATAACTAAATGTACAATGTAAATGTAACTATTTACTTGGTCACACTTTATTTTGATGGTCCATTTGTTGAATTTAAGTTAAATTGCAACTAATTCTCATTAGATTATAAGTAGACTCTTAGGGTTGAGGTCAGGGGTAGGGTAAGTGTTGACATGTACTTGCAAAGTTTCTTATAGTCAGTTAAATGTCTGTTGAAAGTCAGTATCAACAGATATTAAGTAGACAGTCAACTAATACTCAAATGGACCATCGAAATAAAGTGGTACTATTATTATTATACTACTATTATAATTAGTTGTAACTAATTACACCCAACAGTGCTGAAGAGAACCTATACATTTTCTGAGTTACGTAAGAAAGCATGGAGCTTGTAAATCTGAATGCAGCGTGTCTGATGAAGGAAATCTAAACAAACGCAGATGTGTTTCAGTGACCTGGTTGACTGGCCTCAGGCTCGAGCCCTTGTCCATCATCGGCGCAGAGAAAAAAAAGTGTAAGGTGTGCGAGCGTGCCTGAGTCTCTGACAAAGCGAGTGAGAGGAGAATATGAAACCCTGAAGCAGACTGTTGTATGTGAAGTGAGAGAAAAGGGCAGAGCAGAGATGTGAAAAGATGGAGAAAGAGCCTCTCTTTTAACCATGAAAATTTCATGACGCTAAATCTAGACAGACTTTTAGTGTCGGCCAGGATTACAGCACAGCGCTGAGCACACATCAATAATTGAGCCCAGAGTCTTAGAATCTCTGAATATGTGGATGCAGAAGATCAACGGAAGGAACAAAGACATGGAAATTGTGATTTTTAATATAGCAATTAAACAATCTAGAAGCGATTGACTCTAAACTAAAAGTCTGTCGTCATGTACGGATTTTTACAACTTTTTTATGCAGTTATTTATTAATAAGAATATGCAAGCAGCTATTTTCTATTGAATGAAGTAGCTGTAAAGCAAAACTATCAAGGCAATATTGTATCAATTTTTCTGTCTAACAACATATGCTGATATTCAGTAGTTCAATATATCATGATAATGGCAATATTGATATTGTGTGCACTTTAAATTATTTAAAAATTTCCATGCCTTTTAAAGAATATTCACATTGTTTTACATTAACACTGTGCAATAATGCTCCGAGTAACACCTTACAATAATTGTACATGAATAATAATGTATTAAAGGGCCCCTATTATGGGTTTTTGAAAATTACCTTCCATGGAGTGTGTAACACAGCTCAAAGTGAAGTGAAATATCTAGCTAAGGCTTAAATCTGAAAGTACACCGTGTTTAAAATGATTGATTCCTCTATAAAAGAGTCGACTCAGAGTGGTTCAAATGAATCGCTGGGGTAACGAATCTTCAGCATTGATACGGAACTCAAACACCGCCCATTTGTTCCACACACAAACCCAGGAAAATTGAAACCCCTGGCCACAAACACTGTACCAAAGAAGAAGACAAACTTTGTAGCAGATCCCGGTTGAATCATGTCGCGAAGATGCTGTGCTCTGAAGTGTGAGGAAAAGTTAGTGTTATTTTTTCCACCCAAAGATGAAGAGTGAAGACTCAGTAGACTCAAGTTTCTTTTTGCAAAAATACCTCAGCATTACAGCCCTAGCCTTGTACTGTGTTCCCGTCATTTTTCTGACAAGTGCTACAACTCTAGCTTGCAAAATGTGTATTTAATTGTATTTTGTTACTGCTCCACACGGCTTGTAGTGTATCTGGTTATGTTCTCATATTGTGTCTAACCATGTTAAAAACACGGCGCGTGCTGCTTTCTTTACAGATTTTAACATGTTTGTGAACTCACTATCCTGTGCCGTTTGTCATAGCTATGGCCACCCTCAGCTGTTCATGGTTCTTACCTACGTGTGACGGTCATGTTTCAAAATAGTTCAGCTTCTGCCTCTGTGTTTTGCAAGTATTCTATTTTTTTTTTCGTTCACTAATTTCCCTTCAGCTTAGTCCTTTGTTTATCAGGGGTCATCACAGTGGAATGAACCACCAACTATTCCAGCATATGTTTTACGCAGCGGATGCTCTTCTAGCTGCAGCCCAGTACTGGGAAATAATTTTACATTATATCACTCAAAATATGCACAGCACTTTGTTTTTTATACTGAACAGGACTGTTTTTGTGTGATCCACAAAAAATAAAAAAATAAAATAAGGAACTATTAGGAGATCTGGGAATTTAGTTACTCAAAAAAAAATTATGGTAAAGGAAAAAAGTAAAAACCACCAAAAACATCTGATCTGGCAAACCTAAAGAAAAAGCCTGTCCAGATGGAGAACCCTGCAGCCTATATTTTGACATGTAGTTTTCTGTTTTGAAAAGAAGGACACCGGGTTACATTCCCTCTGTGCCGGCAGACTGAAGCACACACTGACTGTGTAATAGCGTAACAGGTGGCTAAATGAAATCACCGCTAATGGCTTTAACAGTTAAGCTAATATTTAACATGCCACAAACATTACCTCAACTATGGGCCACCTAGATGAACAAGGTGAAACACTCTCTCTCACACACACACACACATACTGTACACACACAGATACAGGTTGGTTCATGTGATTTATGAGAACTCTATAAGCGTAACGGATAATGTTTATTATGCAGCTATACACTACTGTTTTAAATTGCAAGGACACAAAAAACCTTCTCATCATTGCAATACCTACTGTAAGTCATACCCAGGTCACTATACAATTTTGTGTCCCTATAAATTACATAAAAAAGCACAAAATACAAACAATGTTTTTGGTGTATGGCAATGCACAATAAATAATACTTTATAAATACTATATAAACTACATAAATACACTATATACTATATAAATACACATTACTTACACACACAGGTTGGTTTTTGTGATTTATGAGGACTATAGGTGTTATGTTTTTATACTATAAAAAATAAAATGCTTATTATATAGCCTTCCTGTTCCCCTAAACACAACCTTCACAGGAATCCAGTTGCAAATTATGAATCTGGAAAAACCCACTTAAATGTGATTTAAAACCCTTTTAAAATATTAGGACACGTAAACCACCTCGACATTGTAATACAGAGGTCATACCAATGTCATTATACAACTTTGTGTCCCTTTAAATCATATAAAAAGCACACAAACACCTCTTTGTGTATACGGCAACACACAATAAATGCACTATATAAATGCACATTAATTACACTTACATAAACACACACATGTTTTGTGATTTATGAGGACTCTCCATAGACGTAATGTATTTTATACTGTAAAAAAAAAAAACATTTATTATTTTAAAAGCCTTACCCTACCCCTAAACCCAACCTTCGCAGGAAACCCATGGCAAAATTTAACTCTGTTAAGTTTGATTTTTAACAGTTTTAAATTATGAGGACACACAAACCACCTCAACATTCCCAAGTTATACACATGGCATTATACAAATTTGTATCCCTGTAAATCACATAAAAAGCAAACACACACATGCAGCTCTTTGTGTATACAATACATAATAAATGCACTACAAAAATGCAGATTACTAACACACACACACACACATACACAGGTTGGTTTTTGTGATTTATGAGGACTCTCCGTAGGTGTAATTTATTTTATACTGTAAAAAAACTAACAAACAAACAAACAAAAAGAAAACACTTGTTATATGTCCAACCCAGGCTCATTGCGGATGGCCTACATTTCTGGGGACAGAGAAATACATAGCCGGAGGTACGTCTGCTTGCAGTTTTTGTTTTTGCAAATCCATCAGAGGCCGCTTTGTACACTTTTTGATCTTAAATTTCTTCTCATGTAAATTCACCAGAGGGCGCAATACAAACTTCAGCAGACCCTGGTCAGCTTGCTTTCGAATGACCAACCAACTGACTCATCCACCCACTTCCCCCTAAACTAAACTGTTTACAAAAGCAACTTAAAAAAAGAAAACCTATCGCGGACTCACGTGATTTCTCCAGTTTTTTCAGCCTGTTGTTTATTTATTTATTTATTTCTGGAACCATTTTTTGCAGGACTCAAACCCAGTCATCACGTTCAACTCTGCTCTGTATCCCAAGTCTTTTGGTGTACACAGCGAGGAAAGGCAGGGCAATTTTATTCATGTAGCACATTTCTACACAATGGTAATTCAAAGTGTTTTACATTACCAGGAATAAAAAAAACAAGTATAAGAAAATAAAAAGAACAAAGAATAAAATGGTTAAAACGAATTAAAACGTGTTAAAACAGGTTTTAAAAGAATGAAAAAGAAAAGAAAGACAAAATAGCGAGCTACTGGGTAAACTGGTAACAGCAGAAAAGCTGTCCATACGCTGTAAGTGGTAGTGCGAAAATAAACAGAAGCTGTTGGTGGCGTCACACCACCCCATAGTGTTTATTTTATAGACAAAAGGAGTCAGAAGTACCTCTGGGTACATATTTTGTGCTCTCCAGAAATGCAGACAGAGGTATGTATCCACAATGAGCCTGTGTTGCATATGGCCTTATCCTACCTCTAAACCGAACCCTCACAGAAAACCAGGAAACCCGTGGCAAATGTAAATGTGAAAAAAAAACGCTCTTAATTATGATTGTAAATAGTTTTAAGCTACAAGAACACATAAACCACCTCAGCATTGTAATACCTAGGTCATACCTGTGTCAATATACAAATTTGTGTCTCTAAAATTCACATAAAACACACACACACCTGCTGTTAGTAACGTGAAGGGTGTTGACCCAGCCATAGCTGTCATTTAAGGTTTAGGATTCCACTGAACTGTTGCTCTGTCCCGAGATCAGCCCTGGACTCCAGCAGTGTTTGACAACAGGTGCAGAGACTCCAGCTTTCTCTTGCTCCACTCACACACTCCTCTCTTCCATGTCTTTCAAAGGCATTCTTGCCATGTTTCAACTCCCTCTGGCCTTGAGATAACGTTGTCTCTTCTGGACTCCTGAGAACAAGTCAGGGAGGACAGCAGAGCAACAAGCTGCTCATTTTGTTTTGGTAGATGTTCAAACTTTCTTCATTCTTAATCTGAAGGCCTTGAGATTAAAAAGAACCATTTGTGGCTGTGTTAACACTTGGAATGGGATTCTCAGCATTTCTGGATGTATTTCTGTTTTACAGAGTTCAGCATAAATGAGGACACCCCATTTTGAAAATGAATATTTTTATCCATTTCTCACTCAATACAGGCAATGCATTTTTGGTGCGTTCAAACATTACAGATTTATTAAACCAATATATTTATTAAAATTATATTTTAGTCACAGAGCATCTTTAGAATTTGAAAGACAATACAATTAAATTCAAGCAGAATATTGCCAAAAAAATAACAACCTTCAAAATTTCAACAAAATGTTTCTATTTTTTTTGCATCTCTTGATTTTTCTTCGTTTTTGAATTTGTATTTAATATTTTTCCTATAACATATAAATATGGGTGTGGTATTTTTTGGACCGTTATCGTAAGTTATTTTGTTAGATAAGCTTCAGATTTGTCTTCAGTACTGACTGTATATGCACAAATATAATATTGCATAGCTTTTAAAATGATAAAACTATTCTAAAAGCTATTCTATATATTCTATTCTAAACTAAAATTATAAAAGCATTCTGAAATGTGCAACTATAATATAAATAAAACTTGAAATAAATAACTGTAGCTAAAATTACTCAATTAAAATGAGTAAAAGGGGTCAGACTATAAGTTTTCATTAGTTCATTTTATTTAATATTTTTACTAACATGAACTAAGAATGAACATTACTTGTATAACATTATTTAATGATAGTTCAACATGTATTAATGCATTATCAAAATACAAATTCATGCTTTTTTAACAGTTTATGCACTGAGATAATGGACTTATCAACGTTATTTTCATCAACTAACGATAACAAAGATGAATAAATACTGTGATAAATGTTTTGTTACCGTTTGTTTATGTTAGTAAATATAATAATGAATATTAATTAATACAACAGTATTGTAGTGTTAGCATAAAAAATTATAAACATTAAAATAAAATAAAACTTGTTAAAAATGGAAATATGAAAAAAATGTTATATAACCAAAAAATAAATAAATAAAATAAGAATTTTCAAAAATATGAAAATAAAATGATAATTAAATAAAAAATTAAAAATTATCACTTATTTAGTAATTTTCATTATTATATTTGTGATGTAAAATATATAAATAAATTAGACAATTTTCTCAAAATACTTTTATCAAAATATATCTGTATTAACCACATACAATATTAAAATGTGTAAGATATTGATAATATCCATAAGATGTTAAGTTTAATTACACTGGCTGTTTTCCAGCTGTTTTAAAATTAAGACAAATGAAAAATGATTTGCAATAAGTCAAAAAATGCACTCTTATACATGCATATTTAGGTGCATTCTCTGAAAGCAAATCCTAATGATTTATGCACTGTTGCCTCATAATTTGTATAAAACATTATTAACAAATATTTTGTGTGTAGTTTCAGAGTGAATCTTAATATGTTGTTATGTGTTTTGAATGATTGGATATTGGTGTATGAGTCAATATTGCTGATATTCCTGACTTAATGAAAAAGTAAACTGAAAATAAATAAATAAATAAATAAATAAATAGATAGATAAATAAATAAATAAATAAATAAATAAATAAAATAAATAAAATAAAAAATACTGGTTGGTTTAAACTGACTTAAAACTCATAAAATTAAGTTGGAACAAGATTAACTTAGATTAGCAAGTTACAATTAACTAAAAACATATGTTGTCGTGACTTATTAATGATATAATTTTTTACAGTGTAGAAAAAAGTTATGCTTATCTTATTAAGAACCATTAAGAATCTACCTCTCAAATATAAATATTATTCTATAGTACCTTTTTAACATTCATTATAGCAGTTAATACAGAATTGCAGTCACGGCACGAGCACACGTCTGTAGTCCTCCTCGCCATCTGTTTATAGGATTTCCAACTGATTGTGAAGGGAGCTAGTTGTTCTTCAGCATGTCTTCATTTCTCTTCTCCTTTTGATTTCCATACGCATTAATTTCACAGCCGTATGAAAGTCATTTGAGTCCTTTTGTTTTTCAGGGCCCCTTAAGACGGAGGAGGCGTTTGTGACAAAACTCGGGCCCTTCTCCTCTGCGATGGGGCCGTTTGAGGTCAGATGCTTCTCATTTGTGATACGTGCCCGTGTGGCTCTGAGGGCGTGTTTTTTGGCTCTGCTTATTTGCATGTAATTGACTTTTTTGTTTTGCTTTGTTGTAAAATGCATGAAGTTTGGCCTGTGATTTCTCAGATTGTTATATTTAATAGCGTGACACTGTGACATGGAAATGTGTGTTCTCTGTCTCATAAATGACCTGCTTGTATGGAAATCAGTTATTCCATTAATGCATACTTGTCAATCCTCCAGTTTTTCCTAGGATTCTCACTTCTCACTTAAAAATTCAATCCCGCTATCATCCCGTAAAGGCATTTTCCCATATTTCTCCCGTATTTTTGTCTTTCTATGAAGGGTGGCAATAAACATTAAAGAGCCGATCCTCCCTATACGCAACCCATACCACCAAACCACCAGGGGATGCAGCTTTCTCTTAAATGTGAATCTGTTCTGTGCTTTTATTTTATTTAGGCATGAAGACACTTTGAAATAAATATAAAAACGGCTGGATACACTTCCTTTTCATTGCAGGCACCATCACCCCTCCTATATGCAATCCTCAAAACAGTCAGTTCATATTTGAAGCAGAGAAAAAGTGGACACAACAAATTTTGTCTTAAATGAGCATAGAAAGTTAGGAAAGCAATCGAATGCTCGGGTCCGAACATTATGATAGGCTGTCAAAAAATGTAATACCTCTGCGCACCCTGTTTGCTTAGCAATTGTCATCAGTGCATTCACGGATGTGGTTAAAACAGATAATGGCAGGCAAACGTCAACAATACCTTCTTTTTTTGTTTGGTAAAGTAATGACTAACTATACTATAAAGTTTTCTCTTTGGTGAAAGTTACATTAGTTGTATTTTGCACGTTTATTGTATGTGTTCAGGAGGCGATTTGCAGGGTGGAATTGAAGGCTTTCAGTGCTATCAGACTAGCGTTAGCATTTTACAAGATCTCCTTTCGTTATAAGTTTTTTTGGTGTCATAATATCTGTCATCAGGGGCGTAACAGGTAATAAGGAATGTACCCCCCCCCCCCCCCCCCCACATGTGCCTGTTTTGTGTTAAGACAACATAAAGAAATTGTTTTGGTGTAACTACCTGTATAGTCGATATGTCGTTCGCACCATGCTTTATATGCTATTGCATTTGGTGGGTAAAAATATTGACAACAGAAGTATTCTTAAGTGTTTTAAGTCAAGAGAAAGACTTATTGTAGTTTAATCTTCACTTAGTTTAAGTTAGATAGCTTAATTCTCTACTTACAACTTGAATCTCAGATAGTGGGCAAATATGGAAACCAGACCCCTTTTTTTTCACTTGAATGGATAAATGCACGTAAAACTGTCCTCAAACTATTACCAGAAGCTATAATATATAGCTTATATATACATATATATACACACACACACACATGCAAGTGCTGGTCATATAATTAGAATATCTTTAAAAAGTTGATTTATTTCACTAATTCTATTGAAGAAGTGAAACTGTGTAATATATGCATTCCTTACACACAGACACATATTTCAAGTGTTTATTTCGTGTAATTTTGATGACAACTAATGAAACCCCCCAAATTCAGCATCCCAGAAAATTTGAATATTGTGAAAAGGTTCAGTATTGAAGACACTTGGTGCAACATCCTAATCAGCTAATTAAATTTTAGATGGGCTCTCAGTCTAGTTCTATAGACTAAACAATCATGGGGAAGATGGCTGATTTGACAGTTGCCCAAAAGAGGACAACAGAAGGAAAAGATGTGGTAGAAAAAGTGTGCAAGCTATAGGGGTAACCGCACCCATTCAAAAATGTGCGGACTATTCAGAGAGAGTGGACTGCAGCTGGAGTCAGTGCTTCAAGAATCACTTCAATACTGAACCTTTTCACAATATTCAAATTTTCTGAGACACCGAGTTTGAGATTTTCTTTAGTTGTCTACAATATCTTCCCAATTAAAATAAATAAATACTTTAAATGTATTTGTTTAGAAGGAATATATACATGATACAACTTTTATTTCTTGAATGAAATAAGTGAAATTAATCAACTTTTTCTAATTCCAATTACATGACCAGCACCTGTATATATTGAAACATTGACACACTTTAAAAAAATGATGCTGGGTTACACAATCAATTTGTGTTGGGTCAATATGAAGGAATTAAGTTAACTTATTAGTTTTTAGAAATTGAACTGAATTGAACATGAAACAATCAAGTCTCTCCCTCCCCCTTTAAAAAAAACTAAAGAATTGTGTTGTTTCACCTCATTTTCATCAAGTTAATTTCAGCTCAAATAGTTTGAACAAACAGCAAACATCTTTTTTTTTCATACAAGAGCCACAGTTTTAAGTAAAAAAAATGTTTAATGTTTCACTGAAGAAAAATGTCACTTTTAAAATGGCTTGAGGTAAATTAGCAGGAAATATATCAGTTAAACCATCCCTTACACTTTTTTTAACCAGTAATATAACCGCCAACCAGCCAAATTCCAACAGAATCCCCATGCAGGGTAACATAGTCTTATGTCAGGATGCACGGTACATTTGTTCAGCTGAAAAAAAAGACAATCAAGCTGAGACAGGTGAGGCAGGTTGAATAAACATTGCAGAGACGTTGCGGAGACTGGATAGACAGTCTGTGTAGTTGCTGGCCGTCTCTGGGGTCCTGCCGGGTTTATTGGTGTTAACTGATCAATTCCCAACCGGAGCCCTGCTGTTTGTTAGACACAGTCTGTTCACATACACACTTTCACTTTTTTTAACGCTCACACTCATCAGCTTGCAAACACATGCCGACTTGTTAATTTGTGTGTCTTGTTTTTCTAGCTGATTTCGGTGCCCATCCTGACCTCAAGAGGCGGCGAGGCTCGTGCCCTGGGTGCTCCATCAGGCCCCGAACAGCTTGAAGGGTAAATGACTGATCAATAGATTATTTACCATTTGCATGTAAGACAATAAGCAATGGCACAAGAAGAGGCGTGTGTGGAGAATGCTGGCATTTCCATAATCATTCTTCAGTAGCTCAAGGGGTCTGGACGAGCTGTCAGAATCCCACATGACAGCTTCTGTTTGGATGTATAGCGCCATTGTATGAGACTCACCTCAACATGATTGGGTCATATGATACAAACCATCCATCTGCAGAACATGCATTGTTGCTGTAGAGAATGCCTTTGATAATCAATATTCGCTTTTCAGAATTGGCAACCCTCCAGAATGTGTTTTGTATTGGAAGTGGATTTTATTTTATTTTATTTTATTTTATTTTATTGTCATTTCTTGTCATTTAATTTAATTATTTTTTTTAATTTAAAATTAATTTTATTTTTATTATTATTATTTTTATATAAAATATTTTATTGTTATTTATTTTATTTTATTTATACATTTTTAATTTTAATTTTAATTTGTATTTTTTTACATTTAATCTATTTTTATTTTTATTATTTGTTTCATTTATTTATTTATTTTTAATTTTCAAATGTAATTTATTTTTTTGAAATGAATTTGAAATTATTATTATTTTTATATAAAATACTTTATTTTATTGTTATTTATTTTATTTTATTTTTACATTTTTGTTTTGTTTTGTTTTGTTTGTTTTACTGCAGTTTAATACCATTTTAAATAAGTGGCAAGAGGAGTGTTAAACACGGAATAAGAATAAAAAGGATGATGTGTTTAACACTGACGTGATAAAGAAAATAAAAATAAATAAAATTATTATGTTTAAAAACAATAAAAGTGAACTAACATACAGTAAACGAAAAAAAGTAATTTGCTGAATCCTTAACTGAAATTAAAATAGAGTATATAAAAACTAATTGACATTTTAGAGGTCAACATTTTTAAACACATGGTAAAGAACTTGTTTTATAATATCTAAACTGAAACTAAGTAAAATATCTGAATTCTGGTACTTTACTTCTGTAAAGCTGTCGGGTTACAAAGTTTAATGTTGCAGTCAGACAGTTTGATTTATATTTTTTGCATGTTTTAGTCATTATAAGATTTATTAATTAATAACAATCACAATAACATGTAAGCTTGTAATGAAAAACACAAATATACAGGTATATATTACATGTACATGATGCTAAAATCAATTATTGATACATTAATAGTGTTAGTTATTTTACCAATTTTACAAGCAAAATAAACAAAGCCAGTTTGGTTGTTGCTACAATGAGACAAAGTAATGGAAGAAGATCAATGTTCGTGCTCCATGAAAATTCGTCAGAGTGACTGTGATGACTGGAATAAGAAGTGTCTCATCTAAAATACCATATGCTGAATATGTTTCTCACTTCATCAGTTCACAGCTCTGCCTGGGTGGTGTGAAGTCTGTGAAGGGCTCTCTGGAGACAGACACAGACAGAGAGAGAGAGAAAGAGAGAGATGCTTGATGCCACTCTGCTGACACTCTGGGAAAAATGCCCATTGGACGTGAAGAACGAGAGGTGGACCAAAATACCAAAGGATCTCATCAAAAGTTAGTGCAGAATATTATCATAATTTTTTTAGATATATTTTGCAATTTTAATTACATTTTTATATTTATTTCTGTATTTTTTTTCCATTTTCATTATTCACTTTTTATTATTTATTTCTTTTTGTCTTTTTTGATTTTAGATTGCATTTTTATTTAATTTTGCATGTATTTTATTATTTTATTATTATTATTATTATTATTATCATTATTATTATTATTATTATTATTATTATCATCTTTGGTTTAGTTTTCAATTTAATTGTTGTGATTTTTTATTTTTATTTAATTAACTAAATGTAATAATATTTTGTTT
>CAIGQQ010007205.1:2730094-2757852 GCA_903798035.1 Danio albolineatus | reverse complement strand
AAAATATGAAGAAAAAGAGAAGGACACAGAATATATGAAGAATAAAAGGTGTAAAATTTGAAGAAAAAGAGAAGGACACAGAATATATGGAAAATAAAAAGTGTAAAATATGAAGAAAAAGAGAAGGACACAGAATATGTGACAAATAAAAAGTGTAAAATATGAAGTCAAAATATATGTTGAACAACCTTTGATTGTTAGAAATGGGTAGCCGCTGACTTTCATAATATTTTATATAATATAAAATATAAATATTTTTTCTCAATTATTTTCCTACTACAGGTCTCAGTCGGAACCAGTTTCTGACATTTTTTTAAATGTCTTTTGAAAAACATATCTTATGATTTTTTGGGTAAGTAAATTTTTGTTGAGTGATTTGCATGGATTTCATTTTTAATATATTTGTGAACATGTTAAACCAGCCCAGTTTTGGTAGAACAGATGTTTAGAGAAGCAATAAAAATCTCTCCGATTTTATATATATACATATAAAGTGTTCTAAAAAATAACAAAATTCTTATAGAAACAATATTGCGAATAAAAATTTGATAACCTCTTAAAAGGTGCAGTATGTACGTTTGACACCCAGTGGCTGAACTAGGTATTGCACTCCTGGATCAAAACAAACGCAAGTGCAGTGAGGGCAGGAGCGGGTGATTTAAACCATGTTCGAAATAGCAGCGGCACGCAATAGAAGGAATATTTTCCATATTAATATTAATGGTTTTTGTCCCAACCAACACCTCGAATTGATGTATTAGAAATGGCTTCTATTTCTCACAGGTGAACAACAGAAAACTATGACAATGATCACCTCAGGCACACCTCATGTGCTTTATTCAGTGTTAAATGCTAATAATGTGACTTTGAATGCTAATTTATGTGAAATATATTGCCATATACTGAAAGCAGCAGCAGGTAGTTCACCTCAGATCTTGAAAGTAAAATAAACTTTTCAAAATTGAACTTAACACAAGAGTGATTCAGCATGTACATTTAATAATGTTAAAGAGGGTTAATATGTATTAAATAGATTATAAACCTTACCTTTTCGTGAGTGAGTGCACATTCTGTGCTTCTGAATGGCTGTATTTAAAATTCTGTTTTGTTTCATGCAAACAGCCAAATTGCTCATCACTGCTTATCTTATCATGAAGCGTGTTTTTAGGACACATGGTTACAATGTAACCTACTCAAATAATGTTTACACTTGTAATATTTATATCATTTGTTAATTAATAACCTCATGTGGAACTGAATCTGTGTCTTATTTCTGAGTCTGCTACTGTTCACCCTAGATCGCATTTCGGTCACGGACGTGTGCTTTGAGAGCAATTCTGAATGAATGAATGAATGAAATACGTGGTTTTCCACCAAGGCAACCCGGAGTGCTGAAATATATTAGGCTAATCTGGCATTTGGCAGGTTAAAACTACCAAAACGTAACTCACATTATCAAAGCAAAATATCTGACTTCAGCATTGTTGTTCAGATGAACAAGAATGTTCACTTGGCATGTTTCTTAAATATCTGCAAGCATATTATGGTATTTTTATGCTTTAGAAGAGTCAAAAACTTGCATACAGCACCTTTAATATCACCCAGACTGATGGGTGGTGATTTGAACGATTGTTTGCTTGTCTGAAAGATTTGTCTTTTTCTTGAAAACTTTTTAGTTTCTTGGGAGAAGTGATAAATAGACATGAACTCTGGGAAAAGCCAGAATTTCTAGGCTGAGAAATGATGTTTTCCGCATAATTGCAGAGCGAATATTTGGATCTCAGCACTTTTTCATTTTGTTAATACTTCAACAGGACCCAACCGAGCATGTACAGAGAGCATCTGAATTTCAAGACGTGCAGCTTTAAATTTATGTTTATTTATTTTAATGAATGAAACTCTTTAGGGTTTTATTGTATACACAAAGGTTCATTTGTCTCTCCTAGTGCTAAGATGATGGAAAAAACAAGTGTCATGAATTGTCATGCTTTAATTCAAGTCCATTCCCAGTATCTTCCTCTGTAATGTCTTAAACAACTGCACAGTCTCATGGGTTGGTTTTTCCCTCTCCGCAGTTCTGGTCTCGGGTTCGAAACGGCAGCACCAGCTGTTTGGGCTCTATGGTTTTTACTGAACCTCTACTGTACGTCTTCCTCACTACTAAATTGTGGCCACTTCCTCAATCGAATCCGCACATTGCTATTGGCAAAGTTCTGCTCTCGCTGTAGTTCCTCTGTCAGTTGTTTGCCATGTTTCATTCATTCCCTCTGCTCCTGTGATGGATGGTTCACTGATGCCCATGAATGTACACATCCCATGAAAACGGCATGGAGACCTTTTCTGGAATGCCGGATTTATGGACGTTCTGTTCTAATAGTTATCCATGATTAATACCGCCATAAATGTCTGTATAATATGATATATGGAAATTTGCAACGATAAAGCCAAAGCTTCCAAGCCCAAGGCTGCTTTCCAGTGATCTTTAAGTCTCAATTCTGGAATATCTCGCATAACAAGCTTCGATTGCATTGCAAACCTATTACTGAATACATTTCAATAGTACCATATTCATTCAATCATTTTCTTTTCGGCTTAGTCCCTTTATTAATCAGGGGTCGCCACAGCGGAATGAACCACCAACTTATCCAGCATATGTTTTACAAAGGGGATGCCCTTCCAGCTGCAACCCATCACTGGGAAACATACATACGTACACTCTCATTCACACACATACACTACGGACAATTTAGCTTACCCAATTCACCTATAGCTCATGTCTTTGGACTAGTGGGGGAAACCGGAGCATCCAGAGGAAACCCACGTCAACACAGAGAGAACATACAGTACAAACTCCACAGAAAGTGCCAACTGACGCAGCCGAGGCTCAAATCAGTGACCTTCTTGCTGTGAGGTGACAAAGCTACACACTGTGCCACTACGCCGCCAGTACCATATTATTAGATTAAGATTTTTCTTTAATGAGAATTGCACCCAAAAAATGAGGTTTGCTGTTTGTTGAAACTACTCATTTAAAATGAGCTGAAGCAACACTATTCTTGAGCTTTTTTGGGACAACTTAATTGTTTTGTTCAATCAACTTAAATTTGTAAAAAGAATTTAATTCCTTTATGTTGTCTCAACGCAAATCGATAGTGTGGAACTTAACATTTATTACGATGAAAAATGCAGGGCTCCACACAGTTCACTAATGTTGTCTCAGCATAAATCAATTACGTTTAACAAATTTAAGGTGCTAGAACATAAAACAATTCAGTTTTCCTCCAAAAATCTGAGCAATTGTGTTGTTTCAGCTCATTTTAAAGAAGTAGTATGAACAAGCAGCTGAAAAATTTTATGAATTGGAGCAAGGAGTAAGCAGCCATTTTATATGAAATGCTAAGCGCTGACAGTTGGAGAAAGACTCGTAGTTAAGCGATTTTTTTTTAAGCGACAGTTTCAACTGAGCAAAAATGCTTCAGTGGACACGTACCTATTAATCGAATTTCAGCTTTGTTTTCGGCCTACAATGTGTATGAAAAAACTGGATAAATCTACTATTGCGTCATATTACACTCTATATCAATAGCAGGCTGAATTTGTTCTTCTGTAAAGCCCAAATTTGTGAGTAAATCAGTTAAATCATGTGACATACAGCATGTGACATGCTTGATTTATTGAAGTGCTTCAGAATTATTCATAATTTTAAAAGCATGAAAGAAAAATGTCACTGCTGTTTGTGCATGCGGTCAGCCTTAGAGAAGGAACACATCTTTTAGCTTAATTTGCATACCTAAATGGTCAAAAATAAGCTTAGTGATTATTCACATAAACCCTTGTTTGTTAACTAATAAATAGAGTTGAGAATGAAACACAAAATCACTTGCTGCTCTTGACTGAAGTACTTTTGTAACTTAAGTAAGAAACAAATCTAGTTTTAATCTTACAGTGGACATTATGCTTAAAGCAAAGTTTGTCTCAATCATTTTGAGGACTGTTTGTTTTAACTTTGTATTTCATCACCCATTCTCCTGTGGAACTATGAAAGTTGGAGGATTTGAAACGCAGAGTTGACTGTGATGACAGTGTCAAGTCTGGCATAGAACGGTTCCAGGAAGTGGGTATAACAAAAACAAAAGCCAATAAATAAAACAACGAAGTAAATAACAGGGTGAGAATGTGGTAAAAATCAGACTTTTCTTTTTCTGGATTGCTTTTCAAAAAACTGTCAGTTGAGTTTAGGGAAGTGGGTAGGCGGGTCAATCTGTGCTTTTGAAAACACTATCAGTTGGATTTAGGGAAGGTGGTGGGTGGCGGTATCGGTCGGTCAGTCAGTCAGTTAGTCGACAGCAACTTCTGGTGGATTTACTCCAGAACAGCAGGCGCGAATGGCACTCGCAAGAGAAATTGATAGCTGAAAAAGCATACACAGAGGCCTCTGGTGGATTCGCAAAAAACAAAAACATTATTTAGAGTGGTACGTAATCAGAATAAGCCTGGATTGTGGGTGTAGCAACCATATAATAAATAGACACAGTAAATTGATTAAAATAGCCCACTCATAATTGTCTAAAATAATTGCGATTAGGTTTTTTTCATAATTGAACACTTGATCCACTTTACAAACCTAGTAGTTACTTAAAAAAACAAGTAAACATGTTGCCTTAAAAGCATCAAGTTGACTTTACATAAAGTAAGTCCTGTTATAGCTTGGAAATGATGGAGTTGACTTAATTTCTATAAGTATAGGCATCACTGTGGTGCAGTGGGTAGCGCAATCGTCTCACAGCAAGAAGGTCACTGGTTTGAGCCTCGGCTGGGATAGTTGTCATTTCAAAGTACATGTTCTCCCCATGTTCGCATGGGTGTCCTCCGGGTGCTCCAGTTTCCCCCACAAGTCCAAAGACGTGGTATAGGTGAATTGGGTAAGCTAAATTGTCCATAGTGTATGTGTGTGTGGATGTTTCCCAGTGATGAGTTGCAGCTGGAAGGTCATCTGCTGCATAAAACATATGCTGGCGGTTACATAACATAACTTACATAAACATAAGTTGGCGGTTCATTCCGCTGTGGCAACCTCAGATTAATCAAGGGACTAAGCAAAAAAAAAAAAGAATATAATAAACATAGTTCATTTAAGGAAGTCAACTAATCGCTTTAAAAGCAGTCGGTTTACTCACTCTTTTAAAGTAAGTTCAACTAATTGTTTTTGTACAGTCTAAGTATCAAAAACAAACAAGCATACAAAAAGAAAGTAGTAAGATGAAACTGTTTATACAATAAACAGTTGTGTTGCTGTGAAAGTATTAATTAAAACCTGAATCTTCAAACAAACCAGTACAGAAAAACTAGATATTTGTATTACCGTATGTGTAATTTGATCAAGCATGCTGTCAACCCTTTGCATAGTTACTATAATATCAGGTTATGCTTTGAATTTGTCATTTAAACAGATTGTTTGACAAAACTCTGACATTATACCCAAACGATTTAAATGAAATGTAGCTTTCGTTACCTCCTTTGAGCTGTGTGCTGATATGCATCTGCAAGTGCACTTCATCCTTCACGTTAAATAACTCTTGTCAACACAACAATTTTTTTTGGGTGGTTTCATGCTCGCAGATGCTCAATATTGCTGAATCTAGAGAGCAATCCCTGGAGTCTCTTTCATGTTTGAAAGAGCAGCGCACAAAAGGCACACTCATCCTACTAGGATTTTCCATTCCTCCACATGGGAAGTCTAAACACCGCTGCGCAAGCCTCAGATTCGCTATAAATATCATAGATCTTTAATTCTACTATTGTTTGGTTTACGATCACATTACTGTCGGGAGGCTCACAGGCCACTTCATTTAGATGTTTTGACATTAGGCTTTTCCATTTTATGCGCGGTTTTTCCAGTTGGGAGTCTGTGATGAATTACATTTGTTTTATTCATTCTTTGTTTTTTTAAATGTCTTCCTTTAGTTATGTTTTGCAATGCTTATTGTTTACTTGATGCCAGATTGTAATGCTAAACTGAACATGTGTTCGCAAATATATGCAAAGAGTTCGTCTTTCCTGGATTTGTCAAAACCACCCTGTCCTTGAATCCCATTTCTTTCTTTTCCTCTAATCTCCTGTACATTTGGCTGGAGCTTTTTTTAAATCGGTTTCAGTTGGCTAATACAAACCACACTGTCGCTCGCGATGCTTCAGGCTTTTTTTTTTTCACCAAATAAGATTAGTGGACTTCACATATGGTTGTTGATCCTCCGGATTTAAAGAGCAGTTAAAATATTTCCCTTTAATGTGTCTCCGTATCCGGCTTGATAAGAAAGTAATACCCGAAGACATTAAATACATGCCGCGTATTTAATGTCTTCGGGGCTTACAAGCTTCAGTGAACAGCAAAACACACGAGCACAGACAATAATGATACAAAAGCCTAAACAGCATGGAAAATGCCCACACAATCACTCCCTCTTCTCTTTTTTTTCATTTACAGAAGGACAACTGAGCAAGCTGTTGCCTGGTTGTAGCCGTGTCTTCATGTTTGATGGATTCTTGTACCAAAATCCCTTCAAGGAAAGATGTCTTGCATGCTGACCATCTTTGTAAAATCTTTAGAAAGGTATTTTTTTTATATGTAAGCACATGCATTTTTCAAAAATATGAGCCAAATTGTCAGTAATTTTATATTTTATATATTTAATTTCTAATAGTTGTCTGTTATTTCTTTCAAAAATGAATATTTTTAAAATCAGAAAATTCAAATGCATTTGACCCCATTTCCCAGTTTGCTTAACAAACCTTAGAATCAGGCCCAGGCACAGTTCACTTGGCTGGCCCCAATTGGAAGAGGTGTGCCAGAGCCTGGTTTGGTTGGGCTTTGGCGTGGTACGCTTGTAGTGTGAATGCAAAGCGCACAAAACTGGAGATGCAACGCTACTTTTAAGGGACTGTTTCATATGGATTTATTAATCATCAATAACGTCTGGGCATGATTCAAGACAACCATGCTTGATGTGAATACACCCTCAAATAACATTAACTAATGTCAACAAAGACAAATAAACACTGTAATAAATTGATTACTAATAATTTGTTCATGTTAGTTAACTATTGGCCCAGATTTTTTAAAGTGTTACCTAAAGAATTAAAATAATAATAATAATAATAAATTTCACTTAGAGCTGCAGAAACACGGTACCTGTTGCTTAAAGTTTAGCTCAAGGAAAATCAATTCAATTCAATTTAATTCACCTTTATTTGTATAGCGCTTTTACAATGTAGATTGTGTCAAAGCAGCTTCACATAGAAGGTTATAGTAAATTGAAAATGTCAGTCCAGTTATTAATGTTTGAGTTCAGTTCAGAGTTGTCTAATATTCACTACTTAGAGTCCAAACACAGAAGAGTAATCCATCGATGCGCAGCTCTAGCTGCAGTCTAGGCGCCGGAGGTTGGAGAACTCGAGGCTCGTCTGTCCTTGGAGGGTCACAGGAATCCGTCTCTTGCTTGTTACTCCGCCAGGCAGCTGCTCAGGATACAGCGAGGTCCAGGATTATGAAGCCTTGGAATAGTCTCGTCGCGGGTCTTGGATCGCATCCGTGGCGCTGCATAGTCTCTGGGGGCCTTGGGATGGGTATCCCCAGGTGGAAATAGAGAACAAAGAGAATAATTAGCGTAGCTGCTGTTCATAGTGTATATAAAGGAGATGCGTGGAACACATTCATGCATCATACCGCTAAGGGATGTATTGAGTATATCATTCATTCATTTTCCTTTCGGCTTAGTCCCTTTATTGATCCGGGGTCGCCACAGCGGAATGAACCGCCAACTTATCCAGCATTTGTTTTACGCAGCAGATGCCCTTCCAGCCACAACCCATCTCTGGGAAAGTATTGAGTGTATGCTTTACTAAAAAGATAGGTCTTTAATCTAGTTTTGAACTGCGAGAGTGAGTCTGAGCCTCGGACATTATCAGGAAGGCTAATCCAGAGTTTAGGAGCCATAAATGAGAAGGCTCGACCTCCTTTACTTGACTTTGCTATTCTGGGTAGTACCAGAAGCCCTGAGTTTTGGGATCTTAAAGAGCGGGTTGGATTGTAGCGAGACAGAAGGTTGGTTAGATAAACAGGAGCTAGATTATTTAATGCTTTATATGTAAGAAGTAATATTTTAATCATTGCTACTGTACATTTTTTATTTTATTGAGCATGATGTGATGTTGTATGTGTGTACTTTTTCATTTGTAATTTAATATTGTTAATTTTGTTGTTGACTACAGATGCAAATTAGCTTTATAGCTAACTCTGGTATAACATGTTACGACAAAATAGTACACCAGAAGTGCAGACGAAAACAAAGACAAAAGTCAACAAAGGCAACCTGCTGCCTGTGGGACATTGATCGGTGCGCAGCACTAGAGAGACACATGGATGGAGAAAACAATTAGGCTAACGACTGGGCAGGTGCTGGACATCAACTCCGTTGGAAGATGAAGTATACGGCAGACCATTGATGGCTGATTGTCAGTGAGCTGAGCAGAACACAGGTAAGACACTGAGACATAACACAGACACATACGACTACACAGAAAGACAGAGAACACAGATATAGGGATTTTATATATAGATGCTAATCAGCTAAGAGTGATAGCAGGTGCCACAGCGATGATTGCAAATCAAACCTGGCCTATTACACAACATGACACATTGGACATTATCCCTGTTCATTCATTCATTCATTCATTCATTCATTCATACATTTTCTTTTCGGCTTAGTCCCTTTAATCTGGGGTCGCTACAGCAGAATGACCGGCCAACTTATCCAGGATATGTTTTACACAGCAGATGCCCTTCCAGCTGCAACCCATCTCTGGAAAACATCCATACACACTCATACACTACGGACAATTTAGCCAACCCAATTCACCTATACCACGTCTTTGGACTTGTGGGGGAAACCGGAGCACCCGGAGGAAACCCACGCGACCATGGGGAGAACATGCAAACTCCACACAGAAATGCCAACTGACCCAGCCGAGGCTCGAACCAGCGACCTTCTTGCTGTGAGCAAGAAGTGAGGCGAATGTGTATAAACTAAATCCTATAAACGGAATAAACTATGATATATAAACTAAATCCTCACTTCATGAAAAATAAAAAAAAAATACAGTAATGCTTAAAAACAAAGTTAATACCTCTGACTCCTGACATTGATACATTGATTTTTATGAAAAGAAACAGTTGGTCTGTGCAAGAGAAAAATGGTAAATTATCCATTCAACCTGTCAATTAATGTAAAATAAATTTAGTACACGCATGAATATTTATTTAAAAGCTGAACAAGGCATCCATTCATTCATTCATTTGTTGGTTAATTACAGATGAATGGATGGAGTAACGTTTAATGTAGATTTTAAGCCGTGCTTGAGTTACAGGACACATTTGTGGTCAACTTGTTCCAATTGTCCCTGCTCACGGAAAGCGGTACAAGCTGTATGCTTCTATTTTTTGCTTGGAAATATTGGTTCCTTAGATTTCCCTCTTTTTAATTTCCCACTGTGAGGGTCAACTTTCAACAAGTGGTTACTTGTTGAGAGCAGCCACGACACAAGCGGGCAGAAACACAACGCAGACATGGGACGTTTAAGTCGAGAGAGCCACATCTGAGCAGAAAGTCTGGAAGGCTGATGACAGGAGAGCTCGTGTTGACAAGGAGCACTTCCTGGCCACAGGCGATCACTTGCCATATTGGAGGCGTTCTTTAAACTGAAAAGTAGAACAGCACGATATTGGACAAATCTGATATTGTGATATTTTATTTTTCTAAGATAAATATTGCGATATGAATGCAGTTTCACAAGATGGTTTGAATAGCACTATTTGATGGTTTTCTGAAGAGTTCAACGGTATTCAGGTACAGAACAATCACAATGCAAATAATCCTTTGTTTCTAGTCCAAACATCAAAAATTTCCAGGATCAAGTAAAAATATTGTTTTGTCTTTACCTTCAGAAGAAATAAGTAGAGTTTTTCCTTAAAATAAGCAAAATTATCCGCCAATGGGGTAAGTAAAATATCTAATTTAGCTTGAAAGGTAGATATTGGGACATGAAACAAGAAATTTCTAAGTAGGAAACCCATTTTTTCTTAAATCTTTTATATAATTAATTACAATTAATGTTTGTTACACCTTCAAACATCATATTTGTGCCCAAATGTTTTAAACTGTTTTGAAATGCTCAGTCATAAGCCCTAAAGATATATACAAATGATAAAGTTTTTTTTGTTTTGGCTAAACTCTAAAAATCAAGTGTGTTCTGTGGCTCCTGGTCACCTATAATTCAGACTCATCATTGCATGTAACTATTGCGCATACGCACCTTGAGATATTGATGCTGAAATTATATATTGTGCAGCCCCACTGAAAAGGCTCCAAAGTGTGAGATTGATATTCTTTCAGTTACACATACAGTGCCAGTATTGTGGAAAGTTACCATTGAAAGTAATGCATTACAATATTGGGTTACTCCCCAAAAAGTAACTAGTTGCGTTAATTAGTTACTTTCTAAAGTAAGTAACGCATTACGTTACATTTGCGTTACCTGTCTGAGACTTGATCTCTTTCAGAACTTGTATTTTTTTTCTCTTCTTTTTGTTTTTAAATAGAGAAGCTTAGTAGCTAACAATGCACTGTATAATGTCTGCCTTTACCTTTAAATATACACATAAAAAAATAATTTAGGATAATGTTACACCAAAAAATGCAGGGTTCTACAGGAATCATTGGTGTTGTTCCAACACAAATCGATTAAGTTACCTAGTTTAAATTTAAGCGGATTGAACTTAAAACAGTTAAGTCCCCACAAAATCTCAATAATGATCAAAGTGTTGTTAATCTCAATAGTGTTATTTCAGCTCATTTGAAATATTTTAAGGGCCAGTTTCACAAACAGGGCTTAGCTTAAGCCAGGACTAGACCTTAGTTAAATTAGGCTGTTTAAGCCACATTTATAAAAACAGCCTTAGAAAAAAAAACATTACTGGTGTGCACCTGGAGACAAAAAATAACCGACATATTTTAAGACATCTCACTACAAGTTGTTTTCAGTTGAGACAGTTCAAGCATTCAATTTAATCCACGACTAGTCTTAAACCTTGTTTTTGAAACCAAGGGTTTTAGTTCTAACAAGCAGCAAAAAATATTTTGTTCGAGTGTTTCTTTCTGGGAACTTCCTGAAACCAGATCAAAACTTGCCATATATACAGTACATATTATTGAAAGTTTAAAGCAGTGTGTTTCCTATTTTTGTACTTTTGTCTTATTAGTTAAGTTTCTAAAAAGTTAAAATTCTAAATAATGAGAATATTTCCATGGCAGAAATCGAAGGCTCTGGCTTGCCATCTTCATTTCTGCCTGTTCCTGCGGGGAGTAAATTATCTCGTTGACTGCATGATTCAGCATGACTACATTCATTTTAATTCAGCCATTAAAGCTAATTAATTAAACTAAATAGTAATTTGCATTACATTTTTAAACACTTAGAAAAGTCAAATTATGTAACTTGCTTTACGCTGAATAAATGATTCATTGGATTTACTATATTTTGTTAGGGTAAGTGGTTGCAAATAGGTGGGGTTTATCTATAAACTAATTTTGAGAGGATCACGTGCTTATGATTGAACACAGCTGGTACCACATCAGCTCTGCATATTGCACCAATCAGACGAATCCTGACACACTATAAATTACCAGAGCTTTCTACTCAGGTCATCTTCGTCTTGAAGAATCCCCTCTTCCACCCCAACTCCTCCCCTTCTCTGATAGGGCGGCACGGTGGCCCAGTGGTTAAAACATACAACATAAGTAAATTGACTACTTTTTAAATAACATCTTAAGGCAAATCTAGTCAGATATATCTCAGCATAATCACAAGCAGGGGGAGTTCTGGAGACTTACCTGAGCTCAAACTCTCCTGTCTCCCTTTAAACGAGAGGGAGCCCCGGGCTCAAGGATATTCTGAGCTCAGGGCTCTCTCCCAGGACAGCATGCCAAATACGCTTTATAATCAATCATTAGCTAAGTGTGAACTCTTGAATGTATATGGGCTGAATTGAACCAAACAAATTAATTAGAGCATTACTCAATTTCATTTTTTTGTTTAAATCCTGCCCATTTAAATTGTTTGCATCCACTTACCTTAAAAAAAATTGTAAATACAATGATTTTTTTTTATGTACTTGTAATGTTACCCCTCAACGCCATTGTAAAATATGAAGAGTGACATATTCTACACAACAAGGAAACTAATCATCCAGCCTTCTTTGAAATTACCTCATAAAGTGGCAGTCATGCACTAAAATAACTGGCATGTTGATTGAAGTACAGAACACTAAGGCACAGATTTCGACATAACGCCACATGAACATTGATGTTGACAATGAAGGAGAGACAGAGTGAGTCTAGAAGAATGAACAGACACTGATGGACAGATGGACAAAACAGATGGAAGCGTACTTCCCCTCCTTTAGTCTCTAACACACGCATGCACGCCCAACCATCCACATCACACAACATCCACACATGGTTGTGTTTTCACATGAGCATTGCCAAAAGAGCTGGTTCCTTCGGAAGGAAGTAAACCATCCTCTTTTGCTCTAGGCATGACTTTGATAGTTCCGAAATCCAGCCACTTATGTCGTCTTGATATCTTTCAGCAGAATACCAATTCACTCATCTGTTTCTCTACATGAGGCTGTGATGGTTTGATTTAGGAGACCGGCTCTTCAGGTTTCAGTGTGTGACCCTGATGCTTTCCTGTGTTCGTTGGACTGGCTGAATTAAAGTGTTGTGAACTGCATGTTAAGGTTTTGGCCTACACACGTCCATAAATATGTTCTTACGTTGTTTTAATATTATATGTGGTATAACACAGGGGAGGGCGACACGGTGGCGCAGTAGGCAGTGCTGTCGCCTCACAGCAAGAAGGTCGCTGGTTCGAGCCTCTGCTGGGTCAGTTGGCATTTTTGTGTGGAGTTTGCATGTTCTCCCCGTGTTCGCGTGGGTTTCCTCCGGGTGCTCCGGTTTCTCCCACAGTCCAAAGATATGTGGTACAGGTGAATTGGGTATGCTAAATTGTCCGTAGTGTATGAGTGTGTATGGATGTTTCCCAGTGATGGGTTGCGGCTGGAAGGGCATCCGCTGCGTAAAACAAATGCTGAATAAGTTGGCAGTTCATTCCGCTGTGGCGACCCCAGATTAATAAAGGGACTAAGCCGACAAGAAAATGAATGAATGAATGAATGGTAACAAAGGGGTTCCCAAACTTTTCAGCCCACGACCCCCAAAATAACAATGCCAGTGACTCGCGACCCTCAAATTCCTTTGAGGTGTATACAAACATTTCACACACAACATATATAAACACGAGTATACTTACAAGACAAAAATGTGCAATATTAAATAATATTCTTGGTTTAATTTTGGAAACCGCCAATCAGAGATCATCCTCAATGTTCACTTGTGACCTGTATCAATTTTTACTGTATTTGATTGCCATAAAGATGTCAGAAAGTTTCACCTGGTGCTATAAAATCAATCTGCTGCAGCTGACGCTATTGCGGTGTTGTTAATCTAACGTAAACACACCAATCCTATAAAAAAAGAACTGAAAGGCTAATGGCTTTTAATTTGAATGTTGTAGTTTTTTTTTTTATGTACAGTAGCTATTACCTACTATTTTTTATCTTGTGTGGGTCATGAATAAAATATGGTAATTCTAATAGTTTAATCAAACTTATTTGACTTTTGGAAATCACCAAGTGACCCCCTGTCTTTGTCCCCCGACAACCACTTTGGGAATGACTGGAATAAATACAGTCGAAGTCAGACTAACTAACCCTCCTGAATTATTAGCCCCCTGTGTATGTTTTCCCCAATTTCTATTGAACAGAAAGACGATTTTTTTCAACACATTTCTAAACTGTTTGTTCAAAAAAAATATATATAGCTTAATCTTAAAATGGTATAAAAGTTGTGTACAAAAACTACTTTTATTATAGCGGAAATAAAACAAATTCTTTCTTCAGAAGAAAAAAAATTATAAATAAAAATCACAGCAGGGCTAATAATTTTCATTAATTTGTTCATTCATTCATTTTTTTGGCTTAGTCCCTTTATTAATCAGGGGTCACCACAGTGAAATGAACCACTAACTTATCCAGCATATATTTTACACAGTGGATTCCCTTCAAGCTGCAACCCATCTCTATAGGAAACATCCATACACACTCTTTCACACACATACAATTAGGTCAATTTAGCTTAATCAATTCACCTATAGCGCATGTCTTTGGACTGTGGGGGAAACCGGAACATGTGGAGGAAACCACACAAACACGAGGAGAACATGCAAACTCACTCAAAAATAACAACTGACCCAGCCGAGGCTTGATCCAGTGACCTTCTTGCTGGGAGGCGATTGTGCTACCCACTGCACCACCCTGACGCACGGCTAATAATTTTGACCTCCATATTATCAATTTATGCAGAATTTGTGCATATCCAGAATATTTTTTAAAGAATATTATCTAATAACTCTATTGTATTAAATGTAATTCATATTTAATTTAATGAATGAAAGTAATAGTTCAAATTATGTCTGTTTAAAAAGTTTTGCATGTTTTGCACATGATTATTAAATAATTAATACAATTTTATGTACTAAAATAACTAAAAATAGACAAGAAATGCCATTATCTATTAAAAAAAAAGTGGCAAGTAATAATAATGGCAAAACATTATTCAAATTTGAACTAAAATTAAAATGAAACAGAAAATACAAATTTACAGTGTGAAATTACAATAAAATGTGTATGCATATACTGTAAATATATGCACTGATTATTTAACACTCATAAGTTTACATTTCAACATAATATTGACCTTATTCTTCAACGCGGAATTGCTCTCATTTTTGCGATTTGTTTTTTTAGAACCTCCAATTCAGTCGCCTATGGGAGAAATGACTAGGAATATTGGTCACACTTTATTTTGATGGTCCGTTTGTTAAATTTAAGTTACATTTCAACTAATTCTCATTAGATTACAAGTAGACTGTTAGGTTGGGGTTAGGGGTAGGGTTAGTGTAAGTTGACATGCACTTGCAAAGTTTTTTATAGTCAGTTAAATGTGTGTTGAATGTCAGTATCAACAGATATTAAGCAGAGAGTCTACTAATACTCAAATGGACCATCGAAATAAAATGTTACCGGAATATTAAACTGCAGAAAACGGTCAAACTACCTGCTCTACAAACAAGTGTTTGCATGACTGTACAAACAAAGTAGAATAAAACAACATAACAATATTGTCTTTAATAATATACATGTACACTCTCAGAAATAAAGGTACACGAGCTGTCACTGGGGTGGTACCTTTTCAAAAGGTACACATTTGTACTTAGAGGGTCCATATTGGTACCTCAAAAGTATATTAGATTAGATTAGATTAGATTAGATTCAACTTTATTGTCATTACACATGTACAAGTACAAAGCAACGAAGTGCAGTTTAGGTCTAACCAGAAGTGCAATAGCAGCAAGTGCAGAATACAGGTATAAATTATAAGGTGCAGTTATAGAAAAACTATGGTGATATTTACAGATGGATGTATTATGAACATTATATACAGGTTGACTTGGTTATGAGCCCAGATTTACAATAAATGATTAATAAGAGTGCAGATAGATAAACAATTACAAATGTATGTGTACAGTGGGTGTGTACATAATTACAAATGTACATGTACAGTGGGTATGTACAGTTCAAATAAATGAATCAGTGCAATGCAGGTTGCTTATTAATAATCAAAAATGTGCAGATAAACATAATTACAAATGTATATGTACAGTGAGTATGTACAGTTCACATAAATGAATCAGTGCAGTGTAGGTTGCTTATTAATAATCAAAAGTGTGCAGATAAACATAATTACAGACGTCTATGTACAGTGGGTGTGTACAGTTCAGATAAGTGAATCAGTGCAATGATAAGTGAATCAGTGCAATGAATATGTGCAATTTTTAAATGTGCAAATGTTCAGTAGTGCAGTGACTGTGAGGAGTATAAGTTATGAGGAGAGTGGGGGGTGTGTGTGGGGGTCAGAAGAGTCAGTGGGGGGCAGAGTTCAAAAGGGAGACAGCTCTGGGGAAAAAGCTGTTCCTCAGTCTGCTGGTTTTTGTCCGAGGGAGCCTGAAGCGCCTGCCGGAAGGCAGGAGAGAAAACAGTCTGTGAGCAGGGTGAGAGGAGTCCTTAAGAATACTGCGAGCTCGGCGCAGACTGTGTTTTTCCTGGATGTCTTTTATAGCAGGAAGTGGAGTCCCTGTGATGCGTTGAGCAGTTTTCACCACCCGCTGCAGGGCCTTGCGCTCAGCAACAGAGCAGTTTCCATACCAGACTGTAACACAGTTGGTCAGGATGCTCTCTATTGTGCAGCGGTAGAAGTTCACCAGGACGGCTGATGACAGCTGGTTCTTCTTAAGTTGCCTTAAGAAAAATAGGCGCTGGTGAGCCTTCTTGACCAGACTGGAGGTGTTGGTGGTCCAGGAGAGGTCCCTTGAGATGTGGGTCCCCAGGAACTTGAAGGATGAGACAGACTCGACGGCCATCCCATTGATGTTGATGGGATCATGTGAGCCTGTTCGTCCCTTCCTGAAGTCCACAATGAGCTCCTTGGTCTATATTTAGTACCTAAAAGTTTAAGAGGAACACTTTTGTACTTTTTAGGTACTAATATGTACCCTTGAGGTATTAATATGGACCCTTTAGGTACAAATGTGTACCTTTTGAAAAGGTACCACCCCAGTGACAGCTCGTGTACCTTTATTTCTGAGCGTGTACATAGGTTTGTCAGGTTGTATATTTTTACTCAATATATATATTTTTAATTCTTCATATTTATTTTTAATTCCTTTATTACCTCTGTTTTGTTCTGTCTCTGTCATCTTGTTGCTCGGTGGAAGCTTTTGTCATAAAAACAAACTCCTGTGTAAACAATGTGTAACAAACTCCTGTGTACCTGACAATCAAGCTCTTTCTGATTCTGATTCTGAAATTCACAGTATAACAGTACACTGTAAAAAAATGCTGGGTTTCACACAAATCCTTTAGGTTGTCCCGACACAAATCGATTAAGTTAACTCAAAAGTAATTTTTTTTACTAATGTTAGTGTATTGAACATAAAACAATTAAGTTGTCCCCCCCAAAAAAAACTTTAAGAATTATGTTGTTTCAACTCAGTTTTAAAGAAGTAGGTTGAACAAGCAGCAAAAGTCTAAAATAAAACATCCAACTTATTGATCAATAATTATTTGCACCAATATGTCTATGCATAGATAATGAATCAACATCCATTGTCTGTGGTACTAATTACCCCCTTTTGAACCTTATTAAGCGCCTCACAATCCTTCTCTTATTTCCTCCATTACAGCAATTTCCCAGCCTGCCTCTGAAGTCCACATCCTCTTGTCGTCTGCACTCACTGTTATCTAATCTCCAGCACTATAGGGCTTTAAAACCCCTCTGAGTGGGCCAACGCACTTCAGATTACAGTCCACCCTGTCTGTTGTCTGGATTTTCCTCCAAACTTCAGCTTGTGCCTGTAAGTACCATTAGCTTCTCCGCTGTCACCCCTCAGCGGGACAGATAAGACTCACTGGGAGGGCGACAGCAATGGATGCACAAGGATGGGCTGCACATGTGTCACTTTCCACCCTTATCCTTCCTTCCTGAGACATCCTGGCTCTTGCTTGGCTATATTTACCCTAGTAACAGCCTCAACCAAGGGGCTGCAGTTGATTTCTTGGCATCCGCACAAGGGCATCAAGTGATATGGGCTGCTTTATGCTACAAGGTGCGACTGAGCTTAATGCACAGGCTGTCACTTAGCCCTATCTAAAGAGCTTTTAACAGTTTGTAAGAAAGAAAGAAACCTGCTTAAGAACAGACTGCTGTTTTCCAGAAGCTTTATTTATCTGAAGTTTGAAAGCAAAGAATAATTATAGTAACACTTCAGTACAGGGACTGATTCTAACTATTAACTAGTGGCTTGTTAGCTGTCTGTTATTAAGATGCTGGCTGTTTATTGGTAATTAATAAGTATATATTCTGCATGACCTTATTCTACACCCCTTAATATCTAAACTACTACTTTAATAACTATTAATAAGCATTCATAGAGATTTGTTGATCTAAAAGTCATACTTAATGGTTCGTTAAAAGAGAATTGTAGCTTAAAATAAAGTGTGGCCATAATTAAAGGAATTTTCACAAAACATGAACTTTTTTTACATGTTCAACCTTTGTGGTTGTGAGAAATTGTCTCAAAAACCCACTTAGTGCAAGTTTGATAGTCACTGTGGGTAAAACTTTAGTTTGTGTACCAATTTTCACTATTAACTAGTGGCTTATTGCCTGTCTGTTATTAAGATATTGGCTGTTTATTAGTAATTAATAAGTATATATTCTGCATGACCTTATTCTACACCCTTAATACTGCCTAATACCTCAGCTACCTCTTTAAAAGTATTAATAAGCAGCAAATTGGGAGTTTGTTGATCTAAAAGTCATACTTGGTGTGTTAAAAGCGATAAAGTAAATAAAGTGTGGCCATAATTATAGGTATTTTCACAAAATATGAACGTTTTACACTTGCTCAACCTTTGTGATTTTGTGGTGTGAAATTATCAAAAGGCTTCCCTCAAAGAACACACTCTAAGTATGAAAGTCACTTTTGGTAATACCTTAGTTCAGGAACCAATTCTCACTATTATTTAGCGGATTATTGCCTGTCTATTATTAATATAGTTGCTGGTTATTGATAATTAATAATTACACATGCTGCATGATCTTATTCTACATCCCTAATCCTGCCTAATACCCAAAATACTATTAATACACAGAAAATTAAGCTTATTGATCTAAAGTAATACTTAATGGTTTGTTAATAGCAAGAATTGTAGCTTAAAATAAAGTGTGGCCATAATTACTGATATTTTGACAAAATATGAGCGTTTTTACTCTTGCTCAACCTTTGTGTTTTTGGGATGTGAAATTGTCTCAAAACATACTTAGTGCAAGTATGATGTCACTGTGGGTAAAACTGTAGTTTGTGTACCAATTCTCACTATTAACTAGTGGCTCTCTATTATTAAGATATTGGCTGTTTATTGGTAATTAATAAATACATATTCTGCATGACCTTATTCTACACTCATATTAATCCTCAGTCATTTCCCTGATCTGGGGTCACCACAGCGGAATGAACCGCCAACTTATCCAGCATATGTTTTACGCAGCGAATGCCCTTCCAGCAACCCACTACGGACAATTTAGCTCACCCAATTCACCTGTACCGCATGTCTTTGGTCATCGCGTCACCGCTACACCCCTAATACCGCCTAATACCTAAACCACCACATTAATAACAATTAATAAGCAGCAAATTAGGAGTTTGTTGATCATACTCAATGAGTCATACTAAATGGTTTGTAATAAGCAAGAATTATAGCTTAAAATAAAGGGTGGCCATAAAAAGCACTCTCTAAGTATGATAGTCACCGCGGGTTTATGTTCCAATGCTCACTATTAACTAGTGGATTATTACCTGTCTATTATTAAGTTATTGACTGTTTATTGGTAATTAGTAAGTACAGTATATATTCTGCATGACCTTAATTCTACACCCCAATACCCCCTAATATCTATAATACCACTTTTGTAACTATTAATAAACAGAAAATTTGGTGTTTTTCGATCTAAAAGTCATACTTAATGCTTTGTGAATAGTGAGAATTGTAGCTCAAAATAAAGTGTGGCCATAATTATAGATATTTTCACAAAAAAAAGAACTTTTTTATTACTGCCTATTATTGATATATTGGCTGTTTAATTGGTAATTAATAAGTACATGTTTTGCATGATCTTATTCTACATCTCTAATCCTACACAGTACCTAAACTACTTTAATACCTATTAATACATGGCAAACTAGGAGTTTGTTGATCTTAAAGTTGAGTCTAAAGGTTTTGTTGATCTGAAATAATTAGTTTGTTGATTAAAATACATCTTTAAGTGTTTGTCAATAACAGGAATTGTAGCTTAAATTAAATTATGGCCATAATTAAAGACATTTTCACAAAATATGAAAGATTTGCTCACTTACTCAAACATTGCATTTTTGGGGTGTAAAATTACCGAAAAGCTTCTCTCAAAAATTCTCAACTCTCACTATTTAGTGATTTATTATCTGACTATTATTAAGATATTGATTGTTTATTTGTACATATAAAGTGCATATTTTGCATGATATTATTTTACTGTACATACCTTATCCTACCTAATACCTAAACACAGCTACTACCTTAATAACTGTTTATAGGCAGAGTTTTTTTTATATATATATATATAAAGTTAATAAGTTATGGTTTCTTAATAGCAACAATTTTTACCTTCAAATTAAAAGTAATAAAGTGTGACCAATATTATACAATACAATTCAATATAATGTGTTTTAGTATGTTAAATCACATATTTCTTTAAATTGATTAACTTAAATGTTTGTTAATAGCAAATATTTTACCTTAAAATGAAAAGCAACAAAGTGTGACCAATGCAATACAATACAATACAATACAATACAATGCAATGCAATGCAATGCAATACAATACAATACAATGCAATTAATACAATACAATAAATTACAATACAATGCAATGCAATGGAATGAATGCAATGCAATGCAATACAACTTCTGTTACATAAGGCCCAATATAGAAATAACAACATGATTAAATGCAAGTAAATGTAACATGGTGAGATTTTCTGTTTTGTATAAACAGTGTATGTTTACAGTTCAGCCAGCCGGTTTGCATTTCAATTATATTTTTCTACAGTGTTTTTGCTGGAATCAGACTGACTCAACAGCAGTAACATAAAAAATACATTAATCTTTCAAATGAGCTTTTATTATATCAGAGTAGTAATTTGAAAAGGGAAAATAAATGATAAGACTACAATTTACGTTTTCTTCTTTCATCTTAATGCTGGTGTTCTTGATGCTTAATGTATATTTTTCTTCTGTGTCTGTGTGATTTCACAGTGAAAGGCAGCACAAGTTGTGGACAGCCAGAGGGGGAAATGGGCGGGACCTGTCAATCATCATCAAAAGTGATGGGAGGTACTAGGAATGTTGGGAAATTCCACACGTCCTCGCAAATGAACTTCGTTTGAGTTTTTGAAACACATCAACTGTAGTTTACATTCATATCAAATCTCTCTTTTAGTAACATGACAGCATTAATGTACCCCGAACTTCATAATTTCAATATTTAAGAGGATGCAGATTGGAGGTTATGTTGTAAATTGATATACAAGCAAAAAAAGCAAAGCATGATGGATATTTGAGGTGGTGCTGTTCACATTTTCAGTTGGAGTGCCACAAACCCAAATCTGGCACATTAGGAAGGCATTGAACAAGACAAATGTCCTGGTAACGAAACATCTGTTAAATTTTCAACAACCAATGAATCACACCAATAGTGCATTACCAGGATGTTATTGGCTGATGCGCTGGGAAATTCCTACCTTCCGAGTAAAATGGCATAGTGATTTAAATGAATGGAAAAGTAATCATCTGTACCTTCCTCTCATTCTCTTTCACTCTTTCTTTACCATCATGCTTTTATTTGTAAAGAAGCCATGAAAAAAGTGCAGCTGACTTGCCAAAAGGAAGTTCAGGGCTGATTGAAACCATGATGAAAGAGTTTGTTTCAGACTGCGCTGAGTAAATCCATTTTGCATGGTTTGTAAGTAAGTAAATAAATGAATGAATAAAGATCTGTGCACAAGTTACAAATTGAATCAAAAAAGATAAACGTAAATGTATGAAGAGAGTCTGGGATGCATGTGTTCCTTTTGTTTTGTGTTCTGCCTTAATTGCACATTACTGCAGGGTTGTTGTTCGAGGCATAATTAAGACCTGCTTAATAATGCAGTAAATTGATTGATGAACTCATTCATGTTTTGTCAATAGAGCCAGCACACTGGTGTGGAAGAGAGAGAGAGAACAAGAGAAGTCAAATAACCTTTAACCAGCTGTAGCCCATCAGCTGGTGCAGTCCTTTGAAATGTACTTCATCATTCAGGGTACATTTGCATGGCAATAATGTGCTAAAATGGAAACCTTTTCCTTTTGCATTTTTGAGAAATTTCACATACAGACAATACTGTCAAAATCTCTGTTAACATGGATCTACAAAAACAAAATGTGCTTTGGTTGTCAGATACTTGCATATAGTTTGATATACATAGTACCAAATACGTACCAGGAGGTAAGTTTTAATGTGAATAATTTTTTTTTTTTTTGCTGTTTTCTCGAATCCACCAGAGCCCGTTGTGTACGCTTTTAGAGATATCAAATTCCTCTTGCGAGTGCCATTCGCACCTGCTCTTCTCACGTAAATCGACCAGAGGCGGCTGTCGACTAACTGACTGACTGACTGACTGACTGACTGACTGATTCCCCCACCCTCCCCCTTCCCTGAACCCAACCGACAGTGTTTCAAAAATCACAGATTGACGTGATCACCCACTTCCCTAAACCCAACCAACAGTGTTTTTAAAAAAACTATTTGAAAAAAAATGAAAAACCCCTTGATTTTTACCATATTTTCTGATTTTACCACCTTCTCACTCTGTTATTTACTCGATTGTTTTATTTTTTGGTCTACCTGCTTATTGGAAGCATTCTTCACTGGACTAGAACCCCGTCAACATGATCAACTCTTCTGTGTCCGCCGACGTAAGCTGCAAGTCACTGGACAATCTGGTACAAGAAAATCATCCAATTGGAGGTAAGTAGTCAGCTGCTAGTGCGAAAAGGATCGACGTCATTATGCCCTGTAGAAGTCTGCACATCCAACGCTATATCACAACAATTTGTAACTTTTTGATTTAGTGGCTAATTTGTATAAATTCATATGATCTAATTCATATTTCAATTTGCTCATCCCCCAATGACAGTTGGGTTTAGGGGTGGGGTTTGGTGCCACACCTCATTTTAAAAACTGTACGCTTTAGTACAACTGAAATGTAAAATGTAAAATAGTTACATTTCCACATTATACATGTACATTTCATTCATGATTTAGCAAAATCATATTGTTGAGAAAATAATTGTATTGATTTTAAAAGTGTGCACTCCAATCCTCATTTGTTAAAGTTTGCATTTCTATACCCTGCCAAAACAGCACTGTTGTGTAAATATACGGTCATTTTGAAAAGTTTTCTTCAAAATAAATATATATAATTTATATATATAATTATAATTTTAAAATAAAATATTTTGTAAGCAAAGTAACATTTCAGGGAAATTAAAATTCTGTTATTGTATTCTGTTGAAAATATAAGGTGATTAAAAAAAATAATGCTATTATTTAATTAATAATTATATAATCAGCATAGGATATGGACAACATAATCCTCATTATTTTTTAATAACAAATTAAATATTCATTATAAAAATAATGAGGATTGAAGCTGTCAGAATTCAAAATTGGCTCTAAAATGTAGCATAAAAGCTGACAAAATTGGAGAAAAATGCCAAGGGATCCCTCTGAAGTAGTCTGAATAATTCAAGCTTGTGGTTTGATTTGTGCAGTCTTGAGTAACTTTAAACCGGTTTGTTGCATAAACCTATTTTACGGGAAATCAGAACACAGAAAAAGCTTTAAAAAGCAGCCCAAGGGTATTGTAATTGCAAACAGTTTATTCAAAATGTATACATTTATATATGACACACACACATACACACATAAAAAGAAAATCAACTGGGTTTGGGATGACATGACTGTAAATGAGCGAATGATGACAGCATTTTCACTCTTGGATGAACTATTCCTTTAACTGGTCAGAGAGGTAAATAAGAGGTGTTTTTATGTGGAAGGGCTCTGAGTAGGAGTATCAATCAAGCCTGTCACTGATTCCTGTGGCCTCTCGCTTCACTTACTGCAGACACATCTGCACAAAATTCAGCATGAAATTATATGGCCCCTACCCCACCAGAGCCATCTGCCTCCTCACAGTCCTGAGCCACCTCTATCTACACTCTTTAGGAGGCCGGAGCTCCAGTCATACTGTTCCTGGAGCTGCTTTTGAACTCATCCGTCCCTCTCTTACAGCTTCTGAATGAGTAGGCCTCACTCGTTCAGTTGATGTAGCTGTATGCCAAGATGATCTTTACACTGTTCAGTTCTGAACTGGTGAACTATTCCAGGTGAACTGCATTCGTTTCATGGACTGGTCTTTCATTGATTTTCAGGCTTTTTGGGCACTTGATTAATTTATGAAATTAAAAGACAATATTCTGGAAATCAAAGGTTTATCTTGCTTTGTTGTCTCTTTGGCATTTATATGAACAACCAAAACTCCTAAACTGTTCAGGATTTCAAATAAGGGAAGTAAGATAATTGTTAACATGTAAATACATTTAAATCATCAATATCTATTTAAAACTAAGAAGAAGATTTTTAAAATTAGACAATTTCTCACCCCTTTCACAATTAGTTTCTACAACATTCATCAGACAGAGGCTTTAGGCTACCATGATCATTAACACTGGAACTACTACCATTTTGACCTGTTTTTCATTCATTCATTTTTTTTTTCGGCTTAGTCCCTTTATTAATCCGTGGTCGCCACAACGGAATGATCCGCCAACTTATCCAGCATTTGTTTTATGCAGCGGATGCCCTTCCAGCCACAACCCATCTCTGGGAAACATCCATACATTCTCATTCACACACATACACTACCGACAGTTTAGTTTACATAATTCACCTGTACTGCATATCTTGGACTTGTGGGAGCACCCAGGGGAAACCCACGCAACCACAGGGAGAACATGCAAACTCCACACAGAAATGCCAACTGACCCAGCCGAGGCTCGAACCAGTGACCTTCACACGTGCTACTCACTACGCCACCGTGGCGCCTTGACCGTTTTTAATTTTTGTATTTGAATAACTTTGTGGTGACACAGTGCCTATGTGGTTAGCATTGCCACCTCACAGTACGAAGGTGACTGGTTTGAGTCCCAGCTTGGTGAGTTAGAATTTCTGTGTGGAGTTTGCATGTTTTCCCTGTGTTTGTGTTGGTTTCCTCCGGGTGCAGTCCAAATACATGCGCTATAGGTGAACTGAATAAACGAAAGTTCCCCGCATCGTGGGGAAAAACATGCAGCAAACCCCATGGATCATGGAAACAAACCCATATGACCTGTGATGTGCGCATATGCAATCTCACCCAGTCATTGGGTCTCCCAGATTGGCAGGTCTGCTTTGCCTTCAGAAAGCACATGCTCTCATGAACATTTAAGAAGTGGGGTCTTCACATAGGATAAAAAAGCTATGCTATGTATAATAATGAGAAACCGACGCCTCATCACTCCTCTAGCAGATTCGCGCTATGTCACCGAGTTGGATCCCGCCTCAAAATTTTAAACCCGTTAGATGAAATTAGCTGACAAAAGCTCAAAATTATCCAGTTTTCCCCACAGTTAAAGCTAACCGGTGCCAGTGCTGCCTTAAATGATGCCCAACACACACAACACAGGCTCATTGTCAAACGTAGTCCCGAGTACGTTTCTGCAGACCGCACATTACGTGGTCAGTGGTACGTATGGCTGCATTTCATTTTTTTAAACGAACGCTACGGGGCGGTGTGACGCCATTTCTTCTCGCGCTTACCAGCCGACCGCCTCATGTGGACGACTTTACCGCTGCAACCAGTTTGTCCCGTTAGCTTGCCGTGTTCGGGGGGAGGGTGGGTCAGTCCGATCGGATGGTCAGTCAGTCGTTCAGTCAGCCAAAAACGGTCGGCCGACAGCGGCCTCTGGTGCGTGTACATGAGAACGGCAGGCGTAAACGGCACTCGCGAGAGACACTTGAGATCTCAAAAAGCATCCGCAGCAGCCTCTCGTGGACTTGCCAAAGCAAAAAGTGCAAAAAGACTTGCCTGACGGGACGTATTCCGTGGCCTCCAGAAACGTACTCGGGACTACATTCTCAGAATGAGCCTGGGTTGAACACACACTAATCCGTTAAAATTTACAAAAAAAAAAGTACTCCAGGCTGTCTTGAACTTTTAGAAATATAGTTTTTTCAAGCAGCAAAAATCTTGATAACACTTTATTTCGATGGTCCATTTGAGTATCAGTCGACTGTCAGCTTAATATCTGTTGATACTGACATCAACAGACATTTAATTAACTATAAGAAACTTTGCAAGTACATGTCAACTTACACTAACACGAACCCTAACCCCAACCTAACGTTCTACTTATAATCTAATGAGAACTAGTTGCAATGTAACTAAAGTTTAACAAACGGACCATCAAAATAAAGTGTGACCAAAAACTTTTTTTAAGTGCACATGAGAACATCAGTGAATAGTGAAAACCATCTAAAAGAAAGGCTACTGGCCGAATTTGAAATCTAAAAATGATCAGTTAATTTAGGTTACAACCTTATCAGCCTGTTCCGCACAAACAAATAACCTTCTTGCAAGTGGCAAACAAAAAAGAGTGAGAGTGAAAGAAAGTCTGTATGAAACAATCGTTATTTCATGTCAAATCTGATGGTAACATTCTTGACATTTCACACCTCCTGTATTCCTCACAGGACTCCAGAAAGGTAATCTAGTGTAGCTGAAGGCAGATTCAGAGACAGGCTGCTCTGCTGTGCTGGTGTTCCCAATGGATATGTACATATCAGGTTCCCTCCCTCATGCTTCCAAACTGTTTTGAGGATTTTTGCACTCCATTTCCTTAGCAGGCTTAGATGTTTTTGTTCATCGTTTCTTAAATTGTTTGAGTTTGAGCAGGAAAGGTGGTTCTCCGCGGGTCTCTTTCTAAGATTGCGATACAACAGGTTCTTTTGACTGCCAGAGCCTGAGGCCAAATCACAGGATGTGTTTTGATGTTTTGGACACTGGAAAGACCTCGACTTTGCTTTTTTTGTGTGCTCTAAGTAAAACAATAACAGTACTACTGTAATATTATGCCTGCCTAAGTGTTTATGTAGAATTAAAATGGTAAAGGGCACAACCTTGATTATTAGCAGTGACTGGCTTGACATGCTGTTGTGGACGGAGAAAAGGCTTTATGGTTCACTATAGGGCTCTTGTATGTCTGTGGAAATTTACTGATTGAAGTTTTATTTCAGTATATTTTTGTGGATATATGTTAACAGTTTGATGGGTCAGTTGGCTTTTTTGTGTGGAGTTTGCATGTTCTCCCCATGTTCGTGTGGGTTTCCTCCGGGTGCTCTGGTTTCCCCCAGAGTCCAAAGATATGCGCAATAGGTAAATTGAATAAACTAAATTAACCGTAGTGTATGAGTGTGTATGGATGTTTCCTAGTACTGGGTTGCAGAAGGAAGGACATCAGCTGTATAAAATGTATGCTGGATAAGTTGTTGGTTCATTCCACTGTGGCGAAACATGAAAAATAAAGGGACTGACCCAAAGGAAATTTTGAATGTTAACAATTTAATAAAAAAATAATAATAAAGCCTTTATTTATTTATTTATTTATTTATCTATCGATCTATTTATTTATTTATCTGTTTATTTATGTATCTATTTAGCTATTTATTTATTTATTTATTTATTTATTTATTTATTTATTTATTTATTTATTTATTTATTTATTTATT